>CM075660.1:10612500-10932500 GCA_037954105.1 Canavalia gladiata | reverse complement strand
ATCTACATGTGATTCGAATACGTCGGAATCAGTAGCATGGTGTTGAAGATTGAAAGATTGAAGAAGAAAAATGTTGGAGAATGAGATGAAGTCATAATTGGCTCTTTTACACAGTCTAGAAAGGAACAATAAATGATTAGAAGCAGTCTAAATGTGGGGTCTCATGTGGTTTGCAAAGTCACCGAAGCATTAATACCCGGACGTGAATATTAAGTTTCACTTATCACATGAAAAAAAACAGTGACAAAAACCTATGGACTAAGACTTAAACTACCTCGCATTATAATGTTCTTTGGTTACACTTGGTGCGCTTCAAATGTGGGCATGAATCAAATATTTGAAGGAAAACATTTTATTTTAGTTTCATTATTTTGGGAACTTGGAACGAAATTAAATACTTAATCGAATACTAGATATTAAAAAATAATTGACTTTTATCTTTCCTTAGATGGAATAATTTAAAATTATTAAATTTTATATATTTAAATGATAATTTTAAAAAAAATGTTAGAATTTTATTTAAGTAATTTTTATGTTAAAGAAAAAAATTCATATAACTTTTATTTAGATAAAATTTTTAAATTTTTTTATTATTTTATTTTATTTTTAAATTATTATTTATATAATTTATCTCATATATCATTATTCTTTCAATAATTACTTATTTATAATTTTAAATTTCCTCACCCAAACATAATATTAAAGGATATCATGTAAACTTTAATTTAATTTAATCCTTTCAGATTATTATTATTATTATTATTATTATTATTATTATCAATTCTATTTTTTTTATTTATTAAAAAAATAAAAATATTAACAATATAATTAATGTTGTTAATTTTTTTTAAAAAATTAATTAATTATTTTTTTAATTTATCGTTTATTTTTTATTTATTATAGTTGATAATAATTAGATAAATATATGGATATATATTAAAAATTAATATTTTTTAAAAATTAAAATAAACAGATAAATAGAAATAAAAATTTTATTTCTTTTAAGATAAAAATAAAGAAAAGAAAGATTATTAGTAATAACAATAGTAATTAATAGTAATATAATTGTTTGGATATATACTAACCCATTATTTGGTTAAAAAAATAGAAAAAAAATAATTTGTATCCTAAAATTGAATGAATTTTTTTTATGTATATTTGTTTTATCTAGGGTAATGAAATTAAATTCTGCAAAGTTAAAAAAAAAATTCTTCTTTACATGAAAAAATGAGAGAAATATTTTTATTTTTTATTTTTTATTTATTTTAAAATTTTATTTTATTGAAAGAGTGATGTTATTTAGACATCATGTTTTTTTTATAAAAAAAATACATTAAGAAGTCAAATAAACAAGAAAAAATAAAAATGTGAGGTAAAATAAGGAATCTGATGGGATAGATGAAGGGAAAAAACTATATTAAAAAAATACTATGAAAAATTAATATTTTCTGCAAATTTATTTGTAAAACTCTTTCAACCAAATCATATAGATTAAAAAAATTGTTATAACTAATTAATGTATTGGTATTTGAAGAATTTATGACAATATTTTCATGTTTACTCCAATTTAAAGTTAAAAGTTCTATCATTATATTATCTATAAAGAGATGTGAAGTTAAAATCTATTTAATTATTCTTGGTGTAAACCTTTTATAAAGTTTTAAAAATATTTATTCTTTTTCTATACTCATCTTTCATAAATTTAATTATTCTAAAGTAATATAATTAATATATGATACAAAAATTTGCTTTGAATATTAATAAATTTGAAATATTATATTTATTTCTAAAAGTAATATATAATTAATATTATTATATATTTTCTTCATATAATTGATTTGATAAGAAAAGTCTAACAAACAATAGGATTTTGTTTTCTCAAAAAAGAATAAATAATTTTAGAATTATTATCTTTAATTCAAAAATAAAATTTGTTGACAGAATAATTTTATTTTAAGGATAATTATTGTCGTTTTATTTCTTGATGACAGAAGAGCTTTACCTCAACCTTCTATTTTTTCTTGTTCCTTTGATCTTTGGGGATGCAGTAGCGTAAGAACTTCATAAGCGTCAACTATGAATTGATTAATTAATGTATTGATAAGTGCAAGATTAATATGGAAATGTTTATTAGTTTTTTCTAATTAATGATATAGCGTAAAATACTACCTCCATCTTCTATTTTATCCATCGAGATCGAAGATGAATTTTGTTTATATTTATTCATTTATAAAAAATTAAAACAATATTAATTGTTAATTTTTATTTATATAATAAAATAAATAAAAATAATATAATGTAACAAAAAAAATTAAAAAATTTATCCAACAATTATAATATATTAATTAAATTTTTTAATCTCTATAAGTTTTTATTTATCAAAACAAATAAGAAAAAAGATAATGTTGAATTGTCATGATTATCTTTGCATGTGATTACGTTAATCTTCCATTACATGCATACGGAAGTATGTCTGTGATACATATTTATATCTGAAACCTTAAGTTTGATTTTTTTTTCTTTAAAAAAAGCACATGAGAACCTGGAATAAATGCCTGGGAACTCATCAATAAATAAATATTAAAAACATATTTTTCAACATATTTAAAAAATATTTATTAAGAATTGGAATTCATAAAACTCATTATATTATATAAATTCCATTCGAATTTTACTGATTAAAAAAATATACAAAAAAACAAAAAAAATGTATACCCAATGACATATTGCTAGTGTTTTTTATAAATAAAATAAAATGCATAAAATTTGAATGTAACATTTATTTAATCTAAAACTGTTTTTTTGTTTTATTATGCTAAGCATTTTGAGTGTTTGTTTGGGAAAATGGTCAAATAGGTAATTGAGATTAGGTTGTATGTTTGTCCTTTTGCTAATGCGCGCGTGATTGAGTCCCTACTCCCTAAATGCTTTCTACTCGGCAACTTGTCATCCCATTATGAATCCCTCACAGGTGACCATGAAAATAACTAAATAAAAATTTTCTCTAACATTTTATCGTTTTTTTATTTAAAAAAATACTAATCATAAATTATTTTATTTTCAAGACCTTTACTCAAGAGGGAACTAATTAATTAATTACGCTAACCACACTTACACATCACTAAAGTAATGTCAAACCCAAAAAAATATACCAGCAGTATATATTAGCTCTCAACAAGGTTTTAAAAATTCTGTACACTAATACAAAATATGATTTAACTGTAGTTGAATTATTATTAAGTATATACGGCTCAAGCTACAGGATTTTTAAGTATATACGCGCTTCGAAATCGGTTGCCACTTGCGAGTTCTGACTTAACCGTGTTTTAATTTTTTTTTCCCTTTAATAAGCTTATTTTAACCGTTGTTTAATAATTACTCTAATATTGCATAGATATAATACTAGCAATTTAATTATAAATATACTTCAAAAGCAGTGTTGAGTTTTTATGCATATCACTTGTTACTTGACCACAGTTTTCAGGTGTATTGAAGTTTTTAAATACTAAAAACAATGGGTAATCAATTGTAACTGATTTATTATGGATATAGTAAAAAGGAATTGTAATGTGTATGGTTTTGGAGAAATTGCAATGTTTCAAAACATTGTTTCATCCTAAAACTAGTTCAAGAATTTAAATGTTTTATGATATTATACAGTTGTTCTTTTCTTTAATTATCTCAAAATTAAAATAGAAATAAAGTAATAATTTAAATTTATAATAAAATTTAATATTTATGAGATATAATTCTGTGAGATAATTTATAAAAATTATTAGTAATTTTTAAAAATTGTATTTTTAGAGAGAAAAGTTATTTAAAATGTAAAAATAAAAGGAAAATACATCATTGTAAAATCCACATAAAGAAAGTAGATTTTGTTTAATGAATTTATATTTTAATACGGATAAATATCTATAAAGTTTTACAAGAATGGACACAGATTATAATATTTTTATTTCTTTACCTACAGTATATATAATTAAAATAATAAATATATAAAAAATTAAAACTTAGATTTATTTAAGTAAAAAAATTAGATTAAATTTATGTTTTAAAAGTTAATACTAAAAAATTAGACACTTATTTTTAGTCAATACTCTTAATTTAATAATTGTAATTATATTTTATTTTTATAAAAAATATTGCGAAAAACAGTATATCACATTTTAGTTAAGCTAAAGTGTAAATAAAGAAACAATCTGTATGAAAAGTTAGGCATGCAAAGTGTATTGGAATGATAATCAAAGTTGTTATTTATTTTAATAAAAATTAGGCAATTTTTAAAATATAAATATAGAAATTAAAGTTGTTATTCATTCTAATAAGAAGATAAATAATTTTTTAAAACGTAAGTACAATACAATATTATGATATCTTACAGAATTACTATGATATCCTACTGGACACGGAGAAGTTGATAATGACATCCTTCATTTTTTTAAAATTGTATTTTTATAACTATTGATATAAATTAAACACTGTTTAGATAACTACATAAAATCCAGTTTAATTTTAAACTGCAGCTGATCCATTTTCAATATCCTACAGATCCTGCTATTTGCCATCTTGGAGGGATGCTCTTAGCATGTTATGAGAGGCAGAATTGTTTTTTCTCCCTCTTTTTCAGGGAACAAGTTGCAAATTCGTTGGTGGTACAGAATGATGCAGAAAATGCTAAATTCATTGAAATTTGACCATTCCACAAACAAGGTGCAGTGGAAGTCTATAATTTTGAGAATGTTAGAAAAAAGCTGTGGGTATGAACAGTACGCAATACCCACTTGCCAAGTAGCTTTTTCTTAGTTTCTTTCTTTATTGGACAAATGTCTCATTATCAACTTGTTCACACCTTCCTAGGTCATGCCTCCTATGGACCCCTCCAAATATAATGTATTAATTAATTTTTCTGAATTTTTGGCATACCTTTCTCATTCTTAAAATAAACGAAAGGTAAAATGTTTTAATTTGTCAACACAATGCCCCTACACCACAAAAAAGAAACTAACAAGCATCAAAAGAAAGCTGAAATGATGGACTCACCGCACATGACAAATTACAAAATAAACACGATACGGTTTAACAGAGGGGATTAATTTTTCGTAAAGCACTGAATTAAAGTTTAATTTTATGTTAAAAACGCGATCTACATATTTGAGGGTATTTTAAATAAGATTATATTACTGGGAGAATCCTTGAGGGGAAAACTTTACAAAATAAACAGTTGTCCTTCATTTTAAAAAAAAAAGAAACAGTTGTTGTACAAATTTGAGTGCCCCTGATTATAGTTTCTTGTTTGTGTAACAATATACAATTTACCTATGGGACTTGCAAGTTGCAACCACACCACCATCCCTCTACCTTCTCCACTTCCTTATGCTTTCCCTCGTGATTTCATGGGTCATAAAATTCCAAAATTCACAAAAATAAAAATAAAATAAAATAAAATTTAATGCTACAAAGCTCCAATTATCTTGAACTTCTTAGTACATTCTAAGCCAAACAGTTCCATCTCTTTCCTCTTCCCATTACAGCCAACTCCAACACCATCCGAACCAGGTAGTTTCAAAAGGTTGACTCCAAAAAGCCGAACCATCTGAACCGGCTCAACCACCGGTCCAACTGGAATAAACAATCCAGCACTATTAGTTTCAACCTCACCAACACTTCTTACCTTGCAGTCTATAAAGAGCTGCCGGTCCGGTCCGGTTGATCTGTAGAACCGAACCGTATCACCGGCCTTTAGATTCTTCTCCTTCACGAACCGGCTCCATCCTTTAGTGAGCACGTAACTTTGGCTACTGTTCCAATACGAGTAACGAAACCGCCACACTTTCCCTCCAATGTCCTCGAAATTCAAAAGCATCCCCTTCGCCGCCGCAACGCACCGCGAGATTCCCTCGCCGGAGCCACCGCTCAACGGAAAGTGCTTCTCCGCATGCTGTTTCGGTATCACTAAACGATTTAACTTCCCCACGTCACTCGGCGTAACGGTTTTTTCGAAGAGATGTTCACGCGCCCTCGCGTCGCACATGTCACGCGACTCGAACGTGATTAACTCCCCGTGGCGGCGGGGTCTCACGCCGCACGTGCCACGCTTGCTCTGCTGGAGCTCATCATCGTACGTGTGCTTGCGGAGCATGTCGACGATCTCGGATTTGGAATGCGAGTTGAGGAACTCGGTTTCGGCATCGTCGGGACCATCACCGGCACCGGCAAGGGGCTTGAAGTTTGTGACGGCGTCTTTGCCGCGGAACCTCTGCGCGGCGATGTCGTAGGCTCTGGCAGCTTCGTCTTCCTCGTTGAAGGTGCCGAGCCACACGCGCTGGTGCTTCTCGTAAATCTGAGCGCCCCAACGGCCGTTGGGTTGCGGCACCACGCCTTTGTATTTGGACGATGGAAGTTTCCTGGATTCGGCTTCGCCGGATCCTCCGAAACCGTCAGGGTCGACGATGGCGCTGGAACCGCTTCCGACGCGGCTGAGTGTGTTGGTGGTCGGCGTAGATGGCTTGGGCGGAATATGGGATACGGAAAGAGAGTCAGTGGTTGTGGTGGTTTCGTCAGTGGAACTGCCTCCATCCATTTTGTGTTTGTAACTGTTAACTAACTCTGGTTTGGGTGTAGATAATTGATTCGGTTTTAGAGTATTTTAGCTATAGCATCAAGTGTGAAGAATCACGGACAGAGTTGAGAATAGGTATGGGGTTGTTTTGAGCCTCTATATATATACACCACCAACCTTCCCTTCTTTATTTCTTTATTTAAGGAAAATTAAATGTAAACGGCTTGGGGTATCTAGGCGTCTCATACATACATTTTTTTCATTCTTTTTATTATATTTTTTATTTTTTTAATTTCTTAATCTATATTTAAAAACATATAATAAAATTTATATATAATATTTTTTATTCAAAATTTCAGATCTAATAAATTGATAATACTAAATATTATACCCTTTCATTCCATTTAAAAAAAATTATTTCTATTTATTTGTTTATTTTAATTTAAAAAATTATTTATATATATATATTTATCTATTTATTATCAACTATAATAAAGAAAGAAAAATAAATTTTTGAAAGATTAAAATCATTAATTTTATTTCTTAATATTTATGTTTCTTATTTTGTCTGAAGAAATAAAAAAGAACGGAAGAAATATATTTAATAAAAATTTTTTATTTATTAATTTTTCATTATATCTTTAAATATATATATATATATATATATATATATATATGAATAAAATTATTTTTTAATGGATGTATCCGATTTAAAATTATATTTATAGATTTTGTTATTTCATTAATTGTGAGCGTGTATGGGGGACGATGTGGGTAATGGGTGGGTCAACTCAAATGGAGATGGCGGAAGATTCATTGTGTATGTGTCAAGAGAAAAAGGATAAGATCGATCACAAGAGAAATCAGTAGCTGTGGGTCACATGATAAATTGAATTCATTAGGGGGTTTCGTTAACAATAAAGGAAATGGAAGATAATTTATCAACATCATTAAATGCGCAGGTCAGATAATAGAAGCAGAGTGAAAAATATTATATGACTAATGTTTGTTTATTTTAAAATAAACAACTTAAATATTTAAAACTAATTAATTAAAATTATGATTTTGAACTCTAGCTGGTTATGTAAGTAAATAAAGAAAATTCAAATCAACAACTTATTCCCAAAAATACGCATCTGATAAATCGGGGCTAGTAATTTGTTGGACCAAATTATTTATGCTTGACACGATATTAATTGACTCAAATTTAATATAATATTTAAATGTGAAATAACCTAAACTAGCATATTATCCTAAAATTGTGGATATTTTATTTTTAAATATAATTTATAAATAAAAAATTAAACAACATAATAACTTTTTTAGTTATTAATAATGAACTATTATATTTTATATTATTAAAATTTAAAGATATCTTAATGAAAAATGTTAAAATTTTAAAAATATTTAAATTAATATTGATTAAAGTTATATTATTAAAATTTAGTTTAAAAAATACATTAAAATTTCCTATATTTATATTAATATTTAAAATTAAAATTAATAAATAATATCAGGAAAAACTTAAAATTATGTGTAAATAATGAATTATTTTCGTATTAAAAAATAAATAACTTAATCTAAAAAATTAAAATCATTCTTATTTAAACATATATACTCTAATTTGAAAAACATAAACTAATTTATAATAGAGAAATAAATTAACACTTTTATTTGAAATCTGCTAGGGTCATTGTGTGACCAGAGTTGGCCTATATCCAAGTTAAACTTTATCTTTAACACCTAACAGAAAGATATATATAAAGACATTAATTTTACAACATATTATTATCTAAGTTAGAGGTAATACTAAGTTATACAACAAAAGTGGCACATATATATTAATTGGTTTAAATAATATTTTAACTTTTTATAAATATAGTTAATTTTAATTAATTATTTTAAAATTTATATTTTTTTACATAATATGAATCTTGATATATCACTTAAAAATTATAATTCATAGAATATTATTAAATGTACGCAAATTGTAAAATAAAAGATTTTAAAAAAAATTACAATTAACAAAAATATTCTAAAAAACTATATATAATTATATTTATAGGAATTAAAAATTATTTAAAATTTCTTATTATATTTAAAGAAATAACACTTATTATTGAAAGAAATATAATTTATTTTACTAATCTTTATAGTTTGAAAATATTAGTTTCTACATGTTTATATATTTAATATATATATATATATATATATATATATATATATATATATAATGAAACCTTAAAATATATTAAAAATAAAAAAGTGATGTAGAAAAATGGATGGGTGAATTTATGTTTGAGTTGTGGGTTATGTGTGTGATGTAGGACCTAAATGAAGGGGGTGGACCTTGATTCAGTGATGGGGTTCACATGAAGGTGGGTAGAGCTTCATTAAGTTCATCCCCCCTCAGCCCCTCACCATGCTCTCCTCTCTTTCTATCTCCTTTTATTTTCCTTTTTATCTTATTACATACATTCTCTAGGACACATATATACCTTCCTTCGGATCATTAATATTTCATCTATGATATTTTTAAGTACAAAAATAATTTTTTATCTCTTTTTATTCCTCATTCTATAATTAATTTTAAAAATAAAAAAATCGAATGACTTTTATTTTGATATAAATCATTATTAATTTTTTTATATAAAAAATTAAATGACTTGCATATTGATATAAATCATTATTAAAGTATTTGTTTATCATTTTTATTAATATTTACAATATTGAGAAATTTTTTAACAATTTTTTATGATAAAATTTTTAATATCTTGTTGTAAAAAAAAATAAACATATACTATTTTTTTAAAAAAGAGAAACATGTAATATGTGACGCATCTTAATATCAATTAAACTCTTTCTATCTAGTAATAATAAAATAGTTTATCAGACTTGCTTGATCAAAATCTGCTACATGTTTGAGCTTTTTATGAGGTCCAATGATATATTTAAGTTTGGTTAAATTAATATGTAAATTCTTCAACATCTTATGATTTTGAATAAATTTCTAATATATTAATAAAGTTTATAAGTAGATATTTAAAAGTTTAAATTTTTTTATAATAGAATTCTTTGCTATTTTTTTAGAATTATGTTAAATATAAGAATTTAATTAAAAAAATTTAAAATGTCCAATTGATCATTGAAGACTTTATTTATATTTTCAAAAATTATAATGTGAAAATATTATAAAAAATTCAACCAAAAGTTATTTTAAAATTTAAAAATTTAAAAATTAAATCAAACATTCATTTGATATAAATAATAAATTAATACTTACATTAACTTAAATTTTTTTATAAAATATAAGATTTAATACTTCAACCATTAAATCATATAATAATATTTTTATAATTATATATATTAAATTTTAAATAATTTAAATATTTATAAATAAATTATATATTATTAATATTTAAATATATATATTTAAATAATAAATTAAATATTAAAATAAAATAATATAATAAAATACGTATTAATTTTTAATTTATATAAAATTTTATAAATATAATCTACATAATTAAAACTTTTTTTAAACTAATAGTTAAATTAATAAATATTGTATTTTTAAAAAAAATATTAAATTGATATAAATATTAAATTTAATATCTAATTAACAAATTTTGAAATATTAAAAATTTAAAAATTTAACTAGAGTTCTCTAAATAATTTAAGAATTTACATATTATTTTTATCTTCAAATTACAAATAACCAAACAGAAAGGAGAGAGGAGATTTAATATTTTACATGTAAATTAATTTTTTTTATTCGAAAATTATGGATAGACACTAAAATATATAGTGAAGTTTTCGTTAAGCAAATTTTATTTTAAAGATTATTATTATTATTATTTTAATGATTTTAATACAAATATATTATTTATTTTTATTATATATATATATATATATAATGATGATGATGATTTAAATATTTAACAGATGGAGTATTTTTGACCGTGCGGATTTTTTCCCCTAAAAGGATACGTGCTTTATGCTCTGAACCAAAAACAAATTGTTGGGCATATATATCGGAGTCCCCACCCAAGTTCACAGCTCAATTGGAGTTTGTCTTATTGGCCAGGTTCGCCCAAATATTTGACATCAATATTAACAAAAATGAAAAAGGAACAAAGAAAAAAGCTCATCCATTGCACAATCCACACTTTGCTCACCATAATATTGATCATTCATTTCTCTCGTTTGTCCGGTGAAGGGTTCAGAATGTTTCCTCTTAGAATGACTTGGATTAGGTGCAGGCACAGATCATTCAGACAATTATTGTCATCCTCATCTATAACTATTAACTTTGTACATTGCATTATTCCTATATACCCCTTTGCATTATTACAATCTTTTTTTTTTTTTTAATCAAAGGTAATTTCACCAGTCAATTAATCCATTCAAATAGGATATTACAATCATTTTGTTGTACGGAAGAGTCCTTGGAGTTGGGAGGGACCACAAAGGCAAGTTGATAACTCAACAAAGTGGGCCAATTCTTTTTCTAACACTTTCTCTCAACTGGCTTCTTCACTCTTTGTAGACCCTCTCATATAATATCATAATATGAGAATCCCACCCAAAGTTTTCAATTATAACACCAAAGAAAATTAATTTTAAGGATAATCCATGCATGGTGGTTGATTACTCTATCAACAATATATGCAGCTTCAATTCATCAAATAATACAAAAACCACCAAATTAAATTGGTTGTCAGTGGTTTAGCTCTCAAATGCTGTCTCACCCAATTCTATACAATTTCATTTTTCTTCTTTTCACTTCACATTGTCAAAGTTTCCAGTCTTTTGATATTTATCCAAATTAATTAATATAATGATTCCTCTTAAACAAGTGGCTATTTGAAAACCGTGCTATGCGTGTAGTATACACCACCATTCAACAGATTATATCCTACCTTTTTTTTTTTCTTCTTTTTGCTCAGTATTATATATCCTAGCTTATAAAACTTTACAAATTGTTACCGGACCACATGTAGTGTTTCATCTAACCATGCTCTTTCAACTTGTATAATATCAATATATAAAAATTTATTATCATAATTTGGAATTATTTGAGAGAGTATATTATATTTATATGATAAATTTAATTAAAGCGCACTATATTTTATGCCATTATCTACTCATTTATTGTTATATAATTTTAAATTTTGAATTTTTTATAATATTTATTTTAAAAATAATATTTAAGATGGTTTTTAATTAAATAATAATATAAAAATATTTATATTAATAATATATCAAAATTAACCTCTTATATATTATAAATAATTTTTCACAATTTTCTCAATTATGTTAGTATCTTTTAACGACAAAAATTAGGGTTTCGTTTACTCTATATATAAGTGTGTATTTGTGTGCAGTCATAACGAATTTTTATCCTTTCTTTTATATGGTTGGTGTACTTTCTATTATATGACAAACAACTACATCTGGAGTTATACAAATGTATGCAATGGTTCTACTGTTACTAGTTAAAAAATATCTAGCTAGTAATAAATTTGGGAGATTTGAGCTAAAATTATCTCCTTGAATTGATGTAATTGTTGCTATATTTATTATCAACAAGATTTTTTTTTATATAAAAGTCACATTTTTTTAATTTTAAAAATTTACTAAAAGCTTAACCTCGTTCGAAATAATTTTTATTTTAGTTTTAAAAAATAAATTAAATTCAATTTTAATTTTTAGTTATTAAATATTATTAATTAAAAATAAAAAATTTAAAAGTTTAGTTTTAATTTTTATTATAACCCTATTAAAAATCAGCAAAAAATTATTAATTAAAAAATAAATAAAAACTAAATTATTCTAAAATAATAAAAGTAATAAAATTGAAAGAATAATAAAAATTTAAAAAATAAACTAATATTAATATTATTAATATTTTTATTGTGTAATGGTAGTAAGAATGATGATTATAACCATGATTTTGTATTTTAAGAGATAAATTTAAAATTAAAACAAAAAATTTTAATATTAAAAATAATTTTTTTAAAAAAATTTAAATAATTAAATTAAAATTATATTAAAATTCAATTCAAAACTATTTTAATAAATTGGTTTTATTTTTAAATTTTATTTAAAAATTAAAAACTTAAAATCTGCGATCATCTTGAAAAAAATATTAATGCCTGATATAATTTTGCTATCATATATATTTGATCTATAAATTAAAAGATAAGAAATAATAAATAAATATTTGGTTATCAATATAATGAGTGGTTTAAAAATAAGTTTTAATTATTTGTTTCTTCAATGCAATTCTCATAAATTATTTTCGTATTTTACTTGTAATATATTTTTATTTAACATTATTAGAATATTATTTAATGTAAGACCAATACTTCAATCTTTTTCCTTATCTATTGTCAGCAAAATGGGTAATTAATGTTCCAGCATATATATACCTTTTTCTTTATCTCAACAATTTCTTTCTTGCATTTGGTCTCGGATATTTCCTCCACAAGTGCTGCAAGCAGCTTATGTTGTGTTATTCAACTTATAAAATATTTATTTTGCTTTTTTTAGAAAAAAAAAAGAAGAAGATAAATAGTTTAATTAGATAGGAAGACATAATGATAGATGACGTACATCTCCTATGCTTGATTAAATAGTTCTGTTTACTAACTGTGCATGTTATTTTTATCAATTCTTTTTTTGGTTAATCTTGTTGTTGTCAATTTAAATAATTTGATTCCTATCAATTTCAACAATTCTATTTTGTTAATATTGTGATATTATATAAAAATTGAATAAAATTGTTTGGAAAATAAATAAACTAACAAGCGCTAAATAATGAATTCTCATATCTCTTATAACTAAGAGAACCTTTCTTATGGTCTCACGCTAAGTCTATATATGAATCTCCATCTGACACCATTTTGTGATGTTGATTGAGTCTCAGATTTGAATGTTAAAAAATCAATAATTGGCTACTGCGTTCTATTTGGTTCTAACTAAGTTTCTTGGCAAACCAAGAAGCAAGAAATTGTTGTACACTCTTCTATCATATATATATATATATATATAGCATTGTTGTCACTATTGTTGAATAGACCTACCTTAAATCTTTACTCTCTTCACTTTGCGTTTCTATTACTTAACCTCTACAGTATTGTGTTACAGTTTATTTACACACCAAACATTTTTAAATTTCACCTTTACTTTATTTATTATTTGGGAGAAAATTCAGAAGCAAGAACTTGTGATTCATCATGTTCCTTCCTTGGAGCAAACTTTTGATGTGCTTACCAAATCTCTATATCAGGCTCTCTTTGAATAGTGTCACTATAATTAGTTATTTGTATAAAAAGAGTAGTGTCAATATAAAAGCTCAATCCCAATAAATGAAACCAACAAAATAATTATAAAACAAATAAATAAAAGAGACCAAACGGACATGGAATCAATTAAATTAAATCAGATTCATTTTCTTTTTTATAAAAAGTCAACTAATATTAAAACTAATTCAAGAACGAGTCCTTTCAACTGTGGATATAAAAAAAAGTTGAAAAAGAGGAACGAAGAAGCGAAGGTGAGATTAAGCAGAGATAGAGTAATTGTGGACCCTGGAATTATGTTACCGACAATTGGAAACAAAAACGTGTTTTGAGCAAAGACAAATAAAAATTGGACAAGTGGAAGATGTCATTGCTGGCCACCTTCGTTATTTGTTTTGTACTTGCAAAGAGTGACCCAATGGTGTTTTAATATAAAGTCTTTATTTCTCACTCAAGCGTCCACGTCTCTCACATCTATCATTGTTCAAGTTGCCAAATTATACTTTAAATTACTAAATTGCAACACTGTTCCTATTCATTCCGTAGAAACTTCCTACAAAAGTAGGATACTCTTTTCTTGGTCAACTAAGTCAACACCAAGGGTTGTCCATTAATTACTTCCACTTATACGGCTTATAATCTGCGTTTGCTGCACAATTGTAGACACCACACAAGGACAAATTTAGCTTTACATGTAAAAATATAAAAGTTTACTATAAATTTGTATTATTTAATTTATATTTTTAAAATAAACAATAAAATATTATTTTTTATCATTTATCGATTGCAGAATTTGAATTGATAATAATATAAATCATAAATTTAATCATTTTCAGTTGAATCAATCTTTATTAGCAATGTCATTTTTAAATATGAGTTTAATTTTAATACATTAGTTAGTGTTAACAAAATTTCTCTTTCAATCAATTAAAATTCATCTTAGATGTGATTTTTAAAATATACAAATTATTTTTTTTAATTATTTAATAATTTATATGAATACATTTTAATTATATTTTCAATATATTGCCATAAAAGTAGAAAATTTGCTAAAAACACGTTGTAAAGCTTAGCAGAAAAGAATCTCACTAAAACATAGTATATGTACAAAATACTTAAAAATGTTAAATAAAAAAGAAATATATTTTTATTTTAAAATTAATAAATATTTAGTTGTGATGATATAATTTGAATTATGAAAATAATTTAATATTATATCCAGTAAATAAATAAAAATAATATTTAATAAATATATTACAAAAAATAGTTTTATTAATAAAAATATAAATATAAAATTCACATTAAAAAGATAAAAAATATAGTCTCATTAAAAGGGTTCTTTTATTTAAGTAAACTAAAACTTAAAACTAATATACAAAATGACAAGAAGGAAGAGAACCATTCATGTTGGAGGCAGAATAAAACTTACTTTCTAATAAAATTATAAAACGTTGGTTAACTTTCACAAAGAGCTTTTTCACTAAAAAAAACTGATATCATAATTTATCAAATGTGTCTTTGTGAATATAAATTCTATTTAATAAAATTATATTATTAATTTAAAAATTTTACGACTCTACTAAGTAATGCATTATGTTATATGCAAAAGTAACTGTTGAGTGATACATACCTAACATCACTTAATAATATCTGGGATTCCCAGTTAAGTAAGGACTTAAAACATTATAAAAATATAATAATATGCAATGTGTATAGTTGTTGCCATTATTAATCCCCTAATATATAACAAGATTAAGTTGACCATGGTGTTTGATATATGATGAAACCAATAAAAACAATGAGTTGTAAAGCAGTTTTACGTACTACACTGGCACACTGGCTGAGTTTGAATTCGTCTTTTCAGTCAAAGTATGGTTGGAGATGGAGAAGAGAAAATGTTTGGGGCAGAGGAATATGCATAAATTATTAACGTGTGGCGTCTTACAAGTCATGTATCGTTGTACGCTTGTTAAAGTCAATTTCCACACTCGTGTTAGTGCCTCTGCGTTCATCATTTTGGCCAGGTCAAAATTGATCAATACGTAGTTCGAATTTTTCTGTGTAAATTATAATAACTTCCGAATGTTGCAGTACAAAACTTAGGTTTACTTGTATAAATTTGGTTTGTCTCATTTTTTAATTTAAAAAATTTATCTTGATATAATAAGTATTAATGATAAATTTTTAATTTTAATTAAAAATCTAAATATTTTGGGAACATTGCACAAACTTACCTAGAGTGTATCCATCTCTTGCACTTCCTACATCAACCGCTGAAAATAAAAATATAAATATCGAGATATAAATACCGTACATCTGTATGGATATTTTTATCAAAATATTTTCAATTGATGTATTCCATTCGTTTTCATGTGTAATGGTAAACTTAATGGAATGCCATATACTACATACAACCAAATTTGACCAAACAGCTCTTGTGCGGATCTCTTACACTTTCCAAAGAAAGACGCAGATGAATGGTTGACTTTGGAGTAAAATGTTGGCAGTGGAAAATTTATTTAAGAGTTTAATAATTTTAAAATGATGCAATTAATATGAAAATAGAGTTTAATTTTCAATAGAAATAAATTTAAAATATTGTGTAGTAATCTTTTAAAAATTATTTTTAACATGTTTTTTAGAGCATATAATTTAATAAAAGTTATCTTGTAAATAAGACTGAAAGAAGTAATACTTAAGATGCTCCCAAAAGATGAATCGTCGTACAGCAAAATAATACTGAAATAGGCATCCATTTATTGGCAGAGAAACTAATTTGCACTAAGAACTAGAAAGGAATTATGTAAAATGTTTAGACCCAACCTATTTTGAAAATAACATACCTACAATACCAGGTCCATACTAAAATGATATTTATAGTTTGATAATTGGGGTGTATATAGCTATATCCAAATTGTAATGAGTCTTATAATTGAACGATTTTATTCATAAATCCATTTATTTTTTTAAAAAGGTCAAATTTGATGTCACAAATGAGTTCTTACGGTCAGTTGCAAAACAATAAACATGCTAATTTTGTAAAGCCAATGGAATTGAAAATTATTTTGTAATTATTGTAGTTGACTTTATTATACTTTTGGAAAGAACAACGGCATGGATTAATCTATCCTGAGAGAAAGAACTCGGTATATTCAATCTATTTACGCATCATTATATTCTTTACTATATATTTTCACAATTTTATAGATTAAGGGGGAAAAAATAAAGAAATAACCTCTTCAATTGTGATTTTTACGTTATAATTAAAAAATTGTTGATTGGGATCGAATGATCTAACATAAAATATACGTAAATATCATTATTTATGTTTAATTTAGTTTAATTTATTTTTTCAATCTAGCATAATATTTTAGTGTGTATTTGTTTTAAGTATGAGGAGGAATAAATTATATTTGCTATAATTTGATGTAAAGTTACTTCATTTAATAATTTTTGTAAATAATAAAATTTTATCAATTTAACTGTTAAATTAATAAATTATATTATATATATCATTTTTATAAAATTTTATAAAACTTTTAAGAAATGTAATATTTTAAAATATAAATTCAAATTAATAGATAATATATCTTTTATAATATCTGTTAATTTAAATTTATTTTATAAAATATCAAATATTTTTTAAATTTTATAAAGATAATCTATATATAACATAATTTATTAATTTAATAATTAAATAAATAAAAATTTAATTATTTATAAAAATTATTAAACTGAATAAATTTAATTAAAATTACTTATCAAAAATACTTTGATTTTAATATATATAAACATTTTTGTGTTTAGTAGAAGTTATAAAAAACTTAGTTCTGAATATTATTAATTTTTAAGAAATATCTTTTAGCTTTTTTTTAAAGTGAGAATATTACATTCATAAGAATTAAAATTATTTTTTGAAATAACTTCCAGCTTTTATTTTATTTCATTACACTTTTTTTTCAGTTTTAAAATTTTTAAACTAAATAAATTTTACAAATATTTCTAAAAATCTTAAATATTGACGAAACATATTTATAAATTTCACCTAAAAATAATATTCCTAATAATAAGATTCACAAAAGATTATTCATGTGAAAATGATCTTATACCCTGAATTATACTTCTCCAAAGCCAACGAAAGTTGACCAACAAATCTTTAAGTCGTTGGTCCAATTAGAGATAGCGACCTGCGAGACTAGGCCAATTAAAATACAATTCTCGTTAGACCTAAGCATATAGAATGCAGAAAACGACAATAATTAGATACCTATAATGACACATGTTTGAATCTTTGGCTTTTTTTCGTTAAGGGAGGCAAAAGTTATCTATTAAAGGACTCAGATTTTTCGCTTAAGGGTGAAAAAAAGTTGTCTAAAAAATAGCTCATTTTTTTTAAAGTAAAATTATGTAATGGAAATGGCAAAAATACTTCAAAATGAGTTTGCAGAAGGTCATCTGACTTAGATAAAATTTTATTAACAGTGAAAATGGCAATAAAAAAATAGTTGAATCTCAAGTGAAGTATTCAGAATTTCAGATATCAACTTCTATTAAGTTACTATTCGAGGATAAAAGTTTGAATTTAGTGTGCTACAAATGGCCTGGATTGAAAATGTTAAAGCATATTTTTTGTATGTTGAAAAAAAATATATTAAAGCCTAACAGAACAACTTTATCAGATTTGATGATGGCGGGTAATATTTACTTTGATCATTGAACCCCAAGCGTTGTTCAAAATTGAGTGGGGGAGCCCAACCGTCATTATATCTGTGGGCTTGAGTGTATTTTTGGGCTGCTTGACCCAAAATGCTAAATAGATCCCAAACTATTTTGGTTTTTTAACAACTATCTTGCTTGACAAAAACAAGTAAAAAATCGTGTTGTGCGAAAAACCGAAAAAAAGAGGCACACAATTCTAAAGTAG
This sequence comes from Canavalia gladiata, assembly GCA_037954105.1. Taxonomy (NCBI): domain Eukaryota; kingdom Viridiplantae; phylum Streptophyta; class Magnoliopsida; order Fabales; family Fabaceae; genus Canavalia; species Canavalia gladiata. The sequence goes on along the minus strand of CM075660.1, from coordinate 10,913,707 downwards.
CTAAGTAATTTATTGGGTTAAATATATTTTAATTTTAAAAATTAGAGAAGTTTTGGTCCTCTAAAAACTTTTCAGTTGATTTACTTCAGTTAGAATTTTCATTTCATTCCTTATTTTATAAAACTTGTTAATTTTAACTTTAATTGTTATTTTTTTATTAAATAATAGTTATTTAAATAAATATATAATTTAATTTTTAAAAATTTATCTAATATATTCTTAGTCCCAAAAATATAGGTGTATAAAATTTTATAATAATTAAATTAAATTTTAACCCTTTCCTCAAAAAAATATAAACGATATAAAAATAAAATATAAATAAATCAATACATTCATGAACTAAATTATATACTCAATACATACTTCTTTCACGATTGACTTCAGCCCATTACCAACCTACATGTAATAGCTGAAAAATATTAATAATATATTTTATTATAATTAATTTTTAAAATATAATCAATTAACGAAGCAAATGTTTTAATTTTAAAAACTACAAAATCACTATAAATATATTTAAAATTTATTATTAATATTTCTTATAGGGATAGTGATAATAATGCTTATCACCTTTTCAACCACTTGAGTCTAGAGATACATTTTATCATTCATTTTGTATTGAATTTTCGGCCTATGCATAATCCCAATAAAAGATATTTCCTTTTCAAGGAATTGAGCCAACAACATATCCCTTTTAATATTTTTAGATTGCATTTATTCCTTGGAAATGTCTCGAGAAAAAATAGTGTTTAAAAGTTATAACTTCATTATGTAGCAAAAACAGTTATAACTTTGTTAAAATATAAATGATGTAACACGTTACAGGGCCTAAATCCAAGTTCGAAGAGAAACGTAGCTGTACTGAATAAAGTTGGTAACATCTCACATTTATGTGTATGTATATTTATCAGGGGTAAAAGATTGTAGAAATAGGATCTATTTTATTAACCACAAAATCCGATAAGGATATGGAAAATAGACTAGGGAGCCATTATTGAGTAATAAGGTTCTGAACTGTAGATATGTCATAAAGACTAAACTGCAACTAGAATAATTGTAAATACTAAACTGAAAAATTATAAAAATGAGATAACCTGCTACAGCTGGTCATTTGAAGGCTGGTCCATGTGAGGAAGTTTGTCCCCGCAGTGTTAAAACCCATCTACATACTCTTACTGCAGACCGACTGAAGTTGCAGATTAACAGAACACCTGATAGCAATTCTCTATTGTAGTTTTGGGTGAAGAATCAAGTAAAAGTATTTAAGTGAGGATGATGTACGAAATTTTCCCTGTCATGCTTTACTTGGTAAATGTATGGAAAACCTTTAACGGTACATTGTACAACGAAACTCACTGATGTTTAGCTATATAAATCAGTATACACTTGTTATGAATCAAGCAGAATTGATGTAACAAAAAACTGCACACTAACTTGTGGCTCAAACTGTATACATTGATGAGTTGTTCCTATCAGGTATTCATCAAAAGCTATAGATGGCTAGTAATATAACCGGGGATGTTCCATTTTTATGATGATTCAGGAAGCATTGTCTCGGTGCACGGCAATATTTAGCCTGCAGAAACCTGGATGAGATAAAAAAAGTTGCAGGAGAAAAGCAGACCCCATAAGGCAATTTTTTTTTCCTTTTTATGGCCTTGCCTCATGGCCAAGCAGGAATGCTGCAAGCCTGTACGTTCAATTCATTTCTCTAACTAATAGTGGTGTATGATTAGCCAGAACCTATGAAAATCAATCTTCTATTTCCATTAAAAACACTGTTATTGTGGAGTAAAAGGAGACGGGAATCCCTTGGCATGTTGACTCTCCAGCTCAAGAAGCATCAACGATTTCTGCCTCTGATAGCGGTTTCTCTTGGCTGCTAATGCTGTAAAAGTAGCCATAAAATAGTCAAACATTTAGCAGAGACTTTAAAATATCCAGAGTCTGCACATGAAACTTTCTAACTAAAAAATCGTACAAAACAAAAATACCTAATCACGTGGGAATTTAAGCATCTAGAATTTTTAACATTTTTAAATGTTAGATAGGAAATTCAACATGAGAGGACTCATTTCCCTGAAAGAAAACAAAAAAATATGGCAGGTTCTATGTACAAGGCCCACTAAAAAAGGTTTGATTGGCTTTAGATTAAATGCTTCTACTTCATTTGACTTAGCCCCAGTTTGAACAATAAAATGATAGTTATTTATAGAACAACACAATCATTAGATAAAAAAATGGTACACAATTCCAATTTTCACCCAAGTTTACAAATTCGTATTAAGCATGTACGTGCACTAGCGAGTTATTTTGCGACCTTCGGCAAATGATGTAACAAATGGTGAAGACTAGAATAAAACACTACACCCTTAGCCAAATCAAATTTATTAAGGATGTCTTCTATGTTCATGCCAGGGGAAGTTAGACATCATGAAAAGTTTAACCAGTACAAGCAAAACAAATATAAATTCTGCATAAAATCAAAACCGATGTGCATTGAAGTATATTTGTATGCAGTCTAAGAGAAACAGTAAAGAGCTGGCTGCTACACCGATAAAGCAAATATAGCAACATCAAGTATAGCCCCGGAACATAAATACAATACTTTATCAATTTATCATGAATATTATATTATATATCAATAAAAGTGATCCACAAACGCAGAATCTCATTGATATCATACTTACACATTAGTTCATGAGGCAGACCAAAGTCATAATCGTTCCTTTTCCTCCTGACGTAGATATAAGCCAGCAGCAGTACCACACAGAAAACAAAAAGACATGACAAGCCTACTGCAATTTTACCCCGATTCGATAATCTGCCACGTTCCCAAAACATAGGACATGATGGCAGAGATGGTACACCGCACAAACCCTTGTTCCCAGAGAGACTGAATGAAAACAAATCAAAATGAGTATAGAAAAGAGATAATTTCTCATTATACAATTACAATATAACTGCACTTTTAATGATTGTACAGTATAAAATTTCTTTTCTAACTTTTGCAACCCTAGCAAGTTAGATAACAACTGATTTTGTTTAAATACTCAAATAGACAAAATCTTGGCAGGAACATCCATGCAAAACTGACAAGTTTGCCATGGGTTATAATCAATTTATGCCACTTTATAGGCATATTTTCCAGCAAAACAAATAAAAGCAGCAGCACAACTAATGTGGCAGAAGTAGTTTAGATGTTCCTTTAAAAAGATTCAGGGCAAGTCAACGTGGAAAAGATTTTGTAAAAAATATTTACTTAGCTTACAAGAAATATACAACATGGATAGCCATACACAAAAAAATAGCAGAAGCAACAATAGACAATTTGGCAGAACAGGAAATTTATTTAAGAGGTTTTTTTTCTTTATCTTGATAAGCAAAATAAATTGTAGGATTAAAAGGGGTACTTCTATTATTAGCATTTTTGTGAGAACAGATATTTGAGCTGAATATAGGGGTTACTTTGAGCTGAGTCTAGTATTCAAAGCTGAAGAGGACTGAAATCATGAGCATGATAAACCTCGTGCGGCAGTTTAATTTAGGCGCACGCAAACGCACACACCGTGAGAGAGGGAAAAACATACAGACAGACAATACTAAGCCAAATAGGGAGCAACATATATACAAGCAAAGTAATCCGACATTTCATTTAGAACACAACATTATGCAGAACTAGAGTTGAGCAAGCATATTAAACTGTCATACTCAATAGCTCCACCGTGCACACCAACCGAATAAAGTTGCTCCGGCACTCGTCCTTCCAATAAGTTACCATTCAATAGCCTGACATGATTAAATGGATTAGAAAAACAAGCTGAAGAGTATGTAGTATAACTTGCCAAGAGAACAAAAGGGACACCTGTTTAACACCCCACCAGATGTCAGGTGTTATCTATTGTTTCAAGCCTAAACATTTATCGAAGGTAAAGCTGTCCAAGTGAGCATTATGGTACTAAACTGATGAATGAAAGAGCACCGGATACAAGAAAATATGTTGATAATAATATTTTGGAGACAAAATGACTAGAAAAGATTATTTGAAATCAAATTACAGAACTTCACATCACAATAATGGCATTTTTCATATAAGCAAGCAGCATTATAGCATCCCCATTTTGACAGAAAAGGGATATTTAACTTCAGGGAAATAAGTGCTAAAAGTGGGAAAAGGACTCGGACTACACTTTTATAAAACATCAAAAGAAAAGAACAAGGATTATAGAGCCTATTTTTTTGTCACGACACTGGGTAAGTTAAAGACAATCACAATAATCAATGCACTGAAATATGGATACTTACACAAGCTTCAAATTCGAAGATGCTAAACTATCAGGTATGGATCCCAGTAACTGATTGTTGGATAAATCCCTGCAGAAAACATTGCAAAGAAAATAAATAGAATTTTAATTTTCAAATAAATAATTTAGATTTTCTGTTTGGTAATAAAAAGATGCTTCCAGTGGGTTTTGGACCCTTGCACTGTAGGTTCAGTCTGCCCACATTGAGTTTACTAGTTTGCTAACTGAGCCACATCATGTCCATGGTTAAGTTATAGGATTATTTTTTATATTGGATGACAAGGATGCATCATAATGTTACAGATGACTTCAGAATTTAAATAGTGTGCACTTTAAACTATCAAAGAACAGTACAAGAAAAACAAATAGGGAATGTTTGTATCCTGTTTTGGAAAACAGCTTTTTGTTTTCGAAAATTAAAAAATCCAAAAACTTGTTTGGCGAGTGAAGTTTGTGAAAACTGTTCTATAAAACATCTGTTTTTAGATTTTAAAATTAAAAAATAAAAACAACTTCAAGTTATTTTTGTTTTTTTATTTCAGTTTTTTGTTATCTATATTCTTCCATATATTACTCTATTTTTTCTTCACTTTCCTTTTAAAAGCAGTTTCAAAATTATTTTATAAACTAAAAAGCAAAAGTAAATTAAACACCCATAATCTCTGAATATATACCATATTTAGTACTCTCTTAAATGGGTAAAAGTATTGGAAACTGATGAGCAAATAAAATAGAATAAGTCTACGCAGCTGAGTTCTGTAAAACATTTGGATAACAGCTGAAAACAACACAAGTCTAAGAATTAACAGAGATAATCTGATCTTACACTTGTATCAGGGATTTCTGGCCTAGTCCCGGTGGTATTTCACCTCCCAAGGAATTAGAACTCAAATTCCTGTAAAATTAAAGAGAAGTAAGCAACAGCCGAAACCATATGAACATGAGAAAAGTTAATTTATGAAAACACATGCCACATGCAACAGAAGACATATATGACATAGGGGCACAGGTACAACATTGTGGCCAACATCATATGAAGAACAATACTTAATTATATATAACGAAGTAGATATAAGAATGAGCGTTGCCCTACAACATGTAAGGAAATCCAATGCCAATAATGTCAAGGTCAAACAAAATAAGAAAAAGCTACTATGAAATCGTTGCAGTGGCCACAGTGTTCATTCATAAGGTGGAATGCAGGTCAGGTGCTACAACACATCATGAATCTATCTACATCATTCAACAGATCAGAACAAAAATAGTGTACAGCCACCAAAATGAAAGAAAAGTTCGGTTGAAAGTACAGAGCCATAGCTAATCATTTGGAAGACACATGTATATAATGTCCTAAATAGAAGAGACAAGAATGTTAGTACAATATGAACCTCAATAATACATCAGAGCCACATGATATATAGCCATAGCAGATGGAAAATTTGACAGCCGATACTTACAGGCTTACCAAGTTCGCCAATAGACTAATCTGGTCAGTTATGTACCCTTTCAAGCCTTGACTGCCAAGATCTCTGAAACAAAAATATTTAGCAAGACCGGTTAATACATAAAGCCAATTAGAAGAATAAATTATAAATAAGTAACTGCGGAGAGAAGGGTTACATTTCACTTATGACAAGAGCAGTTTTGTCGCTACTCATACGACAGGTAACACCCTCCCAAGCATCCCAAGTATTAGGAGCACAAGGATCACCATTCCAACCCATTCTATCAGGAACACGAAGTGACTCCTTCAACGCTTTCATGGCACTCACTACAAAACACATTAACTAACCATATAATTGTGTTTGTGTATACACACACTAACAATTCATAACAATATTAAGAGAGTGAGGGAGACCTTGGAGAGGGTAGGTGGAAGGGTCGTTGGGGACCAATGCGTAATTCTCAATGGCGCTAATGAGAGGAGCACCAACAGCAGGAACGAGCTTAAGTCTCAAGACGTTGGTGCTCAAGTTTTTGACGGTGTGATGCCAAGTAAATGCGGCGAAAGCACCCACCTCCTTGAATATATCAACCCTGGTGACGTTGTAGTCGTTGAGGAACACGTCGAAGACCCTCTCCCCTGCTCTCTTTACGCTGGAATCAATCTCCGCAAAGTGCAGCCACACCGTATAGTCCATCTTCGCGTCCACACCCAATTTGTACTCCAACACACCCTCTGTGGTCACTGCCGACTGGTACACCTTCATTGGGAAGTAATTAGGCTTCTCATCGGCGCCGCTCACGGCGTTCCCCGTCGACACCGTGCGGACGGCGTCGGAATCGTCTGGCCTGGTTCGGAAAGCAGAGTCCGGCTGCCAGGACCGCCCGAACCGGTCGGTATCGTTGGTGAAGCCGGAGCCCCAGTGGTCGCCGGAGCCGCATGAAATCCGGCCATAATTGACGAGGACGAGATTGTCTCCAGTGGTGGAGGAGTCGTAGGAGGCGGGATCGACCTGGACGAGCTCGACGGAGGAGACGACGGGAGCGTCGGTGGCGAAGCCGTAGAAGCAGAGATCGGTGGTGGTGGAGACGGAGGCATTGGGGATGAAGGCCAAGAAATCAGAGTAGGCTCCGTCGCGAGAGGTAGACTCCGGCCAGGGAGAGCGCCAGCTGAAGATGACGGTGGAGGCGAGGGCGACGTCGAAGGATGGAGGGCGGGACTTGGCGTCGTAGTTGTCGTAGACGGTGAAGGTTCGGAGGAGGTAGCGGCCGGAGGGGAGGGGGGGAAAGGAGTAGCAGTTTTTCTTGCCGAAGGAGGAGGCAGGGAAGAAGCGGAGGGTTTTTTCGGAAGGAAGGCGGAAGCGGAGGGGTTCGGAGACGATGGCGGAGGAGCCGGCGGAGAAGAAACGGTCGGAGAGCCAGGTAGTGTTGAAGGAGTCGGTGTAGTTGGTGGAGGTGCCGCAGTTGATGTGGTAGGAGAAACCTGTGGAATGGAATGTTAGTGTTAGAGTGGAAAATGTGAGACGAAACATGTGAGTGTGAGGAGGGTCTTACCGTAGGGGTATGGTTGCTGTGGAGGTGGAGATGTAGAGGTGATGATAGTGATGCAGAAGAAGAAGAAGAAGAAAAAGAGATAGAAGAAGGAATGGAGAAGCGTCATGGTGATAGTTGGAGTGAGAGTGAGTGTGGGGTTATGTTAGGACATAATCATAAAGGAAAAGGAGGGAAATGGAGAGAGAGAGAGAGATGCCGAGATTAGCGGGAGAAGATGGTTGAATTCAAGGACAGTAGTTGCACGCAATGCTAGTTTTGGTGCCAAAACTTAGCGGCTTCTGCCTTTCTTAATTTAATTCTTTTTCTTTTAATTATTATTATTGTTGGGGTGGGGACTCCAAATCTCCTCTGTTTCATGCTTCTTCTCTTTTGTTATCTATCCTAACACGCATTTGAATGTTAATTTTTTTTTATAAATAAAAATATTAAAATAAGTTATACATATTTAAAAAACAATTATTTATCAGCTTTAAGGTCAACTTTCTACACTTAGACAAAAAAAAAAACTACTGTAGAGTAAATGACCGTTATTATTTCTCAATTTATCCGTACTCTGTAACGCAATGCTCAATACTATTATTCATTAATTTGGTTGCTCTAAAATAACGAAGGTATATTTTATGTTTTAGAGGATAAAATATTAGACTAATTGTTAATTATAAAATAAATAATTGAGATTTTAATTTGTTTTAAAATTTATTATCTATATTCTAATTTTATTATAATCTTAATAGCTAGTTTTTTAAGTATCAATTATATATATATTTAAAAAAATTTATAAAAAATTTATGAAAATAGTTTATAATTTTTGTAAGGTGTTATTTTCATAAATTTATTGATATAATTTATAAAAATAACTTAATTTAATAATTTTTATACCCAAAATTATGAAATAAAATTTTTATCTACAAAAATTATTGAGTAAACATTTAATTGACTTATTATCCAAACGTATAAAATGCATCATTTTACTTTATAGAAGTTAGAATCATTATTCACAACATATTTTTTTTATAATACTTTTTTATTATATTAGTCATTTTATTTTATATTTTTTCTAATTTTTTATTGCAAAAAGTGTATATCTATCCAAAAATAAGGTTTTTAGAATAAACTACTTATAATAAAATAATTCTAATTTTTCTTATAATATTTTTATTAAAATATTTATATTTATTAAAATATAAAAATAAGAATAAGAATACCAACTGATGGAAATATTAATCCGTGTGTTTCATAATAAACTAAAAATTAATTATTAAATTGTTTAAAAAATCACGTCCTTTAAAAATTATATTATATCTTTAAAAATCCAACATTTACTCATATAAATTATGTCTTTAAAATATTATATTAATTTAAAATTGTTTAATGTCTCGTTATGTATATTAAAATAATATAATATGTATTTCATAATAAAAAAATGATTAATTTTTCGTACTTGTATAATTTTTAAGAGATTTCTCACATGCAGATATATATATATATATCACGCTTGATTTGTTAATATCATTGACATTAAAATGGTCATGTTAAATAGTTGATTTTTATTACGATAGATAAGAATTGGAATTTTTAATGACATCATGGATAAATTATTGGAATTAGACTGATAACAAAAAAAAATTATATGAAATTTTAACTTTAAACATCATTGTCTTAACTTTTTTACATAAAAATAACTATCAGTGGATAGCAATACAGTATAGTGGATGAGTTCCCCTAACAAATTTTAAACATCGAAACAATGATGTGTATTGCCATTTACTAAACCACCATAAGAAGTAACAGAGTGTTGTCTTTTAGCGAATCAGCAAATTAAGGTGTCAAAGTTTTTCTTTGACTCCAGAAAGTCAAAAAGTAGGCATGGTTCGTATAAAATATACTTCACTTTTTGTTAATTTATTGTTTTACTATATACTCCAATTAGTTAATCATAAACAAAATTATTAGATTGCAGCAAGTAATATCTAACAACTAACTACCCCGCTTGGATTGTTACTCTACTAGATAACCTGCATAATTTACGGAAAAATCACAATTAAAAAATTCAATAACGAAGGAAGATGAAAACACCCTTCATGTAATGCATATTTTTGGGAAACACATCACATTATATAACATTATATAATAATTGTTTACGTAAAATTATATATAAGTAAATAATTTTAATATATTTATTATTTCTCATGAAATGAATGTCATTAAATTGAATAAAAAAAATACATAATAACAATTTGATGGTAAATTAAATAAACAACTTTACACATTTATCGTATGTATCTCATTTAATCATAATTTTTTCATAGGAGGGATTATATTGATAATTTCTAATATTTATAGAAAAAATACTTCATACTTTTTCAATTTTCTATTTTATATAAAAACATAACACTATACATCCTTTTTTTTTTAATCATACAGTTCTATATAAATATTTTCAATTTTTTATGATGTTATACAAAGTGATATTAGATATTTTTTTATAATTTTAAAAAAATATCAATTTAAGTTATCTTCGTATAACCTTCACAGAACTCTTCTCGTGTAAATCGGCAATATTTTTGTTTGTCCTTTTAAATATTATTAATGTAATGTTGTATAAGAATATATTTTCAATTCACATGATCATTAATGAAAATTTGGTAGAAAAGGTAGTGAACAGATGATATTGGTGGACTCTGACAATAAAAACTCTAATTGTGGGGCACCCAAAAAAATTGAGTGGCCCGGTGTGGGAACACCAATAACGACTGAAAAATAGATTGCCGAAACTGACGAGGCATCCAAGAGGAGCTCATAGTTTACTTAGTAAACAATGGCACAGAATAATAACATGCCATACCTATTATTGATTTTATAAAAAATAAATAAAAAATCTTATAATGTAATAAGGTCTTTGCATCGTGGTGGTGAACAAGGTGATATTTCATTGGTATTATTTGTTGCATATGCTTTTAATTGGATTTTACCGTAATATTTAATGGCCAATAATAGAGGACCATTAGTTATTTAAGGATTACCACATCCTAAAATTAGGGATGAGAATTAAAAATAAATTTAATTAATGGGTTGGATTTTAATTTTAAAGTAGGAAAATATATTTGAAGTAATAAAATAAATTTATAACCCTTTTTAAAAAATTAGCAGTTAAAAGTATAATAAAATTTACTATATGAATAGCTAATTTTAAAAATTGTTATAACTTTAACTATTAATTTTTAAATCATTTATTATTAATATATTTTATTCATCTTCTTACACTGAACAAAATATTAACTATTAATTTTTTGTAATATGAATAATTGTTCATAATTTTTTATAGATATGTGTTGATGCGGATTTAGATATTATAACATTTCATTTTATTTTATTTAAATTTAAATAACAAGTATTTTTTTATAAAAAAAAAAACATTGTTTGAACCAATGTATTCATAACACAATAGAATTACATTTTTTTACCGAACTTTTCCCATACAAACATAATATATTTTCTATTTCCCATGACTAAAATTAAAATAAATAAATTTTAAAATTAAGTCAAATAAATTTATTTATAATGTATTATAATTAGAAAATGAATTAAATTTAACATTTTTAAAAATAAGTTATAAAATATACGTCCAATAATTTTTTTATTAATTTTTATCATTAATGTTAATAGTATAGTAACAATTATGTTTTACTAATTTTTCAAATGAATACACTACAAACTATCATATTTAAGTTAATTATAATTCTGGCAGTTTATTTTGTGTACGATTCTATGAAAGTTTTGTAATGTTAACCTATACGAATACGAGGCTACACACAAATACTCTTTAAAAACACCAACACAGTAACGAATATTACAACCCCAACCATTAATCATTTTCATCCCTTCCCAAAATGAAGTGTTTGGTATCTAAGGAACGTTGGAAAATTCCCAGTTGAGATATATACTCTTTTTGTTATATATGAGTGCGTCGGTAGTGGCATTTGATTTATGAAACGTGAATTGTGATAATTTTTTGCAAAAGACGTGGTACCCACCACCCATGTTAGTCAACCCACCAACACTGCAACAGCACACACTATTTAGGGGTAGGTGTAGCAATGTGCCATTTACAATATTTCTCTTCAGAAGTGATTTTCTTTGTGTTACTTAATGTGCAGAAATTCTGAATTAGTTAGCTAAATTATGTTACTATAATTAAAATTCAAGTAATTCAACTGAAATTAATAAATTTTTAAACTGGGTATCTCTAATCATGTGGGTATAATTAAAATTTAACTTTAGTTCAGTCGTGTTGATGTAACATATATTTTTTCGTTTGAGAAGGACGTTTATGGGTTAATAACGTACATTTGTGCTCACCAAGATTTATTTCCCTGTTCAATTTTAAAAGTGTGTTCTTCCTTCATGCTAATTTAATGCATTTAAGAAAATAAATTCTCGTGTGTGGTCTTAAAAGCGCCGAACTCATTTTCCTGATCGATAATGTCAATCCGTTAATCAGTATGATTAAGCTTGTATGTTAAAAAGATACTATTATATATACTTTTGTTATTTTAAAGAGAAAAATATTAAATGTAGGATTTTAAAATTTTAGTAATTTTTAAATAAAAAACAAATATAATTATTAAAAATAAATAAATAATTATTATTATAAATGATAATAGTATAATAGAATTTTTTTTTAAAATTATCATTCAAATATATGAAATCTAGTAATTTCAAACTATTCTATCTAAATAAAATGTAAGATATAATTTTATTTACTAAAATATAATCTAATTTAAAATTTCATAATATTCATTCAATTTAAAAATTTGTTTATTAAATTTAAATACAAGTTTACAATTTAAATTTTCATTTTAAAAAAGAAATTATTAAATGACAAGGTCACTCTGTGTTGTCTTTTGGCACAAAGATTGGAACACATCAACAATATAAATTAATAAAAAATAGGTATCAGTTATTAAATCAAACTAAAATATCTATTAGACAAAAAATATTAATTATACTTAAAATATTATTAATTGGTAACTGTTGGATATTTGTTAATACAATCTTAATCAATATATTGTAGACATCATCATCGAGATATTATGGTTAATTAACTTTTAAATTGTTTGAAAAAAGAAAAAAAAAATTCTACATACCAATATATTTTGCATCTGATTACATTTAGATGAAATTGTACATAGGTTAATCACCACTCTTAATCCACAATCTTTGAAGGATGCTTCTTTTCACATTTCAGGAATTCATGCATGCATATCACTTGTAGAGAAATGTTAGAATTCGCACTATATCCACACCTTGAGCAAAATGATATTTACAAATAAGAATAAAAAAAATTGCAAACTTAAAATAAACAATAAAAACTCCGGAACAAAGTGATTAAATTTCCCATAGTTTGATGGAGCGTCTGGTAGGTTGGCAACAAAAGTATTTTGATGAATTATTGAAGAAATAGAATCAGGAGAGACAAAGTGGAAGAAATAAGAATGAGATAAAAAAACAATTGTCATTAACTATATGATAAAGGGACCATGAAAAGACAAATAGACAATATTTCAATTTAGTTACGAGACATTGGGTGGGACAGTTAAGGTGTCCATCAACGTATACCCCATCCCACCCCTGTCCCAGTTTCTTTTTAAGGTGGGTTTTTAATTCACACCAAATATGTTGGGCACCTTTTAACTGGAAAACAATTGTCAAAGATATATCTTAAATCTAAGTTTCTTTTTCTTTGAAAGCATCATATTTATATATTATTATATTGAATTTATGAGTAAAAAAGTATTTTTAACAAATATTTTAATATAATTTTAAAATGTTTCATTTTCTTTATATCATATGATTTAGTAATGTTAAAAATTATGCTAATTAATGTCAAAAATATATTAGTTAAGTAATAAAAACAATTTTTTAATAAAAATCACATTGAGATATGTTGAAAATTTTGAAAATGTGTATATTTAATCATTCTTATTTTATATCTCTAACAATACTGATACCTCAGTTTATTAAAGATTAAAAAAAAATTCTTCCCTAATATTAAAAATTAGAAGATTCAAAAGCATTAAATAAAAGAAAAATGGCCATGTTACCAAAATCCTTGTAAAAAGCACCTAACATCTTATTTTGGTTAAACATGTTTTAAAAATTCATCTTTTGTGTAACTCACGTTCTTGATCAACATTACAATATGTAATGCTATAAAAACATTATTGACATTTGTTGATTCTATTTCAATAGTCGATATATAAATTAATAGTCACAATTGTTGGATAGTGACAATCAAATTCTTTATTTTTTAAAGTTTTATATTATTTATGTTTCGCTTTTTATTTATTTTTTCGTCTTATTTAATGTAATAGTACGTGAGATTGCTAACTTCTCCAAGTATTTATGCATCGTTTATCCGGTTGAGTTTGATCGACAAGATTTTTTGGTTTTACATTTTTAATTTCTTTATCTCCTCTTAAATAGAATTTTAAAGCTAATTATTTTTTGTTTTACCATTGAGAGACAAGGATTAATTGCATGTTATTGATTGAATATTTGTTGGAGGTTTTTAATTTTTTAATGGTTAAATTAAATGTTTTAATTGCAAAATAATGTACTTATGATTGTTATTGGCCGTTGCCTAAGAAAAATCCTAAATCAGCATCTATAAATATTGATCTACTTCCAGCAATAGGAGTGTCTCATTCCCTCATTTACTTCTTTTTAAATAGTTATTCCATTTCTGATTTTTAAAGAAACTTTGTTAAAGACTTTAACATATTTGATTGTGAGTGGGTAGATCCTTATTTGCTATTGTATTAACTTTTAAAAACAAATCTAGAATCACATCTTATTAGCAGCTTGTCAAATTCTTGTTTTTACTTTTAAAATAATGGTTATTCCATTATACAACATATTTCTTCGCATCCTTCTATCAACATCGTTGTTGATCCATCAACCTCCATCATGATTTCTTTTCTTAATTAATCTCTACACTTAATGAAGCTTTAACACATTTTTTTTAAGCAGACCCTTAACTTGTATTTTTTCACTATTAAATCATCTCAATTAGCACACCATACAAATACCAAACACTTGGACTTTCATGAATTTCAAAACACATGTTTCTTTGTTCATGGATAAACAAAACAACTTAACCTAATCTAAAATCATCATCGAGAGACATTAATGATAATGATAGCTCATAATTAATTTTACATGAAAGAATGAGAAATTTAAATGCCAACGAGAGAAAAAAGAGAAAATGATGAAAAAACTATAACCAACATTACATTGTTTTGAAAGTCAATTAACGATACTAAATGTTATGAGAATATGATTGACAATAGAAAAAATATTAGAATGAAAATATAAAATTTGTTAGCCCAGCAGGAGCATACAGCATGAACGGTGCCATCTTGGTGTCTTTGGTGATCTTTTGATTTTGGTAAAAAAAAAAGGTTCAGCCCAGTTGGACTCTCCCACGCAGAGACATGCCTCAAAGCCCAAACCAAATAGAAGTTAGGATCACGGCACCGAGCAATGCTTTGATCATAACAATGATGTTGATAAAAAAAAATTAAATTAATCAGTTAGTCTATATAATTTTGTAAGATTTTTAATTAATTTTTTATAATTTAAAAATAAATTAACTAAATATTTTCATATTTAATATTTTTAATTAAATTATTTAAACTTAACATTGTTAAATATTCACTAATAGTAATAATTTATTTTTTTCATAATAAAATGTAATATGTATATAACATATTGAAAGTAAAGATGATAGTTTCCTTTCGACTAAAAGTTCATATGCAAGTTGAAACTGAGAAGCTCATTAAAAATCCGTATCCATGATGAAACTTATCAACTCCATGAAAATTTTTAAATCCATGGTAGTGCTATAAGTATAAGAAATCTAAGTGGGTCTTTACATCATTCCTTCTTCTTCTGCTTTTATAATGATTTTTTTAACACGAACTTTATAAAAATTCAAGTACAAAATTTTAAAAATCTAAATTATGAGAACTTAATTAAATATATTATAAAATTCGAAAAAATAACTAATTAATTCCATAATTCAGGGAGAGCCATGAATGTGAATGAGGGACAAGATAAATATGGGTAGTAGGTACCTGTTATCCATATTCACTGATAAATTTTTGTCTTGCACCTTGTCATATTTGCACGGATACTCGTTAAATAGATTTTAAAAGGATTCACGGATATTTGCGAGTATCCACAAATATTCACGAACATTAGTAAGAAAATAAATTTTTTTAAAATTAATATATAATATTTTATATAGAATCAGAATTTTTTAAAAAAATAAGATTACATAAAATAAAATATAATCTTAAAATTAAAGAAGTAATACAATATTTTATTATAATAATAATTAGTATTAATTTTAAATAAACAAAATTAAGATTAGTTTTTTTATATATATTTTTAAGACTATTTTATTAATGTTATTAAACGGGTAATTAAATGTGAGTATCCCAATACACATCCTCATATTGTTAACAAGAAAAAAAAATTAAATAAATTTGTTGGTACCTATGGGTATGAGTATTCTTATTATAAATGATTTTTTACTTGCTAATATGATAATTTTATCATTTTTAGACGTACCTAAATAATGATTGAGAAAGCCACGACTCCCCCCCCCCCATTTTAATTTTAAAATAAATAAATATATTTAATATTATTAAAAGTTATTATAGTGCTAGTTGTTTGCAAAAAATATTTATTATACTATATCAAATACATTTTAAAATTTATTATATAATATTTACTTATTTGGATATAATATTATATGTGATTAACTTTGTATTATATATTTATTTTCATCAATTCAAAACTTATTATTTGTTAATAAATAAAATTTATCAAATGTTAGAATAATTTGTTAAAGAAAAAACAAATAATTAGTATAAATTTTAAAATTCTATACTAATAAATAATATATTATTAATAATATAGACCAATATTTTATAGTGACAAAATTATTTGTTAGTTAAATATATATAATTTTAATATAATTTCCTAGTATTTACATTTATAGTTTAATTTTTTATTGAAAATAACTTATGTACTAAGTAGGTCTAAAATATTAAGTTTCTAGTAAAGAAATTATTTAGAAAAAACGCGGTAGGTTATCATTTTTCATTTTTATTTTATTTTTTGCATTCATTTATTCGAATTTATTGTATAAGAGGACTTTTGATTGATTTATTATCAACAATGTCGTTGTAGTATAGTGGTGAGTATTCCCGCCTGTCACGCGGGTGACCCGGGTTCGATCCCCGGCAACGGCGATATTTTTTTTTTATTATTTTATTTTTTATTTTTGGAGTTTTCTTTTCCATGGCATGGTTCCTCACCGGCGATATTTTTTTTAATTTTTTTTTGAGTTTTCTTACTTTCTATGGCATTAGGGTTCATCTTCGTTCCTTGATTTCTCTATTATCAGTGTGTGGCGGCATTAGGGTTCATCTTCGCTCCTTGATGTCTCTATTATCAGTGTGTGTCATTAGGGTTCATCGTGTCCTCAACGGCGATTGTTTTTTTTTTTTGAGTTTTCTTACTTTCTATGGCAATAGGGTTCATCTTCGTTCCTTAATTTCTCTATTATCAGTGTGTGGGAGTGAGAGGTGAAAACGGGATTACTCATAGTAGGAAACTAATTTGATTTATTTGGTAACTTTAAGTACAAACTCGAATGAACGTCATTTGGTCCCTTTTTCATACTATTGATGTTAAGCCTTAACTTTTGTTGATGGTTTTTGTGTTCCAAACAGAGTAATCTACCTGACAGGTTCAGTGTCTAATATCTTAGGTGCTGGTTTAATCTTTGTTAAATTAGTGGGTGTTAATATCTAATGACTAGCTTTTTCCTCCTGATCATAACTATTCAGTCAATTTTTGTATTCATTTTCAGATGAATATTATGTTAGATAATAGTTTAGGTCATCTCAACAAACAGATTGCATACAGACGCTTTGCCCTTAAAGTTTGTCAATGCATTTTTTGGTGACTCAATGATCGCATTCTCATTAGCTTGTGGATTACAGATAGTGTGCATCCAAATTTATACAATTGGAGTAAGGCCATCTTGAGATTCTTTACTGCTAGCTGTAATGATGCTATCATTTAATTAATTCTATACAGAAACTGAAGTGTGGGAAACTAACAAACAGAAACTAAACTAACTTTATTTAACTTGAGTTACTGAGTCTTCACCAACTTTCTGTGCTAATAATACTTACAGCTTGGTAGATTGATTCTGAGTTGGCCTATTAAGAATTTTTGTTATACTTTTAAGTTTTCCCCATTTCTGGACCCGAGTTTTATTTTGGAGTAACATTTATGAAATAGCAACTAGTTAATCCTATATATCATATGATCGATCAAGCTGTAGTTTTAAAGTGTTTTGTAAATTATGCCATTTTCTTATAGGGATTCCCTGGATTAAGCATGGCTAATAGATTCCTAAATTCAATGATCAATTATGTGACTATGATACAATTATATGGGGAAAAATTGTAGAGCCTCCTTGGGGCCCTTGTTAGATCTGTAAGATAAAAGCACACGTGTGTCTTTACCTAACAACTCTTAGTACAGTTAATTCATTACACAGAATCAGAGTCCTTATGGTTAAATAGTCTAGAATTTGATCCTTATAGCTCATATTTGTCTAATAAAATGTTTAATTTCAGCTCAAGATTGCATGAGGGGATGTGTTAGAACTTAGATACTTAACATAAAGTCATTCCTTTGTCTTCGTTTAACAATTTAAACTTCTGAACTCAGGAAAGGCTTTGAGCTATTTGATGTAGATAGAGGAATAGGATGGGAACTTCTGTCATCAATATCAATAGCCTGATACACAACACACTAAAGGTTGAGTGAAAAAGTAACATTAGCACGTCCCTACTTCAATAGGGAGGGATGGTTGGCAACGATTTTTCATGTAAAAGCTAAGGTTGCAGCTCCTAAGTACAAAAGGGAAGGACTATGAGAAAAGTGTCATGTGGGGGTTATTAGGCTCATGCCAAAGTCAGGAATACAAAAGGATGGTGGATTTACTGAAGCACAGCTTTAAGGAAATGAGAGTATTGTCTCAGCTTTATTCTGAAATCACCTTTTTTTTTCAGCATTTATCATCAAGGTGGTAAGTTCTTTTCTTTCTTCTTTTTCAAATTTTGTAGAAAATTTAGCCCAAGAACAAGAAGGCTAGTGCACAGAGAAATGCTCAGAGAGAAAAACCCCACAGAGGAATGAAGATTGTAAATAATTAAGGTGCACGTGAGAAATTTGTCTGTATTTTGGATATCTGAATTGATTATCTTGATGAGATAGAACACTTTAATATGAAAAGAAAAAATAAACCAAGTCGGATGGAGATGTAGCTGGAATCTTTTGACCGCACGTGTAAAACTGCTTTATGTGAGATGCGTTGAGAAGGCGTTGAATGATGGAAATCGTGATAATAACATAACATTATCTTAGAATGACACTTTTTTTTATGTTGCTTTTGGCCAGCTGTTATCATATAATGAATTAAAACTCATTGTTGCCTTTTAGACTTTAGAGAGCATGAAAAGACCTTGTAACTTCTCAGTCTATTTTTTTTTTTTTATATTTCCTAATTAATTTGAACCACATTGAGTGAAGACGGTAACTAATAGAGATTTTTCAGGGGATTACCATTTTACTTAAAGATATCATACTCTGGATCTGCAAAAGTTGATTACTTTCATGATCATAACCAAGGAATGGGTACAAAGTACAAACAGTTTATGGCCAAGTGTTATTCCTCTTGCATTCAATCTAGTCACTCCTCCCTGACCCATAAAAAAATGTCACTCCTTGTACTCTTTTCCCTCAAATTACGGGATAATAATTGCCTTGCATAATTGAATCTAAATTTTTCTCAATAGTTGAGGTAACACACTTATCACTAGGTGTGAGACAACAGTGATTCATAAATGACCCAAACAAAACTCTGCTAAAGCAAATTAGATTACTTACAAATCAACTAAAATAAAAGTGTTGTCACTGGCAATCTCATTATGTTTGAAAGAATCCTCATGAATTAAGTGTGACTTGAATTCTAAAGTTGCTTTTACATTGTTATACAGCATCAGTGATGCCTTAAGCAATTGGTAACAGAGTCATTAGACTTGTCATTGCTGCATAACCAGCTATGAGCCATGCTGTGTACATACATAGTAAATTAGCAGTTGGCAAAATGTGCTAGTATTATGTCCGTACACAAGCGAAGCTGTATTTATTAGTTAAAAGTGAGACACGTTGCGTGTTGTTGTACATAAAAGAAGTTTCCTGCTAAGAAAACTACATTCCCATTTGTGATCTGCTGGTAAGAGAGGACAACCAAAATTGCCTAACCAAATCAACACATCCCACATAAAAATCCTTCATAAATGGTGGTTCTCTTAAGTATTTCTAAAGCCCTCCATATGGGTATTTGAGAAGAGACTCAAGGAACATGCGGTGAGTTTGTTTCTTAAAGGCTGAAAGTACATATAATAATGAAATTACTATATATGTTGATTATACCGCAGGCAATGGTATTGTGAATCACGAGAACTTCACGTGTAACTCTGACCTCCTAGTTCAGTACAACCGACCAGTTTTTTTTTTAAATTTCAATGTATACTATGGTTGGACCACTTTGGTCACCGAGCATTTCAAACATTAATGTTACCACCTCTGTCTCTAATGTTGTTAAGTTCCCACAGTCTCATTTTGTCTCATGGTATCAATTAACAAATGAATATAATAGTGCATCTATGAATATAATAACTAGGATTTTTTATACATCATGTACAATGAGATTTAACTTAAAATTTTATATAAACTATCAACTTATAATCATTAAATCAATCTTAGTGTAATAAATAGGATTTGAAAGGTTTGTATTTTTATAGAATTTAAATAAAATATAATGACAATATAAATATTTTTTATAGTGTCATCTATTTATATCTCATTATTAAAAATAATTGATTTTTAGTAACTATTTCAAAAGTCATCTCTATTATAATTTTTAATTAATTAATAATATAAAATGTTTGTAATCACAGTGTATCAAAATTAAACTCATATTTATAGGACTCTAAAGATCAATAAGCACATTTAATTTTTTTTAAATAGTCAGTTCTCTTAAAAGCTGAAATTATCTTAAAAATGTTGTTGATCTTTACTATATTCTCCTACAAATCTTTTTGCATGTTCTTCTACAGTTTTATAAAATAAATGTTAAATCAAAAAAATCCCTTAAAAATATAAAAGTTATTTAATACTTTTGTGATTTAATAATTAAAAAGATTTGTAGAAATATAAGGTTGGATTTCTTTCTTATGATATTTACAAAAAACGATTCTATTTGAATTTTACTAATTTTGTGCAGAGAAAATTGATTGAGTCCATTATATGTTAAGGTAAAAATAGATAAAAAAAAAAATTTGCCTTGTCAACTCTTGATAAAGCTAAGACTTCACACACCTGGTGGTGAAATACAAGAATTGAATTGATGCAAATAAAATGAGAGTGGATAAGTTCTTTTGTCAATTATACTTTACTAAAACTACAGAGTTTGTTTCCACTTAAAAATCATCCCTTGAACATAGGAAAATTGTGAAATGACATGAAGAACAGTAAGTCTGAGACATGATTGTAGACTTTTTTGTAAAGGAATAATGTACTGAATTAGTCCTTAAAATCATAAGTACAGGTTAGTTTGCTCCTAAAAATTTTAAAAAAAATTAATTTTTTACTTTCACGATTAGTTACCACTCAGTTTAGTCTCTAAAATTAACACTACTAGTTAACATTACAAAATCAATCCATTTATTTTCTAAATTTTACAATCATTATCAATTTGGTTTTTAAATTTTACAATTATAAGTCGATTCGCTCTTGGTGTTAGAAATCAAATTGATTGAAGCAAAACAAAGTTAAGGATTAAATTGACTATTACATTTCAAAGTTAGGAATAACATGGTTAACAGTTATCAAAATCAAAGATCAAATTGATAGATCCTTAAGATATTAAAATGAATAATAGATACTATTTTAATTTTTTATAATTTCAATGAATTAAAATGGTTAGTAATTATAATTTCAGGAATTAATTAATTGCTTACTCTTTTGTAAGTGTGGAAGGATATTTGTGCAAATTTTTAAGATAAAGAGGAATTTTGTGTCAAATAAAAAAAAATTGAAAAAAGAAAGAACAATTTATTCTAAAATCTAAAGACTAAATTGAAATATGAAGCAAAATGCAGGAATACAATAGTAGTTTATACTTTATCCCTGAAAAAAGTAAGTAAACTCTGTAGTTATTGCTCAAAACGCGGAGAGGAAGAAAACATCAATTAAAAAAAATGTTCGGGATAATGCTGTATAAGTAAATATAAGTTCATATAATTAATTTCATCGATAGTTTAGTTAAATATAGAGAAGTGATTATATCTATCTATATATATATATTTCAAATTTAATGATTATAAATTTTTATATATTTTTAAAATATAAAAGAAAATACTGTAACCGTAAAAAAGATAAATATGAATATAATATCCTATATATACTTAGGATAATCATTTTTTATAAATATATTTATTTAGATAGATTAATCTAAAGCCGTACTCAGGATTTGAGGACTTATTTTATACAAGAAGAAGCTGGTAGAAGCAACAAATTACTGAAAATCGCATGATTCAATATTAAGTGCTTAAAATTGCATGAGGAGTGAAGAGAACAAAGAATAAAAAAGTAATTAGATTATTATTAGAACAAACCGTTGTATAAAGGTTGGCATCCTAAGTGACTTGGGAAGAGTCCGAGGTAGAGCAAGTGGATGATCATTTGCAATCTATGACTAATTTAATTAGTCGCTTAATTGGGTTTTTCTCACTTTAAATAAGATCTTGTGTCCCTTCTTATGGAATCTAAGTCAAAAGCTTGAAACTTACGTCCTTAGTTACTTTCTTAGAACTTTATGATGTTGTGGAAGAAAAAATAACTTTTCTCTCTTTTGATTCATTACATTATCAAGATACTTTAAGGCTTATGCAAAAGCCACTTTAACTTGTTTTTATATCCTTTCCGGGGCAAGAGATACTAAGCAGTATTTTATTTGGATTTTTCTATTTTTTTCTAATAATATTTTGGATTTCATGAGGAAGAAACAAAATACAGTATGAAGGGGGGCAGAAAATTGTAAGCTATCATCGTGTGTAAGAATCTTGTGATTCAAAGCCTTAGCTCATGAAAATATCTTCTATATTCTTGCTGTCTCCTCCAAAGCTGTCAGAACCCAGTAACATATTCTGATTTTCAGTTGGCTTGGATATCCATTATGCAGCTTTTGCCTACAGATTTTAAACTAATCTCAATAAAATCCCCTATCTAATAATTCCCAAGATAACCCAAATAACTAAAATAGTTTAAAAGAGAGGCCAAAATTTTAAATCTTCTTGTAAATTTCTAGTTTTTGGTCTTAAGGAAGTTTGAGACCATCTATCGGAGCCTGTTCATCTGTATTATTATAATTTATTAAACCTTATTTTTCCTCAAGCCAATGAA
Organism: Canavalia gladiata; assembly: GCA_037954105.1. NCBI lineage: Eukaryota > Viridiplantae > Streptophyta > Magnoliopsida > Fabales > Fabaceae > Canavalia > Canavalia gladiata. The sequence continues at coordinate 10,890,785 of CM075660.1, read as the reverse complement.
ATTGAAGTTTTCCTTATGAAGGGGTTATGCTCACCAATTCCTGTTTCTGGAGTGATCACCCAAGACGTGCCATGATTTCCAAACTTTGTAGTGTTAAGAGCCTAAATGAGTCAAATTGTTAAAATTTTGTTTGTTTTAATGTTGTAACGAAAATTTCTTTTACTTAAAATTTTTGTTCTTTGAAAAAATCAAGTTGAAAAAGTTACTGTAAGCTCAGTTTGCTCTAGTAAATAATCAGGCTGCAATTATTCTCATATCTGATAATAATAAATTTTTCAGTTGATGAGCCGCAGTTTAATTTGTAGCATTAGATAAGCATGACATTTTACCGGTGAGAATGCAAACTGTGATGTTGATAGCAGGGGCCCTAATTATGTGAACCTTTAGTGTATGAAGTCAAGGTAATAATAAGTTAGTCCATTATGATCTAAAACCTTTGTAATGGTTGTTGTTATGAATTGTTATGTAGGATTCAACAAACCCAACCCTCCATATCCATCAGTCATTTCCCTGAATATGTGGATCCAACGAAACATATAGAGAAACAACAAAATAAAAAAGCATTATAAAAAAGAGAGGGCTTTTTGAGTTTTGTCCTCATGGGAAACCATAAACTCATCTATCATGCACAAATTAAGGGTAGTTTATAAACTAAAAAGAAAAAAAAAATGCAACCACATCCACATAGTTGAAATGGCAGACCCATAATGTTGGTGGGTGGTGCCTACACTTAGGATTATAGAGTGTGACATAGCAATGGAAGAAAGAGAGGGTCATGCTGAAGTGCTTGGCTTGTTTTTATCAATTCCCGGTTATAGGGGTAAGGATTCCAAAATGGTGATGTGGGGTCCAATTGCTATTTGTCTGGTGGGTTTGGAGGCACTGCACGCCCTTTCATGCCCCATCGGTGCCTCTTTACTAGACCAACCTTAGTTAGGACCACTTTCTTCAACTTCTATAAGAACCCCCCCATCCCTCACAACACAATCAACACAACTTCAAAGCTTTAAGTTAACCTCAACAAAGGGTTAAAAAACAAAAACAAAGGAGAGAACAAAGAAATTAACACTAGTTTACTCTAGAAATGAAGATGGCTAGTCCTAGCATTGGAGGCTCAAAGAGAAGGCTATCAAACAGAGGACTTGGAGGAGCCCTTAGAGAGCAAAGGGCTAGGCTATACATAATAAGAAGGTGTGTGGTCATGCTTCTATGCTGGCATGACTAGTACTTCAACTCCATGCTTGTTTCCATGGTAATGGAACAAGATTCCTTCTTTCTTTCTCTTTTTTTACCCCTTTCTTTCTTTCTTTCTTTCTTTCTTCCTTTCATTCATGTTGGAGTGTAAATAGCTGACGGCTGGATATTATGGGAAGAGTGTAACAATTTTTTGTATGGGTTTCTAGCCTTATACACATGGCTGGGCTTCATGTACATCACAAATAACAGTGAATTATTTATAACATTTTCAATGTTATCATATATTTTCAAAGTTCATTATATTATACTCTTCCTTCTGTTATGTTCTTTACCTTTCTTTCCATTTCTCCAAAGTAATTGAATGCTTCTCATATTGTTCCCCTCCCTCTCTTCCTAAGTAATTTTGATCATTTATGACATAACTGTGATGTTAAATTTGATGAGTGGTTGTGGTTCAGAGTGTGATTCCGAGAAAATGCCTTCCTTAACAGAATCTTAAGTGGTCTTCAGGTTTTAATTAGTACGGATTTCATTAGAGGGAGCTTTAATTTACTATATTCTTGTGATGCTGTTAAGCATATATCTTCCACAGAAATGGAAACAGAGAAAGAATCTTCCATGGTGGGTTTTTTTAAGATTGCTGAGAATATTCAAGAGAAAGAAAAGTTAACACCAAACCAGATTATGCATTTGAATTCTTTGTTTCTTTCTTCAATTTAACTGATCTGCGGTAGTTGTACATAAACTACAGTACATTTTGTAGTTCACAGCTAAGTTTCTTTAATTAAACATTAAAATTTTGACATGATATAATATGGTATTATAATTATCTTTGTCTTTTATTTACCTTTTTCTATATATACACATCTAAAAAAATATACTTCAAAATCAAAGGAACAACTTTTGTTATCCCATTTTTATGTTTTAAAACCATTTTCTTTCATAACAATTGTATGTCAAGCTAAGATCTAAATCGTTAAGAGCGTTCGGTTGGACAAAAATGATTTAGTAGTAGAGAGTTTTTAATATTTTTCATATTTAATTCAAAATTTAAGAAGGGAGAGGAGAGAGAGGGTTAAAATTCCTCTTCATTAAATTTTAACTCACCCAAAATTAAAGAATTCGGAAAGAAAAATTTTAAATGTAGTAAATAAAAATATTTTTTATTTAACTATTTTAAGTATATAATAATTTTTTCCTTCTCTTCTTTTTTTTAATAACCCCCCCCCCCCATCTTTTTCTTTAAACTAAATAGTATATAAAACTAGTCTGGAGACAGATAACTAAAATAAAGATCTACATCCTTTTGCTTATCTCTTTAGCATGAAACCATTCACTTTAAGGAGAGAAAAAGTAGACACAAGATATGAGAACCATATTGGTTAAGATTACTTGGCAAGCTAAAATAAGTGGATTCAAATTCAAAATTAATAGAAAAAGAACTTATGAAAAAGAAAAATAAATAGTGTTGTATGTGAAGATTAAGTTAATAGCAATTGGCATCAATAATTAGACGCATGATGTAGGCCCATTAATCATTTGAAGTGAAGATTTTGTTGATGACTCTAAAATTGGAACTGTTCTAGCACAGTTGTAACATTTTATATGGTTTATGGAATCTACCTTTTTCCTTTTACCCAAAAGGGCAGTATCTATAAAGCGTTTGCAGCTTCAACTCAAAGCGTGATAAGAAGTTTCCTCTTTTTTTCTTTTATTTTAATTAACAAATATATATCTTCCATTAACATTTTCAGACTTATATTATACTTTATGTATATTCCAAAAGTTTTTATGTTGCAAAATACTAATATAGAGAGCACAAGCAAAAAACAAAATATCTTTTATATTTTACCGCGAAATTTCGAAACAACCAGTAATACTTTTATCTTATTATGTTCTTGTAATTGTTTTGAAATTAAACATGCACTATATTAAACCCACGTGTTGTATGAATATTTTGATTGTGATGATTAAAAAATATTATTTGTGCATTATTTTAAAATATTTCTTAGCAATATGATTTTTTTCAAAAAAACATCAATAATTATATTCATTGAATGAAAGGATAATCCTTTTAAATTGATTGGGTAGAACAAAAGCTACTCTTTTGGGTGGATGTTGAAAAGTTTCCTATTTCTTTCATTTTGTCCTCTTCATTCACCGCTTATATCATTAAATTTTTTGCATCACATTCTAATAAACCAAAAAAAGAAAAAAGAAAAAGAATCATTTAGTTATTGTGACAAATAAAATTATGGTTTTAGGGTGTAAGATTCATTACAAAGCTAATATAGTTTTTTAAATAAAACATAAATAACTATATTATCAAAGATGTGAATTTTTTTTAAAAAAAATTGTGAAGTAATCTAAAGAGAAAATAAACATCCTTATAAATTGCTAATGATATCAACATACCATGAGGTGAAAGTGGGAGTAATAGAAAAGAGAAGAAACATTAAATTTTTACATGTTCATCATTTATATATTCATATAGATATAGATATGTTGTTCAATAATTTAATCTCTTTCTAAAAACAAATAAATAACCCACATACGATGGTTAGATACTATTGGGAAACATGAGTGAGTTGAACCCAATAAGCAGGACAAGGACCTTTGGTTGGTGAGCACTGACGCTAGGAAGGTTGACATATATATCATCTTTTTTTTCTGATCTTGAAGAAAATGGGAGTGTGATTGGATCCTCTTGTCTTCTACCTAACAGCATTAGATACTTAAAAATTTCTACGGGGAATTATTATTTCCATTAAACTTAGTCTAATTTTAAATCAAAGTATTAAGAAAAAAAACAAATCTTTTTTTGGTCAGTAGAAAAAGGAGTGTTTAAAACACCAGACACCGCACTTTAAGCTCAACCAAAGAACAAATCGCGTAAGTTAATGGTCAAATCTCTGTGTAAATGTGGGCCTTACTGAATTATTGGCTTTAAGCCCACTTTTACGTGTGCCACGTACCCAGTGGAATGGGCCTACATCTGTTACTAGTGTCTTTAATTCTATTTTATCTTTCAGGATAATCAATACTGACCAAAGAAAAGGAAAAGATTATCAGCACAAAAATAAATGAATAAATTAAAATTTCTGTAGTAAAAAATGAATTAGAAATACGCATAACCTGAGTTGTTAAACTTTAGTGTAATAATACAACTTTGTATAAATTAGTTATTGGATCTATAGAATTCATATAATTCTGTCTTTTTTAAAAATTGAGATATAAAAAGGTTAGAGATAGATGCAAATTCTGTATGTAAGGGGACAATGGATAAATTGTATTTTTATTTTTTAATATTAAATAAATTTTATTATATATTTTTATTTTTAATATTATTTGAATATTTTTATTCATGTAATTATATAAAAATAAAAAATAATTTATATAATTGGAAATGTATATAATATTATATTAAATATATTAGATAAAAATTATGCAAAATAAAAAATATCAAATAAAATTTTGTTAAACTTTGAAAAATATAAATATAATTTGTTCCTTGTAAATGATTAAACTTTATAACTAAACTAAAAAGGTAAATCATATTTTCAATTTCTTATTTACCCAATAAAATAATGGCAGGGATGCAGGCCTCTGTCGAGCACATGTACAATACAATAGAATGGGGTTGTTTGGGAAAATTAAACATGAATTTACGGATCGATTTTAACAGCAAATTTTATGATGACTTAAAACATATTTTAGCATAAAATATGATATATTTTATTTTTATTTTAATTTGATTTTTTAATAATTATATTTAATAAAATATTAATTTTTATTATAAATTTAAATATGAGGTTTTTTATAAATTTTAAAGATTAAAAGTAAATAAATATTAATTTAAAATAATCATTTTTATGGATGAATATATTTGATTTTATCTGTTTCTATATATTAGATTCGAATAATCATTTTTCAATGGAAGTGATTTTAGAAATTACTTTCGTCCTCATTAAGTTACGTGGCTTCTATGTTAAATATTTAATTTTTTTTATCAATAATTATTACTTTTTAAATACTAATTCTGTATAAATTTTAAATATTAATATATTAATAAAATTAAATATATATTTACTTTTAAAGAAATTAAATTTTAAAATTATTATGAAAATTATCAATCTTAATTTATTTTTTTAAAATTATAAACTTTGATATATTAAATAAATAAAAATTTATATTATGATTTTATTTGTTTCTGAATTTTATCTTTAATTTGAAAATTTTTATTCGTCTATTTTAGTATTAATATAATAATAAAATATTTATTATTAATATTAAAAATCAAAGTTTATTTCCATACATTGTTATTGTAAAAAATTATTTATACTATCAATGGATTAAAAATCATTGTACATATGATTTTTAATATAACTATTATAAAATTTAATTATTTTTAACTACATGCAAATTTGTGATTGAATGATAATCTAAATTTATAATTGTTACTTCAAGCGGTAGGATAATATGTTTACTGTTTTAAAGGAAAATATTGAATTTGAATTTTATATATAATGTTTTTCCTCTTCTAAGTTAATCTATTATATTATAAATATTTTTAACTAAAATAAAATTACCTCTTCAAAATTTCCAGTAATTTAGACTAAAAAGGGGCCAAATGCTAACTTTCACATTTTTGTTTTAAATTTTAAAGTATATTTTGAACTCAAGTGAGTCATACATATTAAGTAGAGTATTTGTAATTTGATTTAGGTTAGTTTGAATATGATTTCACATGGAATTCATTTTATTTACAGCATTGGATGATCTTACTTTCAATTCATGTAAAAAAATTAAAATAAATTATTTTGTATATTTTAGAAAAAAAATTGTAAGGTTAATTATGTTTTAATTATTGTAAAAGTAATATTTTTTTTTTATTTTGGATCTTAACTAAATTTTATTTTATTTTAAATTCTTTAAAAATAAAAATTATACACTTTTAGTTCTTAATAAAGACTAAAAACACACTACTTTTATTAAAATATAAAAATAAAATTTAATTTTAAACTAAAATTAAAATTTTACAATTTTACAAAAATTAAAATATGTTTAACTCAAAAATGAAAATCTCATCTTTTATAGATTGGTGTGACCAATCCAAATATTTGAAGGATCTAAAATAATGGTTTATTTTTTACTAATTTTTTTACATTTCTTTTTTTTTTTTTTAAATTATAATTTTTTTTTGTAACAATACAAATTTTGAAGTCACAATATTTTTTTTATCTGATTTCAACAAAGAAAGTTTAAAAATTTAAAAATAACGATGACACCAATGGATCACCTCCAAACTCTGCCTCTAAACAAAGTATTATTTTTTCTTTTTTAATCAAACATGTAGTGAGACAATTTATTTATTTTTTAAAACTCTTATCTTATTTCTCTTAATTTAAACAACTTAAAAATCTACTTATTCTCTATTTTTTTTCTCTTCTTAACATTAGTTTTCAAATATTCTTAATGCACAACAAAAAAATTAGTATATAAAATTTACATTATTGATAAATAATATATCATTATATCATTTATAAAATTTAAGAACAAAATAAGTAAATATAAAAACTAAAAAACATTATCATCATACATACTAACTAACAATATTATATGAAAATACACTCTTTTTTTATGTCTCATGTTATCATATTATTATATTAGATGATATCTTTCTTTATCTTTCTGATTCCTTTCTATATCTCTAATCTTTAACTTTCTTATAAAATTCAAAATGGAAGGTAAGAATATAAAAAATCTTACTAAAATGAGTGAATAGTGTGTTTGTGGATGACATGGATGAGGGATGGAGAATGGTGGGGTGTTTGTTGGGTTTTGGTCAAATTTCAGCCTTAGGGCACCCACGTGCGAGTCCCTTATCCTAAACCCCACCACCTGCTTTTGATTCTTTTTCAGTCACACCATGTCCCCTCTTGTTTGGTTTCCACTTCTCATACATCCCCCTCTACTCATTTTATATTCATCCCCTTTCCCTCTTATCCTCTTATCACACCATAATCATAATTCATAAGTGAATGAATGTTGCACACATTTTGTCAGTATACATATATATATCAAACTGGATGTTTCTATTTTCACTTCAGAATATTTATTAACAATTCTATTTATGTCATTTTTATCTAAAATATATATATTTTTCTCTATTGGTCAAATTAACAATAAAAATATTTTACCTAAAAAAATTAAATAGAACTGATAAATAATACATTAGAATGATAATAAATATTTCCTAGAAAATTAATAAGATATATTTAATATATAAAAAATTCAGTTGATTGATAAAATAACTTTTTTATATGCTTTTATTATAGTTGAATTTTTATCTATTTGATCTTTTATTCTTTGAAGTAAATATGTCTCTAAGATACCCATATAAAAGTGTCTTTAGATGAAAATCCTCACTTCATTTCCCCTGAAAGCAGGGAGGGAGAGGTGGGAACAAGAAAATGCATAACAAAAAGTGTTATGTGTCTTGCAAGTTTATAATATATGTGTCTTCATAGTTAATTCATCAGTATAAATTAGGTTACATGTTGATAAACAAGACACCAACAAATTTGCAGGGTGTTGATGAGTCAGACACCTAACGGAATGACATTCCCTGCAACTATTGCCTGACACAATAGCAATAAAAATACTGATCAATAATGATGATCATGATTAGTAGTAATTTGTTAAAGAGGAAGGTTATTATAATCTTGCACAATGCTTTAGATTCTTTTTTTCGTTGATATAAAATATTGATTTTTTCTTGCAAACATCTGGGATCTATATAGCAAGAACCACCTAATGTTCATATCAAGATCAAGATTTATAGTTTCATAGGTCATAGCCAACATATATGATGCAATGTTATGTTACAATTGGTGACAAAGTTAATTAAAAAAAACATTTTAACACATAGCTGTTCTTTCTACTCAAACATACATATAATCAAAACGTTAGAGGTGTAGTGAAACATGGGAAGAAAAAGGATTTTGAACCATAAACTCCAAAGAAAGTAAATGATTGCATTGACCCATGTTTTCCCCAATGAAATAGCCATATGAGCCAAAGCATGATGAGTTTTGCAGCTCGTCATTGTCAAAGCCAGATTTAGCAGGCTGTTGAGGCCCCCATTTGTCTGTGGAGAACAGCATAGACAGCATTGTCTTTGGTCCAATGAAGAGATTCTTTTGAACACTATGAACTGATCATGCCCAGTTTGTGCTGCCTCATGAAGGATTGATCTAGAATAATGACACGTTACAACTAAGATGAAGGAATCCAAAGCTTACAAGTTAAAAAAAAATAAATTCAAATGTTTATAGATTTATAATTATATTGAGGGTAAGTCATGACAAAGGCAAGAAATACAGCTCAGTAAGACAGTAGAGAAGAAACAATTAAGTTGAAGTAGGATGGTATAATTAATACACATTATGCTCTGATTAATTACTCTTCCACATTCCTCTAACCAAAATAGTATTCTTTTTATTTCAATTTTTATTTGGTCAAAGTCAAAACAACTTGAAGATTAGCCAGGTTGTACATGTGTCTTAGGCACTTTTGCCACTTTATAAAAAGCCTTGGCTAGGTAGTAATGCTCTTGCGGGGTACCCTTCACTCCCTATAGGCATTAGGCAGTAATGCTACCCCTGAAAAGGAAAGCAAGTTTGAGAGTAGCTCTTACAAGCCAAGACAAGTTTCATGACCTGTAAGACTGTAACACTCTTAATGTTCACGAATCTGTCACTACTATAACACATAATTTTGACAGTGTTTAGGGTAGACAATGCATTTGACTATAGGGACATTATACCTCAAAAGATTTAAGAAAAGTAATATACACATGTATCTGTTCCTTTCAGAGTGAGAAACGTGTGTCTTTCTACATGTGACCAAGTCAGGTCCACATCCAAGATCTGAGAACCTGGAAGGAACATACTGTAATTTCACCACAACAAAAACAAACATTGATTACAGCAAGGTTGGCCAAAGTATCAAACTATATGCCTTCCATTACAGTTAAGCAAAGGAGTAATAGTTCACAATTTACCCCTGATCTTAAAATGAAAATTTATCATAAAATGTTTCTAGAAAAAAATCTCTACTCCCTATTGAGGTGAAGAACCATATTAGTTGATAGCTTTGCTTCCACCCCTAGAGAATAAAGCTATCCTGTGAACTGAATTCCTACAAAAACAAAAAATGCATTACCAATCAAGAAAATTAAGTGATAAGTGATCTTGACAAAATTAAAATGAATTCCATGTAATGCCAAATCATTGAGAACATGAGTACCGGGTGATGTAGTGCTGGTTTGTTTTCCAATTGAAGAATTAATTTTTACACTTTTTAATAGAAAACACATGTTGCAATAAGATATATAGTTAAGATTAATTTATGCACACATCTAAAAAATATTGAACAGTTCAAATTCAATTTTATCAAAATTAATTCTACTCAACTTTAAACCAAAGGGGCATGGCACTTAATGAAACTGTGAAGATGATGTCTTGGGCTGGGCTCTACATTTGCAATGTGAAGGACAAGATTTTGGCATTCTTCAATTCAGTATCTTTCTTCAGATGTTGTGGTCCTAGATGAGTATAAATAGAAAGACAGGGTCGTTCCTCATGTCCATTTTCCCCATCCTTATTGGGAGACAGGCATTCCTCACACAAGGCCAATGCTTCAACAAGTTATTGTGAACTCAACAGATTCTGCAATTCACTATCCCACCATTTTGAGTCTTCATCAGCATTATTTTCTACATTATCTATCCCTTCATTATTTTGAGTTTCTACAATTGATGGATCATCTCTTGCAAGATTTTCACAATCACCCTCAATGTCATCTACACAAGCTATCCGAGGATGCTTTGGTAGAATATGCTGCAGAAGAACAAGAATTATCAACTTCCGTCGGTGCTATTTTTACATTTCCCACAAGCAGTAACTATCAAAATTAATCTTATAAGACTTTTGAATCATTGTCATTCAGAATTTGTCTAAAAAAAAAAGTGACCGTTTCCTTGTGAAGATATAAGTAAATATTGAAATGCTTTTGCATTAACATTTTACCTTCAATCCAGTTAGGATAAATCATGTCCCTAACTTTTTTCTTTAAAAACTTTATAGTAGCTCCAACTAAGGCATAATCATTTCTTTAGGATAAATCATTCAACCCAGTGAGTTATTCCAATTAGTAAAAATAATTAGTTGGGTTGACAATATTCACTTTCAAATTTTTTTTGCCCAGTCTTGTCTGGCCTAGAAATTTGTTGGTCCAAAATAAACTAGCTTGTGAGGGCTGGGCTGGGCTGGGCTGGCCTGCTAACTTGAATTATAAATGCTATATTAATGTAAATATTATATTATTAATTTTTTTTATCAAATATTATTAATAACTGATGTAGTTAAAAATTAAAAAAACAAATAGAAAGAGGGCCCATGGTTGAGTCGTTCGGCCCGCGGCCTGCGTTGGAGTGAGCTAGACCATTAGTTGGCCCAATTCAACTTGATCCAAAAAATCCATCTTCATACCCGTATATGTACCACCATGCACTTCCTGTCATATATGTGTATACTTCTAAATGAATTTCATGTTGGATATTTTGTTATTGGATGTATTTTAAAAGTTTTAAAAAGAATAAATTCTATATCGGTAAAATGAGAAGAACTATTAAAATTATTTTATCTAAAACTTTTATTTGTGATAAATATTTAACTTGATTTATTACTTTTATAACAGGCCTATTTTCTCTATATTTTTTTACCCTCTTCTTCCTCCTTTCTTTTATATTCATACACACATTTTTTCTTTCATCTACTCCACCATCTTTTTTTCCTTCTCTTCTCCTTACTTCTGTTGTGACGCAATTTAACAAATGTAATTCTTTGCAGTTTTCTCATTTGGATTTTGTCTCGAAAGAACCTGTTGTATTATGCGGCAAATAAATCTTCAAACTAATAAAGTTTTACCGTTTTTCTTTTTACGAAATTAAATTTTTAGTATAGATATTAACATTTAATGTATTGAAAGTACTAATTAATTTTGATTAGTATCCATTAGTATGCACTGATCCTGAGTGGTGGTGTGCCTGAAAGCATCTATATGTTTCGTTTCGTTTCATTTTGTTTTATTCGTTTCTGATCTTAGGTCTTAGGTTGCAGTAATAGGAAATGTGTGAATGGAGCAAAAATAGATAGGGATTAGGTTATATCACGTGTGTTGGAGGTTTGTTGTTCCCGAATTTGATGTTGGCTTTGACAGAGACCGAAGGGTTTTCAGTTTTCACAGATACAGTATGAAAAAGTTTGAAGAAGTTGTTAAGGGAGGGAATGATAGGCGACGAAGAGAATAACAGGGAGCGAAGTGCTGGTAAGTTTGTGAATTATGCTATGAACTACATCTCCTATTAGAAGAGATCTTTTTTGTCTAACAAAAAAAAGTAAAAAAAAGCAGTTTGAAATCGGAAGAAAACGATGTTTCTCTGCCAAATGCAGAGTGAGAAAAAAATATAAGCGTGTGTAAAGAGGAAGAAGAGTCAGACACATTTTAGAATTCAGAACTACAATGCAACGTGTCGCCTCCGAAATGATTGCTTTTTTTAAAGCATGTAAGATCTGCTCTATCATTTTCTTACCCCCTTTTTTTTAAAACTTTTTTATTTGTTTATAATTTAAGTAACTTTTTACTTTTTGAGTGTGTTTTTAAGACTTCCGCTGGTAGAGAAATTATTCCTAATTTAATCGATTAATTAATTTTTAATCATTAATTATATAAGTAATTCATCGATTATTAATTACGTTTTTTAATTTTTTTTATATTAAATTATCAATTATTTTTTCTGTATAATAAATTATCGATAATCAATTCTACTATATAAAATTAGTAATAAATACAACGAACTTAAAATTAGTTTGATCAATTAAAAATTAATTTAATATTCATCGTGGTATGATTGATCATACAACTACTGGATAAAATAATTTTTAACAATTATAGTATTTTTTAGATTTTACTTTAAATGGTTTTTACGATATTCAGTTTTAATTTAATTTATTTTTATTTTTAATATATTTTTATAATGTTATCATTTATTTATTAATTAATTTTATAAATTTAATAATATTATCTATTTTTAACAATATTGTTATTATTTTGGATGGTTTTTTATCCTGCCATTTAATATTATATTTTGAATTAATATTTTAATATATTTTATTATTTGTTTTATTTATTTTAAAAATATATTAAATTTTTGATAAAAAATAAATTATAAATATATTTTTTAATTTTATTCAAAAATTTATTTATATGAGAGTTAAAGTAATTTTTTTTTAAAATTTAAATTTATTTAATTAAATTTTAATATATATTTTATTCAAATAAAAAAATATATCATACTTATCAAATTTTGATCCATCACTTAATTATATTTTAATTTATTATTTTATATTTACAAGTTACTTCACCAACTAATTTTTTAAAATATTTTTAATTTAATTGTTAATTGATCAATTTTCAGTTAATTATTTAATTTTTAACTTCCAAATTTTATTTTATAATTTTTGAATTTTTAATTAATTTCTTCATTTATCAACGTATCATTTTGAATAAAAAATTTAATAAAATTATATATTTTATAAACTACTCTATATTATTTAATTATAACTAAAAAATTAGTTTATTCTTAATTCTATTTTTAAAAAAAAATTAATTGTTTAATTTAATAACTCTTGTAAATTCTTATAAATTAATTAAATTATTCTTATTAAAAGAATTAGAGAAAATGTAAAGTTAAGTTAAATTAATTTAATAAATCATTTTAAATTATTGGATAAATTTTGAATATATATTAATTTGATTTATATATGTTTTAAAAAATATTTTGTATTAAAAATATAAAATTGATTTTTCAATGTTAAAATAAATAAACTTTATCTTATGATTGGTTGAAAAAAATTTGGAGCATGAGAAAACTGTAAAATTTGGATTAAAAATATTTTTTTTAAATTTAGGATTTTCTTTTATTTTTTAAGTGAAGAATATATTTATTTAAAATTTTAACTTATTTTTTTAGTATTTAAATTTTAATGTTAAAATCACCTTGCTTCTTTTTTTACGAAACAAAGAGACTAAGAATTAAAATTATAAAGACATTTTTTTAGCAAGGATAGTATTACATAAGTGTGAAAATAAAGATAAAAAATGAGATTAGTTCTTTAAAAAAATTATATTATATATTATTTTTTTATCTAAATATTATAATATTATGTTCTTTAAATATCGAATGATAAAAAAGTAATTGCCATTTTTATTTACAACTTAATAAAATAATTAATTTAATATTATGATTTTTTAATTTTCAAATTTATATCAAATAAATTTTTAAATATAAATTATTATTTTATTATTTTATTATTTATAATAATATTCATGAAAACATGATGCAATATAAATCAAAATTTAATTAGTAATATTATTAATACATTCCAATTATTGATAAAATAAAAATAAACATATTTTCTAGATCACACGGATATGAACTTTAGTAGAGATATATATCCCGTTAGTAAAATAAATGGACCTATAATTCAATCGATTCTGCGAAATCAATTGTATAATGGTGTAATGCGATGGAAATAAATCACTATTATTTTTTTATTTTATTTTTTCGTCAATTTATTATTTTTATACTTTTGAAACTATCTTGGCATTGAAAATGGAAAGAACAAAATGTAAAAGACGAAACAAATCTTAAGAACAAAGGAAAGAAAATAAAGACATAAAAATAGAAAAAGAAAGGAGAGAAACAATCCAAATGAACAATAGAAACAAAATACAAACCCACATCTCCAAGAGATAATAACCTCTGAAAGGGAAAGAAATGACGGGAAAATCATCCATTATTTTTCGGTTAGCATATCATTTGTGACTTCAGCTGCCACTAGCTATCAGTCAAACAAAACATATATAGGGATTGTTTATTTATACTTATAAAATTGATTTTCATATTTTTTAATATAAATATATTTCAATAATAAAATATTTAATAATTTAATTTAGTGGTAAGAAATTAAAATGTAGAATAGTTTTATGTTAGAATTCTATATTTAAATTATATATATATTTTTATACTATATAAATAAAATTAATTTTAGTTAACTTTAAATCTACATAATCACATAGGAGTTAGAGTGTCTGTAATTTTTTTAATAAATAGCATAAAATATAATCTTATACCTGCCCACCTCTTCTAAAATATGCCACAACACTGCCTGTACTTAATTTTTTCTAGATTCGCACCTAAGCTTCAAAAATAAAAATTTGCATCATGAAATTCAAACGTGCACATCTTAATTAACCCACTTAGCCAGTAAGCGGTAAAGAGGCATGTGTTGAAGAGTAGGTGAAATTTTTTTTAGCACTACCCAGCAACTGTTCCTATTTGGAAACGGCCGTATCTAATAGTTCCTAATATGGTTACAATTTAACGCACACTCCTTCTCCTATATATACTCCGTACCCACCCTTTTGCTATTGCATGCCCAAATTGTCATAAGCTTCAATTCAAGCACTGCCAAATTAATTAACCATGGCACCGTCACTACCCACTCCCACCGCCCCCAAAGGCCGTGTCTTGATCATCGGAGCCACCGGTTTCATGGGCAAGTTTGTGGCTGAGGCAAGCCTTGCCACACCACACACCACCTATTTGCTCTTTCGCCCACAACCTTACACCCCTTCCAAAGCTGCCACTACTAAAACCTTACAAGAGAAAGGTGCCATTGTCATTCATGTAAGTCATAATATATGTCTTGTGTGTGTATCCAAAAAAATTCTTTTTGGGTGCATCATTTTTATGGTGTCATAACTCTTTGTTACTAGGTTCAATAAATCCTATTCGTGATTATATATGTGTATAGATTGGAATTTTTTATTTGTGTAAATTTTCAAGTTTAAATTATTTTTGAAGAAAATATAAAATATGTTGTCGCATATTTTGGGTATATAATGGGCCTGGTGAGTCCCCCATGTCTGTACAACTTTCTGTTTTATTTCGCTTAACTTTTTGTTTTTAGCTAGGAGGTTCTATAAATAAAGGCATTTAAATAAATGGGTTCTAAATTTGAAAGACTCAATTTAATGCCTTTATGTTTATCTTTTTACCAAATTTTTCATAGAAAGAAATTGCACAAGAAAATTCATTCTCAATTCTCATCGTACATTTGTTTTTATATATATATAAAAAATTACTTATATTACACTATTTTAAAAAACCTTTTATTGTGGAGTAACTTTTACGAGTGTCGCTAAATTACTTGGTTCTACTTTCTATTTAAAGGACTCACATGAACTTTACCTGATAATAAGTTATTAATGTGTTGAGAAGAATGTGTCACTATTAATACCTTCCTTTTCATAGATACTAATTAGTTTTATGGTATTTATGAAAGGGGGACATAAATAACAAGGAATTCATGGAAAAGATTTTGAAAGAGTATGAAATAGATTTCATTATTTCTGCTATCGGGGCTGAGAGCTTGCTGGATCAGCTTACATTGGTGGAGGCCATGAAATCTGTTAAGACTATTAAGGTACAGTTTAACTCTTTTTTTAATTTATTAAATGACAATACCTCCTTTTGTTATGATTAAACAACAAAATAAATAATAAATTAAGTGCGTTTCATTTTGTGGATTTTTTTTTCTTTATTATTATATTGTAACTGTAAAAATAAATAATAAGTGTATTAGGTTATTAGCTCTTCGCCTGTTCGTAAACGGCTTTGTAAAAAAACCCGTTCTTATGTATAATCACTTTTTTTTTTTTTCAAAATAATAATTATTATAAAATTATCTCGCAAAGTTCTGAAACGTAAACAAAAGGACAGTTCAAAGTCCAAGCATAACGGATTGTAGTTATTGTTTTTCGCACTCATTTGGCAGTTCTTTGGGTGTAACGGTTGTTATAATTTATGTTCACAAGTTTTCAATTATGACACGGTAACCTAACTTCAATTTGTAAGGTAGTTATACTTTTATAGAGCGAGTAAGAAGTTAGAGATATACGAATTTTTTTTTATATAATGTAAAAGGTTGTGAAATTCAATTTGTTACAATCTCCAGATATATGAAATGAGAATAAATTTTATATTATCTAAAAAAAGAGGTTAAATTTTATATAAATATTATTTGTTAAAACTGTACATGATAGTCATTCCAAAAGACCTTG
The DNA here is from genome assembly GCA_037954105.1 of Canavalia gladiata. Lineage (NCBI taxonomy): Eukaryota > Viridiplantae > Streptophyta > Magnoliopsida > Fabales > Fabaceae > Canavalia > Canavalia gladiata. The sequence goes on along the minus strand of CM075660.1, from coordinate 10,874,336 downwards.
GTTCAAGATCTAGGACCAATTATTTAAACCATTCAAACTAGATGGTTTCATAAAATAATTTAACTATAATAGTATAAAGTATAAAATAGCAATGAAATGTAAAAAGGAAAATAAACGTAGGTACGCTTTTATTCCCCATACAGTTAAGTCAGAATAAGATAATGGTAAGTTGGTTCGGTAGCTTAAATCAGAAATGTTTTAACTAATTTGAATTAATCTAATTATAAATTTCTTGTTCCGTTGCACATTATTCGTCCATGTGAATATAACTGAAATTTAAAATTATGTGACGGTTTTAACTTTCACAAAATTTAAAACTTTAAATAAATGGATACTATGCAATAAGACAAATATTACCGGTCTTAAATTGACTAATGAGGGTTATTTGATCTATATCGACTAAACAATCTCTATCAGATTTAGAACTTTATATTGTTTTAGACCAATGTTATCATTTTTTTACTATCAGATTTAGAACTTGATATTGTTTTAGACCAATGTTATCATTTTTTTACTAACGAATTATATTATTTATAAATATATTTTTTTATAACATTTACTTTAGAGCTGTGATAAAACCATAGCACCACCTTCCTACACTCCTTTTATGATTATTGCTTTAGTTTAGGATCTGTGACGTGTTATAATGTTATGATGCAGAGGTTTTTACCTTCAGAGTTTGGGCATGATGTGGACAGAGCAGATCCTGTGGAGCCAGGACTAACAATGTACAAGAAGAAACGTTTGATTAGGCGTGTAGTTGAGGAATCTGGAGTCCCATTCACCAATATATGTTGCAATTCCATTGCTTCTTGGCCTTATTATGACAATTGTCATCCATCACAGCTTCCTCCACCCATGGATCAGTTACAGATATATGGTAATGGCAATGTCAAAGGTATAATAACCAAACAACCACTCTTATTTCCTCAACAAATAATTGGAATCAACTAACATTACACAATAGACTGTGACAATTTTTTACATGTGCAGCTTACTTTGTTGATGGCATTGATATTGGAAAGTTCACAATGAAGGTTGTTGATGATCTCAGAACTGTTAACAAAACTGTTCATTTTCGACCATCTAACAATTGTTACAGCATCAATGAGTTAGCTTATTTATGGGAAAAGAAAATTGGTCGTACAATTCCTAAAGTGACCATCTCAGAAGACCATCTTCTAGCAGTGGCTGCAGGTTCAATCGTTCATCACTTCCTCCTTTTTTATTTCTCCAAGAGCTTGACCAAGCTTTTATGATTTATGTAATAATTAAAGAGCAAGTAAATTTTCATCTTAGTCATAGTGTTGTAAGTATCAATTATTTTAGTCTCCTTTACATAATTATTGTTTTAGTTTAGGACTTTAAAAAGTGTCATTCATTTTAGTTCCTAGTATCAACAAAAATAGATAAAGTAGGTGTTTGGATATATGTATGAAATTAACAACTATAAGTTGCTCTTGGTAGCATTAGAAAAATTATTGATTCATTAAAAAGTAATGTAAATCCAAACATGCTGCAAGTAGGAGGTTAAAGTAAGAATTTTGTGGAGTTCAAGACTGAAGTGGCTTGTGCTTGTGTGTTAGCGAGTAAAGTGTGGTATACTTACTCATTAAAGAGTATTCCTCACTGCATGACTATTAATTTTGATGTGTGCAAATGCAGAAAATTGTATACCAGAAAGTGTTGTGGCATCTTTCACCCATGACATATTCATCAAAGGTTGTCAAGTTAACTTCAACATAGATGGACATGGTGATGTTGAGATTAGCACTCTCTATCCTGATGAACCATTCAAGTGTTTGGAGGATTGCTACGAGGACTTTGCTCTCATGATCAATGATAAGATTCATAAAGGGGAAAATAAAATTAACGGACCAAAGTCTTTAGTAGAAGCAGTGCCAATCACAGCTTCCTGTTAAAAAGAGTCACCTCAAAATGTTCTAAATTCGTTTTCAACAATTGCTAGAGTTTGGTGTGCTGAAAATGTATCCGAGTCATAAAATATGTACCTTTATGTTGATGTTATTTTGAAGACTGTTTCTAATATATTAGATTTCTAGAGTATGTACTGAGGGTGCGACAAAGTACTGTTACTTTTGTTTTAGTGTAAAAAGACTGTTTCTAATATATTACATTTCTAGAGTATGTGCTGAGGGTGCCACAAATTATTGTTACTTTTTTTAGTGTAAAATCTTCGTGTCATTGTAACATTTTAAGATTTACAATCCACCATCATGAACCAATAACAGCAAATCTCCTTGGAAAACTTGGTCCTATTTATTTTAAAATTTATATGGGGCACCTGTAAATTTCAAATTCTATGAGAAATAAATGCTGCACAAAATATGCACAGATTACAAAGAATCTATGCAGTTGTGACCCCACAAGTGGAGTGATTTGGACATGTATGAATGATATATTATGATGGTCACTGGCCAGTAGAAGCAAGAAGGAATAGGGTGCCCTCAGATTTGGGTTCAATATATGCTATCCGTCAGTCAAATACTGGGATTAGAACCAAGAAATCAATTTAGAATTGAACTTGCAAATTGCATAAATAAAACCAACTCTAAGTGACTATCATTATATGATGCCCAAACGTTTAGGAGAAGTTGTGATGTTGCAAAATTATTGTAATATTTGCCAGAATTTTTAGTTGCCCTTATTGTTGTAGAGTTAATACTTCAATAGTGACTACAAACAAAAACAAGGATAATCTACCTCCACATCAACGTACATTCAGCTTTTGAAGAATTAATAGTATCTTTTTACAATTCAGTTCCAGAAGTACGAAATCTTATGAGGGCCCAGTTCTTTACTATTCTAAGTGAAAGCTGATGATAAATGCGCAGAGATTGGTGCTTTTTATAGACTAAGAAATGAATGACAGCAACCCCACCAGACATTCAACAAGTTTTATTTGCCCAATGACAAGTCAACCTAAAGAGTGTATATCCCTACAATCATACTTGGACATCAACGTTTCCTAATAGTATTTTTTTTTTACTTTTCATCCAAAACTACATTACAATCGATGAGTATAATAGATACGCAAGAATCCAAAGTTGTTAGTTGTTACATATGTAGTTAACCAAGATCAGCTTATGCTGGGCCTAAAGTGGCTCGACAAGTACAAAAAATTTAAAGAACTTAAGAAAATAATTTTTAACTTCTATAAGCTTTTAAACTTAGTTGAATAAATTTTTTTCTATAACTTATAAATGGTGAATCCTGGCATGGATGTGAATCCTTAACTGTGCATGGTATTAATTCATACAGACTTCAATAATCATCTTGCATGTTTGGTCCAAAATTCAAGACAATGCATACTCTTCAGAATTGGAAGAATGCTTTATGTGGAGAGGAAGACCTTAACAGTACTTACATTGAATGTTTAAAATTATATACAACTTCTGATGTTCATCATTGTATGAGCACAGAAATTGAGATCCTCAGTGCTTGCCTCATCTAAAACCACAAGCAGGATGGTCAGTAAGATACCTATACATCTTCATTGAGCTCACTCTACACATCAAACACAGGCATCCGTTCTTCAATGATGCCACGGCAGACAGGGCACCTTTTGCATTTTTCGCAGCAAGTGCTGTTATCCACAGTAGAACTCATAAGAGGGGGCAAAAAAAGAAACATCCAATATCTTTGAACATAAGTCATACAAAGATATTTGGGTGACATAGTAATAACATAGGAATGGAATTTAATTAATATAAATAGATTCATTACAAAAGCAGAACACTGCTGTAAATTTTCTCCTTAAAAGGTGCCATTGCCACTATTTTCTTGCTTCTGTATTACATTATTGTTGTAGGAGAATAGTGGATTGGAAATATTCTTCTAACTTAGCATATAGAAGAATTCCCTATTTTTTGGGCTTGAGTTATAAAAATTAATTACATTATGTTAAAGGGACAGTGACAGAAAAGTGTTAGACTAGAGCAATGCAAGGGATGTTACCTGCAAAGAATGTGATGCCTGCAGGGAAGTAGGACCACATTAATTTGCTCTTCGAAGCAAACTCTGCATAAGATCTTCTCCTGAAAGATTTATCATTCAATTTGAAGTGTTAGATCCTGATATGGTTGACAGTCATTCATCCACAAACAATGAACAAAAATAACCAACTAACTAATAAGAAGAATGCTTGTACATGATTATGTAAACTACTTTTAATTGGAAGGAGGTCGTAAAGCTTGCATGATTCATATCAGCCGATGTCATCTGGCTCACAAATTTATTTTTTAGTACTACCGAGTATGCCTTTAAACCTACATTACATATTGGATAACATCGGGTGCCGGTCCCCTAAAAGGAACATATGCAAGACATTTTTCTTTGCGTTAATAGGGGTTGAATATGCAAACTTCTTTTGTTCATTAAATGATTTATTTCTATCATTTTGTAAAAAGTAGGCAACAAACCAAAAGGTTGAAATAGACAAAGGTTAGCCTGAAATTCAGTAATAAATAAAATTTTCAATAAAATAAAACAATACTTGTGATGTTAAGGACTGCCACTATAAATATATTATGAAACTAAGAATCAGGATTGTTTCAATCAATCACAAGTTCGACTGACCAGAAAAACCTAAACCTGATAATTTAAGGCAGATATGTGATTTTAATTAACTTTCAATCAGCTCAGATTAAATGAGTTTCAAAGTAAATTATGTGAAAATAAACCAGGAATTAAGGCAAACCATATGAATCCAACCACCTTCCAAAAAAAAACAATACACGAACTCAAGTACAAACCAATTGACCAATGATACTGAAGATGATGATGCTTGATAAAAAGTTGATAATGTACTTAACTATCCACTTAAACAACCAAAACATTGCGATTCACATGTACTAATGCCAAAAATAATCAATTAAGGTTGAGAATACTACATTTTGAAGTCTTTCATACTCCTCCTGGCTAAATTTTGTTACTTCTGTCTGCTCACCCAGTGCAGCTTGTAGTCTCCAAATCTGTGAATTATAAAGAACTGTGATTATTGAAATGTAAGAACGATTAAACCTGTTTATGCATTTGGTTTAACTAAGTTATTCTTAAATAAGGAAACCATGGCAAAAAAAATAATGGGGTAGCTACATATTTTAATATAAGGAAACGTCTTCACCTCCTCAACCAGATCTGATCTAGGCATTTTCTTCACTGTTTCAGGGGAAAAAGTGTTGTACCTAAATCGTAAAATCAAACCACATATCATCAAAGAGAAGTTTGATTAACATCATATACTGTTCAAAAAGCAATCAACATAAGGGCAAATACTTAAATCAGAGAAAGAACAAAGCTGATCTTATCGCAAGCACTCTCTCCAGTTGTCAAAATGGCATAGTTAAAAACATCACTGATAAATCACAGTTGAACAAGATCTCCCTCCACAATTCTATTTAAGTTTTGAAACAGAAAACAGAGAAAGCGTTGCTAATTTTAGAAAAAAAAACTGTTACACTGCACAACTTGTGATTTCCAAGAGAAGTATATGTTAGTACTAACTAGATTCCGGGATTTAAAAGCTCTTAAGCATGAGAAAAAATGGCTTATGACACTACCATCAAAGGCATAATGCAGGGTAGAGTACTGACCCAGAACTCCCAGCACAAAAAAGTCTAGCTTCTTCCTCTCTACTCCCCTCATCTATTGACCACCAACCTAGCAGCCTGTTAAGAGGGAAAGTGCAGGCAATGACAAATTGTCCATGTCAATTCAGCAACCTTGTAAGTTTTTCGAAGTGCAGTAAAGAATCTACCAAAGATAAATTCCTTTTTCTAGCCAATCAGATCTAAACAGATACCTTGACCCACGACGAAAGAAGCCAAAGCATTCACGGGATTTTGATGCTATAGCTGAGTATCTACTAGGAATATCTCCATTGTAGAGTAAAAGAACTATCTTCTCTATTAACCTATATGCTGCAAACAAAACTCCAGCTCCTTGCAACAAAAAGAGGGGAGAAAGAATAATCCAATTTGGCATATTTTTTGCACTGGATGGTGTTCCCTACAAATTTAAATAGAAAAAAAATGGAGGAAAAAAAATCAAAAAAGGAGGAAACCTACAAAATTCAAAAACATGATGACATTGTTTTCGTTAGCATCTATCTTACCTCTAAATGCATAAAGAGTAGTATTTGGAAACCAATGAATGGAATTTTCATAATATGTCCACCAATGTCCTGCAGATTGCAGAACCCATTTTGCTGCCTATCGTCATCTGTGTAAATAACTAAGCCTCCTCTATTCCAGTCTAGGTATCTTATGGTATTTGATGATGAACATGGTTCTGAAATTTGACAGCCTCCATGAATTGTTGGATTGTGCCACTTTGTACAAACAAGAAATGCAAAGCACTGTGCAATGCTGCGAAAGAATACAAGAATTTTATGAAGGGAAAGGCACAAGACTAATGCCACATGCACAACAGTATACCAAGAGATGTTGATTATACCCGAAATTAATAAATAAGTCCCACCAGCCTAGAGCAGCAACATCACCTGCAGGTAATCAAAAGAAAGTAATGAAAAGTTTAAGGAGTATTAATCACAGTCAATTGGGGAAGAATTTTGTAAAGAATGTGATCAAAGAAACACAGAACAGCGTGAAACCATACCATGACCAAATCAGATGTAAATGACCTATATTGAGTTACACATATTTAACAACCTTGAATTCCTATATTTCCAAGTTATCTTGATTAATCCTCATTGTTTGGGGGGGTTAGAAGAAAAAGAAAATACAGATCAGCCTAAATATTCATAAATTAATGCCAACATGATAGAAACACATAGGAGAATATTTATTTATTCTTTTCAGTTCTGTGAATAAAAAGTGTTTGAATACATGTTTTTCCTAACTATGTTGTATTTATTAGTATTTCATGGAGTGAAACTTCAACCTGATACTTATGTCTATTTGTACTCTCCATTCTCCAATATTGTACAAATATCAAAGTTGACCTTAGTGTCACTGTGTCAATATTCCTTACTGTTTGCAAATTTCTCTCTCTAGGACTTTTTTTTTTTACAGATATATTAATTGTTAGCTTAATTAGAAGGATTCCGTAAAAATTATTTATGACATTTCATCCCTGTGTAATTTACACGAAATAGCCAAGTATAATAGTATACCATTTGCCAAAGTCTGCCAAACCAATGGCAAACATTTCTAAGCAATATGTTAGAATGTGTATAGGAAAATGCTTTGCAAATTCACGCAATACATGATATAGTGATCATAATTCCTTGCTAGAACTTAAGTAGCATTATTTGGCACTTCAACTCTGCTTTTCATCAGCATAACAAGGAATGCAGATTACATAAGTCAAGATGCATACAGCGTATACCACAATCCATACATCAATTGATTTTCAAAATATGGAGGATTGATTTCTTAATGGTCAACCATGTCAAATACCTTTAATCTGTGTCGGAAATTGTTTCGTCTTTTCGTGATTATTATTAGTAGGCTGAGTGCCTGGTAAAAATTCAGGAGCAAATAAAACTTAATCTAGTTTATGTATCAATAAAAATAACTCAGGATATCTCTTGATCACAATATCAAAGGAAGTAAGGAGCTGTAACGATCTGAAAAGAGTGGTAATTTAAAACCCTACTCCCCACTCTCGCTCCCCCCCCCCTCCCCCCTCCACAACCCAAACAAAAAATCACAATGTTAACTACAACAGATGGTTCCAAACAAACGGAAAATTAAATCTGTAACTTGACAAAAATAATCTAGAATCTTCATTGAGTTTTTAATTAAGAACATCTGAACATCTTAGTTGCAAAATAAAATTAAAAGTTAGGTATACTAAATTCTTCACTAAATAAATAAAAGTCAATGCCAGAGAAATGTATAGCGAACAGCTAATATCTGTGTATTTAAAAGAGTCAGTTTCATAAATCAAGGCAAAATGTTGCAGAAAATTAACCACCATCACAAAAAAATAGATATGGAGAAGTCAAGTTAAGGCAGGGAATGAAGAAGTTATATTTCAAAAGTAAGAAGTAGCATGATCAACAATTATTTTCAAGAGAAATGTAAGACTTACCGCATATCTTCAGAAGGGTAAACACCGTGGCAGCAATAAAGAAGACCATGGATATTGAAATCCAGAAGTGCTACAAAACAGAATTATACAATTAATATTAAGCTTTTGGGAAAATACCAACAAAGGAAATATCACATAGTCTACAAAGTAAAACACTCAAAGTTCTCTTAATAGGAGACAAGTCTTGAATAAGGTAATGTCAATTATTAAGACGAGAACAAAAGGTATTGATACCAAATATGATTAACGTCCTTTTCCTCCCTACACATCCTGACTTGTAGCAAGGACAAATGGAAATACAGAGCAAGCAAACAAGTATTAAATGATTCCTCAGTGCAACAAAACTATCAGTGTCATACACTGCATATAGATCAGCATCAGCAACTCCAACAAGGCATAAAAAGATTAAATATAACTGCTGGTGTCAAAGAAGAGACATGTAACTGATAGTTGTAAGACTCCTGCTTAGAAACAACCATTGACACTGTGATAAAATTGAGGACCCCAATATGAATGGGATATGGTTCCATACCTCATACCAGTATGCTGCCTACTCCTGTGTGAAAATATAAAGACACTAACAGTTACTGACTACAAATATATTCCAATGGTCAAGTTCAATTGTTTCCAAGATTAACTTCCTCTTGGACTAAAATATAAAGAGATGTCAAGGCAGAATATACATGTGCATTGCACAAGTGCCAATAAGCCATAACACAGTGGCTATCTATTTCAACTGGGTAGCATTCTTCCCTAACATAAATCCATACAAATTATAATACACCCATCAAAATCCTGGTCATGCATACCGAACACACACAAAACATGGGCTATAGCATGTGTTACATAACCCACAGTTAGTGGAATAATTAGTTACTTAAGGAGATAGTTATTAGGGGCTGGGATAATTAGAAAAATAAGGCATGTGAGAGGGCGCAGAGGGGAGAGACATCTTGCCATTTGTGAGAGGAAATTGGGGCCTTTTGTCATTGGGAGGTGTAGACTATCAAAGTTTTGCAGAGTTGTATCTGTATTCAGGGGAGAATTCCCTTATTCTTTCTAATAAGATTCCTAGTTTTTATCAAAAGATTTCTGCAATGTGGTATCAGGGATGAATTACCTTATTCTTTCGAATAAGATACCAGGTTTCTACCACCATGTTTCAAAATCATACCACATATAAAGCCATTTATAAGAATGAAATGTGAAATATTATTCAACTTGAATTTTAAGATCAGACAACGAAAGAATTCCCAAAAGGAAGTCAACCACCAACAAATAAATGAATCATCAAAATGAGAGTCAGCAAATCACTTGATACATAAAAGGAATAATTATCAATCCAGTGCAAAACCAGGACAAAATAAAAAGAAAAGGAATTTTTCAGTTTTACTATATTTTATAGCACTTCATTTTTTTTACTTACCATAGAGCAAAAGCAAAGAGACCCGAATTTTGATTACTAATGCATTTCAGCCAAGATTAAGTATAATGTACAACTGCATTACCATACACATTATAGGCTTTTAAATTACGGATATAATCACAATCTTATTGCTGTTTCACATTCCTCATCCCTCTATAGACTATAATAATAACACTCTAAAATTCATCAAGGATTTGAATAAATGTTACTTAAAAACCAATGGAGTCTTTAAAATTCCCAAGCAAAGGGCCAGTAGAGGTGACTATTTTGGTAGTTTCATTTTTATTCTATCACAGATCATATTGCCAATTAATTAATTAATTGACTAGAATAATATCTTACAGGAAGAGTTTCCCACACTGCTTCATCGGTCAAATTTTCATCATCTCCAGGCATCAAAGCCCTACACATCCTATGAAAAGACATTTTTGTCAATAAAGCATCCAGTTGTTAGAAGAGCATAAGATAGTGTTGCAGCTTGTATAACTGATTAACATTGAGCCTAAACATGCCTAGCCATACAGTTAAGTGATTGCAAGATTTTAAGTCATGAGTCATGACACTCTCAACTATCAAAATGATTTGTTGAAAGCAGACCCAGAAAATGCAATTTGCTTTATAAATCATTTGAAAATGTTGAATGTTAGTGGGGATTCAGTTGCCAATATTTGTAAGACAGTTTCGGCTGATATTACAGAAGAAGGAGGGCTACAAATGAGTTGAAATATACGTGCAAACTCCTTATGAACAAATCAAATATAAATTTTGGTAAGCTTATAAATTGAACAACATAAATACCTGATGTTATCAATCAAAATCACCACTTCAAGGGCAATCAGAGGTATGAAGACAATCTTTAAACTCATTACTGCAACATTACAATGAATAATATTTAAATTGACAGCATCTTACAATTTATAACATATAAAAGAAGTATCACACTTTATCTTGATGTGAAGATACAGTGGTCAATAACATCCATGATGGCTGTGCTCCAAGAAAATGAAGCTTACCATAACTGCTCCCGAGATGTATACAAAGAAGTAGCTCAAATGCAACAAGTAATGGTGTAGCTATGACTGAATGACAAGGAGCCCACTGCCCATAAACAATTTGTTTTTACTTCAGTAACAAAAACCCACTACAGGATAATTTTCTAATTTTCCACAAAAAGGGAAGATATTTGGAAGAAGCATATCTTACTTGGCGATCATGAGGCACTGAAGGAGCAGGCAAGGAAAACCTGCCTCGTGCTACCACAGCATGAAAAAGCCATAGAGGAAAAAATACAGTCCTGTCAAAAAGACATAACAATATAACTATAAATGGGAAAATACGTTCCAGCTAAATCTATTTCTTGTTTGAAATCTACTACCCAAAACTCCACCTCTCAATAATATTTCAAAACATGATTTGAAGGACTAGCCCATGATTTACTTGGAATGATCACATGTTTATGTCCTATTTAATGTTCAGCATAATATAAAATTATAAATGGACAAGACATCAACATGAGAATGACACCCAGACATATTCCTTAGTGTAACAAACATGACAGTATTGTTGTTGGTTTGAATCATATGGTAGAAGATCTCAGAAGGAAAATATAGAGTATAGAATGACAAAAGAAATTGCATAATCTTATTGTGACGAGTTAAACATTCTGTGAATCGAACCCTGTAAGCTCACATACAATCATATGCTCACACATGCATCACAAGACCAATCATTTCATATTCAAAACCATTGACAACTTTGAATCCTTAATGATTATTCTCGGTAGCATTATTTGGTTGAGACCAGTACCCACCAGAGTTGTGATTAATTAGTGAGGCAATCGAGAATATTGCTCCTAATGTTAATGTATTACTATTATTACGGTTTGCATTGCATACGAAAACGTTCTTTTGGAACACGACAAAGTTAAAGGGAAGAGGAGATTACCCCTTTCAAGATGCTTCCATCCTCTCTAGTTAAACCAGCACCATTTGGCCAGTACAAATATTATTAGACATTAATACGTATTATAATTATACATCGCAATTTTAGTAAATGCATTTAGGTTTCATTTCCCAATGAAATAATAGAATTCTTTTATCCCTTTCGTTGGGAAAAGAACATTAAAGCAATAAAGCATATAGGAGTCCACAAAAAAAATTTTAAAAAAAAATCCTTTTCTCCAAGGGAATGCAGAAACCAAGATCGCAACCCATTTCCAAAATAACAAAAGAAATAATAAAATAATAATAAATAGATTATCGTTACAGAACAATACTAGCAAACAAAGTAATAAGCAAGTTGGTCATCTAGAAGGGAAAAAAAATCTGCTATTTTTTTTTCTTCAAAATTACAAAAGCAAAAAGAAAGAAATTAACCTGCATGTATCGAAAATTAAATGGGGGAAACAAATTATAGCACCGAACCTTATCTATCACACAACAAGTCAACAACTCATAAATTCAGGGTGAAGCTAGATATTGCAATTCAAAAGAAAAATCACAGAAAGCTAGATTTTTGCTCTGGCCCTTTGATTCATATCTACTTTTACTAAATTGGGTAATCAATAGAGAGAGAGGACCAAAAAAAAAAAAAAAAAAAAACTTACCACCATGAGTAATGAATGAAACGATCAAGCTTGAGAGCAAGGAGAAGAGTGAAGGAAAAGAGGAAAGCATGAGCTACAAGAGCTTGGAGAGACTTGGCCACCCTTCTCCAACTCATAACCCTTCTCCGAACCAGCATTTTCCCAAAACAGAAACACAAACAGAAAGAGGGAGAGAGAAAATGGACAAAACAGAAGCACTTGCTGACACAAACAGAAACTCACGTCTCTCTGACTACCCTCTTCCTTTCTTTCCGTAACAGAGAGATTGCAAAAACTGATGACAAAATATAGCAGAGGATGATATCAAAATTCCTCGGAGGTTGCAAAGAGAGTGACTTTGGAACAGCCTCAGCCTCCGTTACATAATAAATCTTTGCTTTTTCATTTTTTATTTTTTTATTCTCTCTCTACCTTCTCTTCTACGTCAAAGCACTGTTTATTATCTGATTATTATTATTATCTATTAATATCTTTATGTTCAGTGAGAGAAAATAATTTTCAATGGACGAAAATACCCGTAATGTTCAAAATGGTCTGAAGTTTCGACTCTACCAAAGAGAAAAGTAAGAGGCTCCGCGGAGAATCTTGCATAGATGAATACCACTATCCAGTTATTAATGATATTATTATTATATTTATAAAGGCAACATATTGAAATTTTTAATTTTTACCATATTATATATATATATATTGTCTCTCTTTTACTTTCACAATATATTCCATTTAAGGTAGATTAAATATTTAGAAAAAAAAAAAAAGTAAACCACATAAATTAAACCTAAGACCAAGCCTTTTTGGTGTTTTAATCTTGCCTGGAAACCATAAAGATATAGATAATAAACACAATAGGAAGATTTTTATTTTCTATTTTAATAATTCCGATTATTTTTCTTTGCCAAATAATAATTTGGGTTCATGTTTGACTCAGTTGAGTTCAAATTAATTTTTCAAAACTGATATGATTGATTGTATTGCTTAGCCCAGTTGTGGGTAATTGTGAGCAATTGAATTGTTAGAGCGATGCAAAATTAAAAGGGCACAAAAATGGAGTGGTGCATGGTTTAGGTGGGTCAGATAAAATTTTAAATAATATTAAATGTTGAATCATGAAAAGGAGAATGGATAAGTTTCGTCTAAAAATAAAAGAATGAGGCGTCATTGTCTTCTCCACTTGCTCATTACCGAAATTTGATGCTATCATTTTAAGTTTAATTTTTATTTTAATTACGTGAAAAAAAATTCAAAAAAATGATATTAAATTTTCATAAATTAAAAAGTTTAATAAATTTTATCTTGTATCAATTTTTTATTTTATTTAAAATTTTATAAATTAAATTAATTAAATTATCATTTTTAAATTATTAATTAATTCGGTAATAAAAGTTTGAATAGTATATATAACGCCTTAAATTTATATTTTATTATATACACTGAAAGACTTCTTCTACTTAAAATTTATTGATAAAAACTAAAGTTGTATGAAAAAAGTTCCACATCAAACTTTAAGTTTATATCTTACAAAATATTTCAAAATTTATCACACTTACACTAAATTTCTTAGTTACAAAGTTTTAAAATTATTTAATATTCTAATTTCATTACAACTTTACAAGTATTCTAAAAATTTAGATAAAAAAATAAATTTAATATTTTGTAAAAAATTTAAAAATAACTAAATTTAGAAAATAAAAATATTTTATTAACTAAAAAACAAAACTACTCATAATCTAAACTAACATGATAAAAAAATATAATTAATTCTTTTTTTAAATGATTAATGAAATTCTTTTATTAATAAAAAATGATGTAGTTTAAAATTAAAATTTAATGTATAATTATTTTAATTCTCAACTTCTATCATCAGAATAATTATAATTTATAATATTCATATTTTTATCCCATTTCTTTAGTCAATATTTTTTATATTTGACTTTTTTAAAATTGAAACACCATTATTTATAAGAATTAGCATATTATCTGTATATTATATAGATATTTTAAAATTATAAATTATAAATAAAAATAGTAAATATTTTAATGATTTATAATCTTTTATTATTATTAACAAAAAGGTAAAGAAACAAAATTCTAAAAACTAAAAATGAAATTTTAAAAGTATTAAAAGAAATATAAAAATATTAATGTAATAAATAAAATTTTAAAATAAAGTTTAAATTAATAGTGGTTAAAATTAGAATGATCTTGAGATTTTATTTATTTAAAATTAACATATTACTTGTGTATTGTATATGTAGTTTAAAATTAAATTAAATTAAATTAAAAAATTATTATTGATAAATATTTTTATTATTAATAAAATATCATAATAATATAAATTTTAAAATTAAAGATAAAATTTAAAAAAATTATTAAAATTTTTATACAAATTTTTTTTATTGATATAATATACCAAAATTTAAAATTTAAATTCAAAATTGTTATAGTATATATCAATATTTAAAATTAATTTAACTAGTTTTTTTATACTCATAAATATGATTAAATTTATTTTTAATCATTCAAAAAATAATTTTAATTTTGTAAATTTTAAAAATAGTTTCTGTTTATTATGTAATATGCATTTAAATATGTGTCATATCTTATCTTAGAATTATTATTGATAGGATATGATTAGATACACACTAAATGATAAAATAAAAATTATAAAAAATTAAATTAAATTTTTTATGGATTAAAATAAAACTTAACCATATTTTTAAGGTTAAGATTTTATTTAATTCTTCAAATTTTAATTTAAATTAATATTTAAAAGGAATGAGACATTTAAAAATTAAAAAGTTCTTAACATAAAATAAACTACATGACATAATAGGAAAGAGAGTAACTTTTAGAAATGCTCCGATTAGATATTAATAATTATAATTTAATATATAGATAGATATTTTTAATTTTATTATAGTATAATAATATTTAAAATTTATATTAAATTAATATTTGTAAACAAATTAATACAGAATAAATTATATAATTTAAAAAGGAAAAAGGTATTTTCTGAATAAGTTATCGTTCAAAAAATAAAAAGTAAAGAGTAGAGTTTCGCTTTCGCTTCAAATTCATCCCAATCATATTATTTGATAAAATGGATTTGTATGAATTGTTAAGAAGAATCATTCATAAGGTTGCTTTATTCTTTTGCCCGGTTATAAAATTGTTGTATGGTCCAATTGGAACATTAATATTAAAAGTATACATATGATTGGTTGAGAGAATAAAAATTATTTAAGATAACCACATCCTTGTCTTAATTTATGATATTTTTCTTTCTTTTAATTTATCCACCGGTTCCTTCCCTTTCTATTCCCAACTCCCAAGGTTCAAGTAGGAATTTTCCTTTCAAAATTTAGAATAATTCAAAATGGTAGAGGTTAGAAAATATTGTAATCCATAGAAAAATAGAATCCAGAATCTAGATTTAATTTAATATCTAAGTATCTTTGGTAGGGTTATTGTTAATGGCCCCAGTAGGTATGTGCATTACGCCAACATCGTTTTAATTAAAAGTGTGTGGACCCCAAAACGAAACCTGTCCAATTTCACACCTTGTTAATCTATTAAGGATAGATGATGAGTCAAATAAAATTATGATATTTTAAATTTTAAAAATATAATTTTTATGTTTAATAGTTTTTTTAAAAAAATATTTAAAATTATTTTTTATTTAATATTAATTTTTTTATACAATATTAAAAATATAAGATAAAAAATTTATTATAACTTAATTAACTTTAAAATCAGGCAAAAAATAATAATAATTAAAATATAATAAAATTCTAAGATAAATTATTATATTTTATTAATGCAACAAATACGTACCCTCATTCAAACGATTCAGGCTACTCTGTTATAGCATGGTATTCATTGACTTTTGAATTAAACAGTCACAAAGAAACACAGCAAATAACGAGATTCATAATTGATTTAAATCACCGTCTATTGTGGTAATTTAATTTGGTATAATAATACATGTTTTTGGTTGTAAACTTAGGATGGATAAAATCAATTGTTTTGTTGGTAGGTGAAATCAATTTCGAGAAAAATGAAAATTTTCAACCTTTGAAGTTGAATGGGATTGATTTTAAACAAAACTTAAATTGTATTGTATTTACATTCAAAATATAATTGTATATTACAAATTAAATAGTATCAATTATTTTTAAATTTATTTTTAAAATATAATATTCAAATACAAGTTATTTTTCTTAAAATTGTTTTTATTTCACATGAATTCTTTCTATATCAATCTGATCAAAATTTAGAACGTTACTCAATTGACAATGTATTTTAGTAATCCATTTATCAGTTTATGCATTATATTTTTTTGGATTTATCTTTTTTAAAGTGTACAAATATATAAGTTGTAAATATAAAAATATATTTATTATTTTTTATGTAAAAAATATGAAATTTAAACCTATAATCTTATATAAACTATTTCAACCTCATATTTTTAGATAAATTATAATAATTTAACTATATTTATTATTAATTTAAAATTAAAAAATACTTTAATTAAAATTAACATAAGCACACCTCTAGACCTTCTTACTTTATACATTTGTTTATTATACAGAATTTATTTTTTTTAATTCAAGCTATTTACCATCTAGTACAAAATTGTTTTTACCTTTACCTTGTAAGAATGTCCTTCACTTTTTTATTTTTTATTTTCCGATTGCAATTAAATTTAAAAGTTGTATTCTCAATTTATATCCTTAAATTATTTATCAACAATCATAATTATTAATATAACATGATTTTGAGAATTTTTTAAGTCTTGTAAGACGCAAAGATTTTTTGCTTATGATTTAAATTAAATTTTAACATTATTGAAAGAAGTCTCTTGCATTTTTATTTTGTCGAAACCGAACAAAATCTTTTGTTCAAACTATACATTTGACACGGACACAGTAAGTTATGGTATTGATGGATAAGTCCTTTGGGTTGAATTGAATTTTAAGATGTCAAAGATAATGGGTAGAGCATTGGTGGAAAGAGGATGCAAAAGGAAGGTTCCTCAGCATTTAGAAGAAGTTAAATAAGGTAAGACTCCACTATGGGTTAGAATTGTATATTTAAAAGGATAAGTTTATCAATCATACTTTATATCGTCATTATGATATTGGGAGAGTGAAATGTGAGTAACAAATCGATGAGCATCTAAAATAAATTTTTATGTTAAATTATTTTATTTTCAATTTTTACTGTTATTATTATTATTTATATTATGCATAAAGGTTATTTTAAAATATTATAATTATTATATTTTAATTAATTTTATTTTAAAGTAAATTTTACATAAATACTCAATTATGTGCTCGTGCGTGTATCATAAATTTTAATATAAAAAGTAATTTTTTTATAATTGTTACATTTAGTAAAAATTCGTATTTATAGCTCCTTGAAATATTTTTAAAGATTAAAAAATAATAATTTTATATTTTTATGAATTTAAAAAATATATAATTAATAATTCAATTAAATATAGAATATTAAAATTTATACTTTTTAAAAATAAATAATTTTATCTATTTTTTATTTCTATATATATATGGATGTACTTTATAAACTAGTAAATAAATGATCTCAAAAGTTTAAAAAAATAATTGAAAACTGAAAAATCATTCAGAAGCTAAAACTTGAAAAATTTATCGATTAAAGTAATTTTTTTATTAAAATTAGTTGTTAAATATTTAATAATTAATTATTTATATATATTTCTTAATAATAGATGTAAAAAGTTGTTTAAAAATAATATTTTTATATTTATTTTGTTTCTTTTTATTTGTTCAGAAAAAGAGTACAAATTTTGTTCTAATTTATTTATTCACTCCAATTTTAAGAAAATATTTATTATTTTTTATCATACATACTATTATATTTATTAAATATAATAAATGAAAAAATAATCGTAAAATTTATATATAAAGTGTAAATTAAAAAATATAATGCAATTTATTAAAAAATTAATAATATTAATTATATTGTTTAATTTTTGTACATCTTTTTTTTAACAAATAAAAAGGAGTAAATAAAATTCTAATATCAAAATAAATTGATAAATAAAAATAAGATCATTATACTGAAGTTTAAATATTATATATTTTTAATTTATTTATATATATATATATATATTAAAAAATTATATAAATATTTATAGTTATTTTAATGATTATATGATAAAAAAAGTTTTATAATTTTATTTTGTTTATTTATGATATGTTTTTAATAAAAATTAAATTTTCAAATAAATATTTTTTGAAATTAATATAAATTTTTAATTTTTATAAAATAAATTTTAAATAATATTTTATAAAATATATTTATTTTATCTTTAAAATATTTATCAATAAAAATAAAATATTTAATTATAAATAATTTAAATAAAATATTTAATAACTAAACTAATTATTATAATATTAAATAATAATATAAAAACAATATGTTATAATGAATAAGATGTTGTCAAAATAAGTCAATAATAAAAATAAAAAGAAAGTTTAGCTAGTAGTTGAAACTTTAAATACTAATGCGAGAGTATTAAAATGTTAATAGTTATCAAAATATCTATTACATAAAATAAAATGAAAAAAATCATTTAATTATTTCATTTTTATTTAATTTAAATATATTTTTAAACATATTTTATATATTTATATATATATGGATATAATAAAAAGGTAATTTAAATATATTTATATATATTTAGAAAGAAACTTTTTTTTTCAATTCTTATATTAATCTATTTGTTTTTTTTTAGAATTTTTATATTTATTATATTTGAATACAAAATCCTTAATATTAAATTTTATTGTAGCCCAAATTTTAATAATATAAAAATTAAATCAAAAAATTATAAAAAAATTTATGTACTTTTAAAATTTTATTATTTCTAAATAATTTATAAAAATAAAAACAAATTAAATAAAAAATTATAACTTGCTAAAAAAAAGAGAAAGGATGCATGAAGAGTACATGTACAGTAACTCCATAAAAGGGAAGTAGAACTTCCTCCTATTTGTAGATTTTATAGATATATTACATTTTTATTGTTAAAAGATTTCATGTAATCTTATTAATTAAAAATTATTAAATTAATGGTGAATATTATAATTTTATTTAACAATGAAGTATTAAATGATATGTTATTAATACTATTTAATAAAAAATGTCGGTTTAAGGGATGAAAATATAATAGTAAATAAAAAATTCTCTTAAAGAAGGAAAAATATAATATTTACTAGTAGTCGATTGATCATTTTAATAGGCAGACATAAGGTATCATTAATCAGTGAACAAAATGAAATAGAACATGTGTTATTCCTTTTGATTTCATCATTTTTAGTGGAATTATAATGTACGTAATGTTTATAATTTCATGTAACACACTAAATGTAGTATTGAATTTATATAGTATATTATGTTGATCCCACTTTAACAAGTCAATCAAACCTTATTAAAGATAAGCTAAAAAGTAAATTGAGATAAGAAAATATATAACTTCTTTTTCAATTTCTGAGTAAAAAATTGTAAATTACTTACAAAATTAAACAAAATAAAAATTAAATATTACTTGTAAGGATACATAAAGATCAAATCAATGAATAGAAATAGATTGCACCGAAACTAAATTTTATGAAAGCTGAATCTGAAGTAACTTTAAATTTAAAATTTAAATTTACTATATTTATTCGATACAAGGTATTCTTTAATATTTGATATGATATTTTTAAAATTTAATTAATTTATAAATCTATTTAAAAGTTTATTTCGTAGTAATATCTTTTAAATATGTAAAATATTATATTTAAACAGGTTAATAGATTTAAACTTATATTTAAATTACTAATTTTAAAATATTTAAATTAAATAAAATATAATAGAATAGAATAACAATAATAATGATAAAAAATAACAATAATAAATTTATATAATAATATTGTTATATTATTTATTTGGTTTTCTATTAGATGTAAAAACTTTTTAGATAATTTAAACTCTAGCCTTTTAAATTAAATAAATTTTAAAATGATCAACCCTATTTAGCAAAAAAGGCTCAATTATATGTGACCTAATATATATTGAATTCCCATAGGGTTGATCTATCTACTAAATAAATCAAAATTTTGTTTAATTAAAAAACCAACACTTCAAATATATTTTTTCATCTCAATCTACATTGACGGGATCTAAAAGAAACAAACAAAATATTAGACATTATATAACTTTAGATAAATGAATTTTCATAACATGATAAAGCTGTATTTTAAAATTTTAAATTTGAAAAATGAGAACGCTATAAAAACCTCACCTTCACCGTCAATTCAACTCTGATAACAATGATTATACCATTGCTCTTCATCATATATATATATATATATATATATATATATATATATATATATATATATATAGAAGAAGAGACAATGTTGGAATCAAACAAACCAAAAAGATAAGGATGGTGTTTGCTTCTGCAAGGGATAAGTATTTCTTACAGAAGGAATGGGTAATTTAAAAATTAAATTTACCAAAAAAAATAATAAATTGGTGTGCTTAGAAAAATAAAGAGATTGTGTTAAAAGTAAACCCTCTTGTATCTAAAGTTTGGAGTTGGGCTATATCAGTGCCACGGATGTTATGTTTGAAGTAGGTTCACTGATTTATCACAGATTTTCCAAAATGGTCCAAAACAAACAAAAAAATAACCCAAAGGACTCGCCTCTTTTAGGGTATCCAAAATCCTTTATATGAAAGTGAAAACTTATGGAACCCTTACTTGGAAGCTATGTCTGCCTAGATTTCTATATGGAAAAGTTGTCGCATGATGTTTTCTCACATGTATTTTAATTTTTAATGTTTATTATTTTATTTTATTTATCTATATAATTTTTAATATTATTTATATTTATAACCATTTATATTATATTATATTATTTTCTATGTATTCTTAAATAAATAATAAAGATAAAGCATTTTTAATAGATTGTAAAATTTTATTTTATCATGTATAGATCTTATTTTTAATATATTAATATAATACTTATTTAATATTTCTTTTATTTATTTATTTATAAATTTATCCTCATAATCCTTTAAAAGAAACTATTTAAATGATATTTACCGTCTAATTTTTAGATATTTGATTAATAGTACTTAAATTTTATTTATATAAACCATGTTAATATAAAATGAATCCAAATTCTTAAGATTTGAATAAAAGTATTTAAATATTATTTTATATGTTCCATAGTAATGCGTTTAGATTTTTTAAAATGCGTTAGGATGAATAATATATTGCACATTTATTTAATAAATTTTTGTTATATCAATATTTATATTATATATTTGATTATTTTTTTTATAAATTTTACTAAAATTCTTATTAAAGTAAACTACAATTTTTTATGTGAATCATAAATTATTTTGATAATTTTGTTTCAACATCCCTTATATTAATCAAATTAAAATACAATGAAAAATATATCAATATATATAACATTTTAAAATCAGAATCCACATCAACTATTAATGTTCCACTCTGGTTCCAAGGTGGAATGTTTGCTTTCGAGAAGGAACAAAATAATAGCATCAAGGCCTATTAGCTCAGTTGGTTAGAGCGTGGTGCTAATAACGCCAAGGTCGCAGGTTCGAGACCTGCATGGGCCAAAAATTTAATTAATTTTAATTTTTTTTATCCTCTTTTATGTGCTGAGATATCCAACCCACTTACAATACTTTTTATTTTTAGGTTACGTGGGTGTAAAGCCCAATATGTCAAAAGGTATAAAAGGGAGTGAGGTTTTTTTTTTTTTTTTTATATAATATCTATATGTGTTGGTCCAGTTGGACATTCCTTCAAAGCGGGTGTAAATGTAATGATGAGGTGTTTCCACTATCCACTTTGAATCGTTGATGTCATTTTCTTCGTTGGTGAACGGTGAACTAAAGAACCATTTCTATCCGAACAATTGTCCAAGATAATGTCATCACATCTTATCTTCTCATTTTGTGCGCTCAAATCAGTTCTCCTTAATTTGTTCGGTGAGAATATGTACAGTGACAAATACCAAGCTGTTATAATAACAAAGCATGACCTTGAACGGATAGCAACATTATTGTTTTCATGTTTTAACTCTATTCTTATTGCAAGCTACATATATCAATTTGAACCGTTTGGAACCCCTTTTTAAGCTAAAACACTACAACAAATAGAAGGGTATTGATTAAGGATGAGATCATACATTTCAATTATCTTGGAATTCTTGATTTTGTAGGCAGATTCGACAAACGTGAGGAATTAGGCAAATAAGTTATTATGATTTGATTAAAGCATTTACACAATGTATAATAATCTTTAATTTAGATGTTGTATTCAGAATCAGGTGTGAATTGGGCCTTGGCTTATACCTACATTAATTTGGAATTATGTTTCCTTGATCCAAAATCAGTGAAACAAATTGTAATCGGAGGTGGAGCAGCTCATCAACTTCATCAGTGAAAATTTTGAACCACACTTTGATGTTAGTGGTTCGAGATTGTAAGATGCTGATGTAGTGGTTGCCTTACCCCACATGTTGGTTTTCAGCTATGAATAAACCGGCAAAGCTTGTGCACGTATGAAACTCTCTCTATATGTGTACCCGGATTGAGGATGCATACATTGAAATTGATTCAGTGTATTATCACATTCAAATGTTTGTTATATAAGTAGGCAAGCTAATTGTACAAGTGCTAGATAATTTATTTGTAAGTTAGTTCCCACTCCCCGTTTTATAAGAAACAAAAAATATAAGAAATAAAAAAAATTATAACTGAAATATTTAATGTTATAATTTTTTATTTTAAAATATTTTTAATATTAAATATTTAAATTGGTGATATAAGAAGTAAGTGTATCATTAATATTAATCTTATAATAAGGTAATGTAATAAAAGAAACTTAACAATTGATCTAACAATAGTATTACATTTTATGGTTAAGATCAATTTCATTATAAGTTGTTTCTCTTTCACTGAGACATGTCAAGTTAAGATACAAGTGGATTTTTTCATTCTTGTAACTTCGAAAGATTGGTCAAGTAAAATGAAGTATCACACATTATACATATTTTTTTTGGTATATATTTTGAGTTTTAAGTTATTATTAGGACTACATCTCATTATGTCAGATCGACAAATATTCTGATTAGCTCTGAATATAGAAATTGTGATTATATATCTTACCAAATTAGATTTATGATGCTATTTTTTATCATTGGTCGGTAAAATTTCTGATTAGATTTCCTTACCTTAGAATATTTAGTATTTTTGTTATTACATCAAAGAGTTTATTTGTAATAATTTGATTAAAGGGCAGTGGCTTTGTGAGAATATTCCCATAATGTGGACCTAGGTGGTGCATGTATAGCAAAAAATTTCACTTGAATAATGCTGGGCATCTATATTCCGTGTTTGCGTCGCAACATATGGTTTGGTAAAAAGAGGAAAAGAAAATATTTGAAATGAGACAATGCATATATATATAAACAAGAAAATCTAAATGGTAATTGGGTGGGTATATATAAATTTAAAAGTTATTCTAAGTTGCAGTTGTTGTCTCACACTTTATCAAGTCATATAGTAATTAAGATGTAAGTATATATTTTTGAAAGAAATTAAGAAAAAAGTATGGCTCCACATTGAATTTACACGGTAGAAATAGCAAAAAGGTGACTTGTACTGAAATAGAAAAAATATAATACAAAAAAGGAAAAAATAAAATAAAATAAATAAACATACTATTAAAATAGATAATAATTAAAATTGATAAAAGTAATTGTAAACTGAAGGATGCAACTTACATGTAAAATAACTAGAGAAATAAATATTAAACACTTGAAATTACCTTTTTATTATATCCATATAAATATGTTGAACTGGAAATATTTTTATGTGACATATAATAAAAAAAGTGTGAAATAAATATAAAAGACTCAAACAAGTCTTACCTAAATTTCAAGTATTAAAGTATATTCCAAGAGAAATAATAACATCTCTTAAGCGATCCCTAAGTTATTCGAAATTGAATTCTAAGAGAAATCATGAATAAAGAAAAGATGAAAACAGATTGAATTAGTTAAGTTAGATTTTATAATTAAAGCTATATGACATTTTTATTTGACATTAGCCTTTCTTTAGGGTTTAACTTTTTTTTTTCTTTCTTTTAAGTTTGAAATATTTGTACCAATCGCAATCATAACAAAAACAATAAACGAGAAAATAAAATAAAGCACATAAAAAGTTGTTATTAATTTTAAAAAAAAATTAACAAATTTAATTTTTTTTATGTCCAACGACAAAGAAATGATAATCTTCTAACTTAAAAACTCATTTGTATAAAACTACTTTAATCTTAAATTTTCATCGTCAGATCAAATAGCTTTAACAATTATAAATTAAAAATATTTAAAACTAAATTAGATTTGAGTGTTATTTATATTTGGGAAAGATGTATTTATAATATCTATTAAAAATAGTAAAATTTTAATTAATTGTGTATATTTCAATTAACTTTGAATATATTTATTTTACTAAAAAATATTTTTATTCTTTCTAGACATTTGATTTTAAATTAATGATTTTTTTTTATATTTGGATATATATTTTTTAAATAAACCTACAAATATGTTAATAAATCTATAAATATACAAGTTCATGAACAAAACTATTTAAATAGATTATAAATATATAAATTTTAAAAATTATAAAATAATAATAGTAGATTCACTTGTTAAATTTAAAAGTTTTTTAACCTTAAAACATTATTTTTTAAAATTAAATAAGCTTTTAAATATTTTAGCTTAATTAATAATTAAGTTAGGCCAAATTTAAATACAACCTGAGCTGTGACCTCACAGTTATTTAACCAGAATACCTCACAGTTATTTAACAAGAATTTTTATTCAAATATTGATTATTTTTTCATTTTAATATATATTGAGGTTTTAAATTCTCAAGTCTTAATTTTAATTATTTTTTAATTTTTTTAATCAAGATTTTCTTTCTCATTTCAAATCTTAACAATCTATTCTTTAAAATTAGTGTTTTTTATAAAAAAAATTAAAATATCTGAACAAGTAAATTTTAGAAATACCATTTTCATTCTTATTTATCTATTTTTCAAAAATAAACTTGTTCTTACATTTATTTGTTCATGTAAAATTTTAAATAATATTATTCATGTTTTTTTTACTAATATCTTTTACCTATATAAAATAAATAAAATAAAATAAAATAAAGAAAGATAGTACAATAAAATAAATTAATAATGGATAAATTAGAAATTTTATCAAATGATTCTAATTTTTAGCCTTTGAAAATTTTCATTCAGATAAATAAAAATAAAGATAGTAATATATGCAAGGAACTAGTTTTAATATATTCTCAATGCATTACACTATCAACTAATTAAAAATGATCATGAATAAAATTTTGAAGGTAATTATTATAAAATTAATAATTCTTAATTATATGACAATTAATAATTACATAACAGTCTTAAAATCTTTACATTATATATCAATATATTTTTATTAAATTTATATAAAAATTAAACATTTATGAATAAAAGTATTACATAATGTATATCTGATTCAAACTTGTTAACTGCAAAGTTAAGGTTCACTAAAGAAATTGAAAAATGTTTTGTAGATATCCTTTGAGGTATCCATGACAGGAAAAGACTGTAAGAAAGAGAAGTATTAGATATAACTAATAATTTAATATGATAAAAAAAGGAAAAAAATACTAAATAAATGTTAATATTATTGGATGTATTAAAATCATAACTCAGAAATTCTTAAGATAGTAGAATCTCTACACATGTTAAGCACGGTATTAATTTAAATCCTAAGGTAAAAAACTTTCCACCCAAGAATTAATTTTCAGTAGAGATTCATTTAAAAAAGAACTTTACAAGAGTCCCAACGACTACGTATATATTAATGTTCTAATATACGTACTTAAATTTGGACATATGTAATTGATTTAGCAAGCAACTCTAATATATATATCGTTATTAATTATATTATTTCACTATTATCCAAGGATTTTGAGGTACTGAAATGCATGGTATACCTGGGAAAGCATTAATTGTTGGACTGAGGGGATTATAGACATAGTATAATGGTATGGTTAGCAATGGTCTTATATGGGGAACGTAGCACATGCCTATCACTTTACCTTCTCATGGTGACAATTATAATGTGATGCACCTGAAGTGCACTAGAGAGAGAAAGCTACACGACAAGTTCAAAACAAAGGACTACCCTTAGCAACTAACAACTACCGCATATATTGGTTCAATTCTCAGCAATGAAGATCTTATTATTTTCCATGTTGATTAGGATTTTTGATATAAGGTTTCTCTTCCCATGAAAAAGATTGTTCCCTGTTTTACCATTCTCATCTGATCTGGACTCAACTCAAGCTGTGACCAGCAACAAAGGACATTGTAAAAGAAAAAAATTTAAAACAAAACCACCAAACTATCATTACCTCGTTGCTTAATGATGATGATGTTGATGGAGAAGATACATAGTAATAATATTTTCCAGCACACCCATTTTATCAAAACAAAAAACAAACCACACCCCCCAAAATTAGATTAATTAAAATATAAAATATGCAAATGAAAACATATAATATATAACAACTAGGTACCATAATAATAATAATAATAATAGGCCTTTAATTAAATAAAATTGATAAAGACCTTGGTTCTAGGATATTGACATTATATTGGTCCTTTGTCTCTTCATGCTTCCAGAAGCAGACTCATCTCCAACACTCTTCTCCATCACTGCCTTAAGTGCTTCTTGTATTGTGCTAATGCAGTATTGTTGTTGGTGGCTATGTTCTTCACTGCCACTACTCGAATCTTCTTCCCCAGTGATGACTAACACATTCTTAACTCGCCCACCAAGCGTTGCTATCTCAGCTTTCAGGGTTCTTAACCTCATCGCTTTTAAGGTCTTGATGAGTTCAGGCAACAGATCTGATCTGTCTTCACAGCAAAGTGAGGCTTTGATCACAAACTTGCCATCTTCATCAGCTGCATCCACTGTTAACTCATCAGCTTCACTAGGAACTGGACTTGTTTCTGCTATCAATGATGTTTGACGCTTCAGTTCCTTCACATGTTGAATCACTTCTGCCAGCAATGATGCTTTATCTGTCTATACAAAACAAGTTAACAAAAAAAGAAAAATTTAGTGCATGTTTGAAAATAAAAATAATTACTTATTTTTCAAAAAGAAAAAGCTAATAGAAATAAATGATTGTTTCTTGAAAATAAACTAAACTAAACTAAACTAAACTCAGACTTTAATTGTACTATAATATTATGGTATGAAAAGAAATGGTGGGGCTTTGTAGTTGTTATGCGAGGTTGGTAGGTTGAAGCATGATGATTGTGAAATGGAAGTAGTGGGTATTTTTGAATGGTGGAAGTGTCATGCAGCATATTATGGAAGAGATGAGATAGGTAATAGACTAGTGTGTGTGTGTGTGTGTGTGTTTGTGACTGACAAGGGTGCTAGTTTGTCTCTGGCTTTATTTCTTTTCATTCTCAAACTGAGTTTGACTGATCAACATTATCCGGCAAGAAATTTCCATGCGAAGCTTTTCAACTGCTACTTGGTTCCTCTTTATCATGCCAACCAAGCGACATTAACGCTAATACGCTTTTCCCTCATGTCCTCTTTTATTACTAGTACTTTTTCTAGCTGTTCCTCGGAACTACCACACATATAGAGAGTGCTCCGAAAGGATACATCTACATAATTAAAGTTATTAATGTGAACAAATTAACCCAAAAAGAAAATGAAGAAGAAGAAAGCAATGTGTGAACAAAAACAACAACTAACAAAGCCAAAAAAGGGTGGTAAAAATAAAGCAGCCAAAAAACCACTCACTTTGCACCTTATTTTCTAAAAGGTTATTAGATTTTGATTTTGTTGTTATACTTACCAGACCAAAGTAACTGATAGAATCTTCAAAAGATTTACAAATCGCTCTTTGAATTGAAAAGTCCATAAAGAAAGAGCACCCCATAACAAACACACACACTTCTGCACTATTGTTTATACAACTAAATGATGCTATAGGCGCGCGTGATAAATTGATAATAATTAATATATAAGGATCGGATCTTTCATTTTTGTTTTACATTTTTCTTGAAGCTAAGATGATTAATTACACACTGGTAAGTAATTGACAATCCATAATTATAATATGCATATTTGAATTGTACTAATTTGAACAGAAAATTAATTAGAGTACTTACTTTGGTTGTGCTAGGCAATAAGCTACGGAGCTTGGCAAGATGGTTATTGATTCTCTCCCTACGTCTCCTTTCAGCTTCACTGTGACTCTTGGATGCAGCAAGAGCCTTAGCCTCCATGATTTCTTGAGCAGTCATCTTGCCTAACTCAGCTTGGAGGCCAAAGGGTGCTGAACCGGGTTGAACCACCGGTCCAAGGGTATCTGATATGATCCTAAGATGGTCAGAAGATGAAGCATGATCATATGCAAACTGAAGAGAAGGAGGCCTTCTATTGAACAAACTAGCATAAGGTGAAGGTTGGGAAGGGACAAGAAAAGGGTCATGCTCTCTCACAGGGTTGAAAGGATGAGGCATAGACCATGGTTGCAAGATTTGAGAAACTTCATGACCAGGGAACATGTTCAATCCTCCTCTTCCTCCACCAAACATATCATTGTTTTGTTGTTGCATCTCTTGTTGTTCAAGGAGAAACTGCTCTTGATAGCTTTGAAAGTTGTTGATCGCTTGAGAAGAACACTGCCCTTGATCTTCCTCTATCATTTCCCTATGCTCTCTCTCTATAGCTCCTGTTTTATATCAACTCTAGCTATCTATTGAAGCATAATACAAACTCCAAGGCTTTATATAAGAATATTTTGTTGGACTGAAAATAAATTATTATTAATTAAAGAAAGGAAATTTGAGATTCAAATGTCAGAAGCTGAGCTGAGGTGGGGTTTGGTTTTGTATGTTCTATCTCTCTCTTCTTTTATTTTTTTTTGTCTGATATGACTAAGAAAAAGGAGGATTGGAAGAATAGAGTTTGGAGAAGTTTACTTTACACTTGCGCAAGGAATGAAATTGAAAAGGGTATTTCAAGGGACAACGTGGGTTGAAAATTGATTTTTCTCTTTCACACTCCTTATAATATTATATACATAAATACACCTAAATTGACAGAAGAAAATAAAACTAAAAATAGAGAGAAAATACTAAACGTAAAAAATAATATAAATTTAAAAAAAGAAATTAATAAACAGAAGTATAATATTAAGGTATGAATATAATGAGGTAAAAATAAATAAATAAGAATTAAGTAGAAGGCATATACCTTCCCTTGGATATATGGTGTTTAATTGTGGTTTGTAATTGTATGAAGGTGGAGGATGAATGAGTTACTTTGTTGTTTGTTTGTTTGTTTGTTGTTGTGGTGGTGGGCGGTGAAAGAAAAGTCCAAGGCTTTGGATTTGTGTTTCTCTCTCTACTCCAACGTCAAATCTCTTTCACTTAGTAGTGTTTTTCTGCCACAAACCTTTGTGCGGGGTAAGGTAATGATCCTTTTTACCTTCAACAAAACTTTCCTTTTCCTTTGTGCTTTGTTGGTCTCTTTTTGGTTCCTTTGTTTTTTTCTTCCTAATCTTCTCTCTGCACCCTTCTGCCCACTACCACCCTCTTAACATATACAGATCCTGTTTGAATGCTCCTATTCCACTTTCCTTTCTTCTTACGCCATTCTCTCTGTTTACACATCTACGTATCCCCATCTTTTCTATACATGCAATACTATATGCTCTTCTTTTTTTTTTTGCTTCCGCTAAATTATTATATTATCAATTACTCTATGCTATATTCTAATATTATTAAAGAAGTTTGATTAACATTATAATAATAATAATCTAAAATATGTTTGTAAATTAAGTATAATTTCTAAAATAATTATCAGTAATATATCAATTTATAAACTTAATAATAATATAAAAATATATTTATACTATTAATATATTTCAATTAAATTATTTATAAATCCTACTTTTTAAATAATATATTAACATACACATCAACGATACTATAGAAAATTTTAAATTTACAGCTAATCGTATATAAACTCTTAGTATATGTTTTGTACTCAGATATTCTATAGAAGAGTTTTGTTATGTTATTTTTAAAAACTTTTTCGATGTGTGTTTAAAGGTGTATAATAAGAAATCGGTAATTAATTTTTTATTAAAATTTATAAGTTTTAATGTTATTAATGTATGAATTTTATAATTTTAAATAAAAATATATTATATATAGGTTTTTATTATATATCTTTTAGCTATATGTAAAAATTTTGTCTTAGAAATTCTACTTCTCTATATAATGTAAATATTATATAAAAAATATATACATTTATTATCTTTAAAATATAAAGATATAATATTTTTGTTACTAATTAGAGATATTGTAAAAATAAAAGCTTCTACAAAAGTGTATGCATTTATTATTTTAAAAAGATAAAAAAATATTTAATACTCCTTCCAATATTTTTTTTATAAGAAATAAATGTTAATTTTTCTTAAATGAAAAAAAAAAACATATTTCTATTTCTCAACGTATTAACTTTTAATTTTTTATATTTTTAATTTATTATAAAATTCATGCTAATAAAATATTTATTCTGTTTTTATATTACTGATTTAAACATTTAATAAATAAAAAATAAATTTATAACATATTAATTATTTTCATTGAAAATATTCATGCTTTATATTGATATTAAAAAATATATTTTATTAAAGTTGTTAAATTAATTAATTATTTTATAAAAATTAAAAACGGTACTTTTTATAAATTTTCTTGATTAATAAATACATTATATTAAATATTTTCTATATTTTAAGATTGAAAAACACATATTTTTTATTTTATACTTATTGATAAAATAAAAAAAATAAAAAGAAATAAAAATATAACAAAACATGTGAGGAATAAAAATAGAAATAATAATATGGAGGAAGGAGCATTTTGTTTATTAAATTATTGTGATTATGTATGTGTGGGAGAAAAAGAAAGATAGAGACGGGAAACACAACTAAACCATAGTGAACACACAACACAGATTGTCGACCGACCAAGGACAAAAAAGACTGATAGTATCATCATGACTAAATGCTTCGCCAACGCTTTTCCTTCATAAGAATCAAATATACTCTCAACAACCTAATTTATTATTATTATTATTCTCATGCTCTTGCTAGTTACTAGTATTTTTTTTTTTTAAGATACTAATTAAAGAATAAATAAACGTATCATTTTTATTAAGATTTATAATAAATTTATATGGGAAATTACAATAAACTACATCAATAATATTATTATAATTTTGTAAATAATTTTTTAAAAATAATGATAAAAACTATTTTTTAAGAAAATTTAATATTTAATATTATCAATTTATTTCTATACTAATTTTTTTTTCAATTATTCAAATAGTTAACAAGACCGTTATTATGATTATAAATTAAAAGTATCAATTCAATTTAATCGATTAATTTATAAATAAAACATCAGTTTTTCAGAGCATCATCATAAGGATAATACTTAAGAAATAAAAATTAAAAAATTATTTTAAAATATATTATCTAATATTACCAACACATTAATTATCATATTTTATAATTATCATTCTTAATTTAGCCTGATGAATATAACTTGAAAAACTAATTGTCATATTTTATAATCAAATTAGGCCTTACCATCATTTTTATTTTATTTAAAATAGTTTATTCAAATATTTTATATTTATGATAATCTAAAAATGTTAGAAGTTATAAGGTGCATAAAGAGAGAAAACACTGCATAATTTTGATAATTTTTTAAGAATTTTATAGGATGTAAGATTAAAAATTTAAACATAGAAAAAGTGTATATTTTTATTTTATAAAGAATAATATTTTATTTTATTTAATAAAAATTTTAAAATAATTTAATAGATTCAGTCTATAAGCTTTTTTTTAACATATAGTGAGAATTTAAATGTTTTATATAGATGAAATTTGAAGGCAGAATGAAATTTATTTAATTTTAAAAATATTGAAAAATAAAAATTATATAACATAATTTAAATTAAAAGAATTTAAAAGTATGATTAAATATTTTTAAAAAATAATATTTTATAATATTCTATTTTAAATATGATAATTAGACTCAAAGATATTTATTTAAATTATTCGCATTGGATAAAGTATTTACCAGTCAAGTGGATCGGATCATCTGCATATGATCAGAAATTATCTACAAAATTTTGTAAGTTTAAAATATTATATTATTCAAACCAACCAATACCCATATAATATTTTATAAAAAATTCTAACATTTTTAATATTTTTTAATTAAATTAAATAATTTTATTTGTTAAGATTTATCATTAATAAATAAATTATATTTAAAAACTCTATTTGTTTAAGTTGCATATTTTACTTTTAATCAATGATTATATTTATATTTTTATTAATATTGATATTATAATAATATTTATGTTTAATAAGTTTGTTAAACAAAAATATAAAAATAAAATAATAATGAATCTAGGTTTGAATTTATAAATTTTCAAAAAATAGGAATATAAATATTAAAGCTGTTATAATTGCATACTAATTTGTTGTTGTTGTGTGTATATATATATATATGTTGGTTATTTGAATTAATTAAATAATATTGTGAAATTTATTTTATTACTTATTTTGGGGCAATTTTAGCCCTTTGGGCTTTAGGCGTTTCCTTTTCCTTGGTACCTCGGTCAAGCCCCCCACGTTCTTCTATACTCTTGCTATGTCCACGCCACCCTTTCTGCTTCCCCAAGACCATGTAATCATTGTGTCTTGGAACACACTCCACCTCCCATTTTTCTCTCTCTTTCTCTTCTTCTTGGTTTCAGTTATTAGTACCCAATATTTATATTACTGCCCCATTACCCTGTCCTTTGCAAATCTGTTTATGTGGAAAATAATAATAATAATAACTAATAAGCATATATCATGTGTGAACTTTATCATGGTCCATGGTCTAAGGACAAACAGGGAAAACCATTGAGATATATAGCTAATGCTAATTCATCTGAAATGTTTACAAAGTATGATAGAGCAGTGGAACATCAATGCCTTCATTTTTACGTGGCATGCTACTATATGCCAACTTCAAAGATAGCCCAAACTTAAAGTTTAATCTAAACTAAAGTTCAGATCATTGTCACTTTTTGCATTATTATTAGCAACTCATCATATTGCAAATCAACTGAGATGAAATTAATCAATCCTATTAATTATATCTCGTGAATTTACTTTCCTTTCTCAGTCATTTAATTTTCTCAATTTGAATTAAAAGCGTACAAAAATATTTCCACAATTCTTATAATAATAATTTTCCCCTCATGAAAAGAAAAAAAAAGGAGAAATGGTTATATGCATACTGTATATTTGCTTTGGTGTATGAAAAAGAAGTATGGGTACTTTATGAATTTTCTTTCAAACCGCATATTCTATCAGAGTAAATATAACCATAGAACCATAGATATATGATCTTAATTATATTGACAGTTGCTTGTTCTAGTTCTTTGTATTTTAATTCAACTTTGTTTCTACCTCGTTGACGTAATTGACTCAAAGTTAGGGGACAGCCAATTAAGGGCAGCCAGTAACGGGTTTTAAGACAAAATTATTTTGTTTGTTAGCCAAAAAAAAGAAAAAAGATTATCTAAAAATATTTGTGAAAAGAATGCATAAAAATATGTCACTTTGAAATGGGTTGGTAAGATATTGTCCACCAGAATGTTAGAACTTAAAAAGGTCACACAAACACCATGGAATGATAGATGTCCCCATTTACTTTTGACAAGTGGCACGGTTTATCAACTCTATCTTTTTCTTTTCAGAACAATAAGTCAATAACAACACAATCTTTATTTTAATTCTCTTTCATAAAATTAATTTAATCACATCTAAATAATGTGTTGATTTTTTTTAAAAAAATGAAAATATAGTAAAAGAGTGTAGTAGAAATTAAAAAAGTTAAAGTGAAAATGGATGAAGATATTTAATTGGATTGCTTTATTCTGAAAATTAGGGCATTAATCTGAGAGCATTGAGAGTGTTTGAGAGAGTGTTTGGCATTAGTAGGAACAGGAAGCGTGGTTGGTCGAAAAGGTGTTGAAAATGGTTTGAGTTTGTCTGTGTGTTGATGAATGGTGCATGGTGAAAAACAAGCAGGGGAATTTAGTAGCCCTGGCTTAAAAGGCAAGTCTTAGATCCTTCACTGGCAAAGCCTGCAAGGTAACTTACACGATTCCATAAGCAGTTTTGCCATCAAAAGTAAAACTAAAATCATTAAAGCCTATACACATTTCATTTCCCTATTCAACATTATAATTATTCACTGTCCACAGATAATCACACACACATTTTCCCTAATCTTTTTTTTTATTTTTTATTTTCAATAAATTCTGGATTCTGGATTAATCCACTAGTCCGTTTTTTAAATATTGTTTTTAATAAACTATTTATCTTTGCTTTGCCTAGTTGGAAATCAACTGCACTGTCAAATTTTTTTTTCAAAGATTTTTAAAATTAGATAGTTGACTGAATTAGTTAGTATATTTATTCAAAATTTAATGGTTTAACCATTAAATAATATTTTAAAAATATTTATAGTATATATGTATTAAAATATATAATAATAAAATATATTAATATCATAATTTTATATAGTTAAGAATTATATGTTATTTTAAAATTTTAATTTTAAATTATATAAATAAATTAGATATAATATAATATTATTTTTTTACAAAAATATAAAAATAAAATTATGTTATATATAGATAGATTTATTTTTTACAATTTTATCAATTTATTATTTTTATTAAAATAATTTTATGGTTAAAATAATCTAAAGAGATATCCAATTTCATCAGCCTATTAACTGACTCAATCTGCTTTGCATAACCGAGCTTATTTTATATCGATCAAAAGCTATATTTGGAATCTTTGGATAGGCCTCCCAAAATTAATTTAAAATCCTACATATTAATTTTTGGCTTAATAATATATATTTTTAACACTATCTAAATCATCTTCAAATAAATTTTCTGCATATATATGAATTTTATCATAAAAATGTAAAAAGAATAATTTATCTATCTAAAGTAATGGCATATGTGAATTTGCAATGATTTTTCTCTGGTTTAACATCTTTTTATTATTTTTTAAAATAATATTTTATTTTTAATTATTTAATAACTTTTTTCTCATAAGATATAGACTATTAATCTAGTTTAATGATGATATTTCTACTTATAGATAGTGTCATCTATCTATTTTATATCTTTTATTTAATAATTAATAATTTTTGTAAAAAAATAAAAAAAAACTCAATCACCTATATTTACATATAAATAAATATATATTAATATATACATTTAAATATATATATATAAACAAATATATATATATATTAATATATATGTATAACAAATTTTCTATTATAATATTTAAAAAACATCACAATTTGTATTCATTAATTGAATTAAATATTTTTTCTATTATAATATTTAAAAAACACCACAGTTTTCATTCATTTAGTGAATTAAATATTTTTTCTATTATAATATTTTAAAAAAAACCACAGTTTCCATTCATTGATTAAATTAAATTTTTTTTTGTTATACTGATTCTTATAAAACATTAAAGTGAGAAAATTTATATGTATATAAATATATTCTATATATTTTTTCAACATAGAGAGAGTTCTCTAATGTTTATACAAATGATCATAGTTAGAATTGACTTTCTGATAATTTAACTTTAATTTTTAATTTGTTGATAAATAAAAAAATATGTATAAATTTTATGTGATTCTTATAATCCTTTTCTAAACTCTTTTTAAATGTTGTTAAAAAGTGGTTTTTTTTTTTTAAAAAAAAAAATCGTTAAAATCAAAGCCATGTTCTAATTATTTGAAACTCAATTTTACTCATGCTATTAATAAGATTTGAGTTTGAATTTAAACTTTCTAGTACAAGTATATATGTAATTTATTATATATAAATGTTGATTTGTAATATTAATTCACATCTTAGTTACTTAATCAATTTATTTCATGTTTTGTTTGTCCGAGCTTTATTATAAGTTGTCTTTTTGTAAATTACTCTTAACTCTCCCTTCTTATTCTTCTTTTAATTTCTTTAATTTATGTCTTTCGGGTGTTTAATATGAATACGGAGTAGTGATACATGCCTTACCTTATATACATTTACACACTATATTAATTCAGATTATTATTAAATTATTTAAATAAATATCATATACTTCATACTCATTAATTAAAAGCATTCGTATTATTTGAAATTTTCTTTCTAATATTTATAATTAATTAGTTATTGATGACCTTGATAATTCATTTTTGCTGAAATTTTTTTGGATAAATATTGTTACTAAGATTAAAATACATATTAAAATAAAGATTTAGAAGAAATTATATCAAATAAGTTTAAACGAGGGTATAACTTATTGTGTCGACAGAGCAATGTTATATGTTACGAATAATAAGAAAACTAAGCTTATTTTAAATATAATCAAACCAGAATAAAACAACAACTAAACCAAATTCATATTTAAAACAAAATTTCTAATGAAAATGATATTATATCGATTTTTCTATTTTTCAATATCTGCTACTACTATTAAGTTGAGATGTTTTGTTGTATTGACACATGATTAAAAACTTAAAAACAAAAAATAATTAAATATAAATTATTTATTAAATTAAAACACAAAAATCATTCGATATTAATTATTTTACACAATTTAATTTATTTAATAAATATATGTAATATTTTACAGTGACAATTTTTTTTAAATATTTTAGAACTATTTTTAACAAACTCATGTTTATATCTTTACATATTTTATGTCTTTCTAATATATTTTTTCCAAAATTATCATTTTTTACATATATTATGTCACACATATTATTTTTTTATATTTTTTACACAACGTATAATAATAATATTTATTTATTTATTATTATTTTTTACAAAATTTTACATAATACAATTTAATAAAATTAAATATGATTAAACTATATTAAATGATATAATTAAATAAATATATCTAAATTATTTTTTAATTAAATTAATTATATCTCAATATCTCTTAATAGTTTTTATATGTTCTAGTAAAATTTTCTATAAATATATATATATATATATATATATATATATATCCTTATATATATATTTATATTAAATTCAAATATATCAATCATCCTTTATTATTTTTATTCAAATTAAATTTTATGTACAAACTAGTTATTTTCTAACATTTATTTACCATTTAAATTTAAAATATATATAGTTATAAATATTTATCTCTTAAAGAGTAATATTTCAAATTTATATTAAAAATAGTTATTTTCTTATTATATTTAGATATTCATTAATAATTTTAATTAAAATATTAAATATTTATTTACATAATGAATTATCTTACTTGTATATTGTTATGTGAATGCATATTTTACAAATCTTTTCAAATTGAAAATAATATTATTGTTTTGGATATATTATTGATCATCTTCAAATTTAATTCAAATTCTATTTACTTTTGTAAATTTCTAATTTTAATTTTTAAAAGTATGTTATTTATTTAAACTTATATTATTTAATTTAATTTTTTTCAAAAATAAAAATAAAAAATAAGAACGGTTAAAATATATAATTTATAAAAATTAAAATTAAATAAATAAATAAATTAATAAAAATGTGTGATATATGATATAAAAAATAGAATAATTTTAAAATAGAAAAAAATTAATAATTTTGAAATATGTAAAAGGTAAAATAGAGATACATGAAAAGCAATCTTGCAACTTATGTTCATCGCCATACCATAGAAACACATATTAGGTTATATATATACTACTTTTTGTATATAGTATAGAATAAGATGTTCACAACACATGCAGGCCTATATCTAATTCAATATAAATTTTTGTTAGGACGCTAGTTGGTCTTTGTTTTAAAATTAAAATGAGAAGAGCCTTATATATATAGTTTAACTCCAAGCATCAAGAAAAGAAAAACAAAAGTTATATATTATTCTTTAAAAATTTAACATTGCATAGATTTGTCCCATTTTTTGCGGTGACAGATTTATCCTAAATAGAAATAATAATGGGATATATCATAACTTTTTAAAAACCCGAGAGATATCAGCTAAATTTATAGCAAATATATTAAAGAAATACCGTTTATTACTAAAAATATTACAAAGGTAATTAATTAAGGATAACTTATTTTAACTTTTTAAAGAATGAATTATCAATTTTATCTTCTAGTCAAATTTTCCAACCCAGATTTTTTTTTATCAAATACTGGAACTTTATAATTATCTCAAAATTGAAATATTGATTAATTCACTCCCATATATCTTTAATTAAAAGAAGTGAGTTTTGCTATTTTTTTTTTCGTAAAAAGATTATTCTGACTAAACATTTGGGCATTCTCTTTCCTTCTCACCTTTTTTTAATCACATAATTCACCTAATGGGTTCAGAACAACATTACTGCATAAGTAACGTAAGGTGGATGAAATCTAACATTTTAATTGCAAGTACACATAACCACATTACTATGTCTCCTCTCAGGCACATTCTTTCACTATTTCTTTAGGGAAAGAGGGGTTATCTTTTTCTAAATAAGGTCAGTCACTAGGCACTGTTTGCTTTTCTTTCTGAAAGGTTACTATTGACATGCTTCAGCATGGAACCCCCCTTTTTAAGCCTTTTTTTTTTAAGTTCACTTAATAATATAATATTTTTGTTTGTAGGGCATGGAAGCTTAGAGAGAAAGGGTACTTGTTTTCTAGGGCACTTTTGTGGTCACACGCATGTCTGTTTTGGTCCCATTCTTCTTAGCTTTCCATGTTCTATATATCTTTTTATATAAATATACCTTTCTTGTGTAGTACATATTTTAATGTTGAATAGTTTTTTGTATCTAGTGTTAAGAATTTAATTTTAGAAGAGGGATATTCAAACATTTGATGATAGCTGCACCACCACTAGTAGTACCAATGCCATAACCCACGAGAAGTCCTTTTGAGTGGAATTTATGATGACATCAGTCCCACCCTGTCATGACGTGTGCTTTCTTTCAATCTTAGTGCCTATGCCTTCTTTACTTATTCTGCTCTCCAGCATTCACAACACAACCAACTCAACAACATCACTTTGCCTTTTCATCAATGAGTGATCATTGAATACTCTCCCCTGGCTGCTGCCTTTGCTATCAACACAAGATTCATGCATTTCTAGGGGAAAATAAATACTTTCTAAATTTTATTTCTAATTACATATGTATGGTTCTTATTCATTATAGTCACCCAAATAAGTTTTAGATAGGTGATTATATAACGAGATGAAAATTATCATGTTATTTATTTAATTCTATTGTGATTTGATTTTTCAAATATTTAAAAAACTTTACCTACAAAATTAAATAACTCTTAGTTGCTACTCCAGCAATGAACACTACTTTCAAGTTTCAATCAGTGTGTATCGTTGTGAGCGGCAGTATTGGATATAGATTACTTTGATTTCTCGTTACGTGAAAATCTCTATCTTACCAAATGATGATTAGGGTTGTTCGATATCAATTAATTACAAAAGGGGGGAAAATGAATCAAGATCAGAGTGTAATATACGTTTTTGACATGCACATGCATATGATGATGGCTTGCCATATATGTGATTTTATACTTCTATTTTTTTTTTCCCTTTTATTTTGAGCTTGTGAAATGATTAGGGGTGCTTGATAGCGTTTAAAATTGCTTAAAGAACGAACGATATAAATAGCGCAAATAAGTAAGCATTGAGATATGCATGTATATATGATGATGGCTTGCTCTATGGGATTTTATCATGTTTATTTATTTTTATCAAGTACATTCTTAATCTCACTTGAGGTCAATTAATTCAGCGTGAACTACCTTCGTTGAGCACAAAACAAGTAATGATGTTAAAACTACCTTTACTATTATTCTTTTCTTCCTTTTCCAAAAAATATTGGTATGATTCATAAGCATGTGGGTGTGGCAAGTTTGAGTCGTGCTATTTATATAATGCCTACACTCATAATTAGCTACTAT
Source organism: Canavalia gladiata (assembly GCA_037954105.1). NCBI lineage: Eukaryota > Viridiplantae > Streptophyta > Magnoliopsida > Fabales > Fabaceae > Canavalia > Canavalia gladiata. The sequence goes on along the minus strand of CM075660.1, from coordinate 10,833,943 downwards.
TGCATTAGTGTTTGTATTTGAGTTTAATAAAATTATTTTAGTAACTGGTGTCATTTGTAATCTTTTAATTCACTACAAAAAATTCATATACTAATAGAAAAACCTGTTATTTATCAAACTTGTTGTATAATTTTTGTTTAAGAAAAATTGAGGTTATCGTATGAAGATTATTACGTTAATACAATAATATATATATATATATTAATAAATACTTTTATCGATATAAAAAATTAATATATATCATCTCTATTAATATAATACATCGTATTGTTATTGTTTTATCCTTAATGTTTATAATAAGAATTTAATTTTCATAAAACAGATATCATATTAACATAAATAAATTTAATATTGGATGATCCAAAAAGTAATTGGAAAATGTTGGAGACTCTTCCGTATGGTAATTGAACTCTATATGGAACATGGAATGTATATCCTTGACGCGAACCATGACATAGATAAAGCATATATAAATCAATTGGTTTTTGTCTTCTGTGTTTCATATCAAGGATAGATACGTAACCTTATAAGCCAATATTGGTTTGAGGTGGAATCTTCAAGTTGTTAGTTTAAATAAGAGTTATATTATTTATATAATAATTTTATATAATATTTTTCTTAATATTGTTTTTTATTATATAATTAATTTTATCTTTTCTTTTTTATATCTTTTTTTATCTCTGCCAGTGCTACTAACCACATGAAAGGAAAAAAGAGAAGGACAAAAAGCTAGAACTTGGTATATTTACAACACAGTATTAAACTGTCAAAATAAATAAATAATATAAAAAAAGTTTGAATGATCAGTATTATTAATCTAAAAATAGTAATTCTATTTTTTCAATTTTTTATATTTTATTTATATATATTATTCCTTTTTATTTCTCTTTCGTTTTTATTATATAACTCATCATAATTTTTTTCTCCTTCTTTCTCTCGTTTCCAACACCCATCTCGTACCCCTTCATAAAAGTGTGAAAATATCATTGTTGAAAATAAAATTACTACTAATTACATTGGAAAAAGGGAACGTTTGCGTGTAAACTTTTAAAGAGAAAAATGTATAGATTGTTTAAATGGGTAAGTTAAAATTAGAATTGCTAAAACAAACTTCGCATCAGTTTTTGTTTTTATTATCCAATTTTAATTTGCATGCACTTGTATAAAAATTTCATTCCTCTTTCACATTTTTTTCTCTTCTCTCTTCTTACCATATATAAATTTATTCTTACTTCTGTTCTTCTATCTCTCATTATATAAAATCCATAAATTTTGTTTTTCTGTTTAATTTTTTTTTCATAAATGTATACCAATCAATTTTCTTTTTAATTAAGGGTGTCATGAATACAACTGACATCAGATGCTGTGATTAATTTTTTTCATTTGATAAACACAATCCATTCTACTAATTTTATTCTTTTCTTTGCTTTTATGTGCTAGTTTCAACTTCCTGTTTTATAATCCATGATAAAAGAAATAATTAAGTAACATGGTAATGATTTGCTAAGGTGGAGCTTCCAACCATGCTTATTTTTCCTAGAGTCATGTGCTCATACTCATAGCTTAGTGCTGGTCAATTCTTATTTGTTTTCCTGAACCTTCGATTTAATATGTTCTACTTAAGGTGATAGATGAACTATTTTTTACAATTATTTGAATTTTATTTTAAAATGCATGATTAAACTTGTTTGTTTTAATTAAAAAATAAGTTTAAGTTTGACTTTAAACTTGATTTTTAAGTTCAAGTTTTATAAGCTTAATTAACATGAAAAACTCATGAACAACTTAAATATGTATAAATAAAATAAGAAAAAATTTTAATTTTAATTTTGTATAAGAATGAAGACATATTTAATAAATAGTAATTTTATTTTTAAAGTATTATTATATTTTTTATTTTAAAAAGTTCTTTTATTTTCTTTCTCTTTGTACTTTTACTGTATTCTCTAACAATAAAATATCTATTAAATACTCAGTTAATAGAAAGGTTTTTATTGTGTATCATGCATAAACACAACAAAAGAAATTAATAAACTTAAAAAATATTTCAAGAATACATTTGAAAAAATAATATAAACTATAAATGAGCTAAACAAAAGAAGCTCAAATTTCATGTTTTTAAAACAATTTTAAATTTTAAATTTCATTTATTTAAATAGGTATGTTAAACTAGAATACTATTTTTTATTCAATATTTTAATATATGTTTAAAAGTATACAATAAAAAATTAATAAATAATAATTTCTTATTAAAATTATAATATTTATGTTATCAATCTATTGAATTATATAATTTTCAGTAAATATTTATTATATATATATATATTATATACACTTTTAAACACACGCTAATTTTTTTTATAAATCTCGAATTCAAATTTTAATACTCAACTTGATTCAAATTTACACTTCTATTTGTGCTTGCAAGAGATCGATGAGAATTAAAAGCAGGCTTGCATCATTCTCATTTTCTCAGAAGCAGACTTTGGATTTTCCGTACCATAATGATTTATTTGAAGTGTGATCAATTATGAAGTCTCTTGTCCACTTAGCAATTAACTGATGAGTCATGAGCCATTGTTCTCAAACCAAGTGACTATTGCTGCTTTTACAGCTATACATGGTAACCGTCACAGTCGTACTATATATACTTAGAACTCATTTTAACCTGATTTCTGCAAGTATAAATTTATTAGCATTATTATATGTTTTTAGGTATGATTTTTTCATGAAATTAAGATTCTCTGAAACCAAAATTAACTTCCAAATTAATTCATTTATGAATACATTACCATTAAAAATGATCCTAACACACACAAGTTAATTAAATCAACCAACTCTCTAGCTAGATTAATTATATTCCTGAATTGTTCCTAGTTTACAAAATGATCAATCTAATCTTGACCGCTGCTTATCATGTAACGGGAAAGTAAAATTATCATTGAATGTTCAGTTTCGTCTAGTTTCAATAGCTATCGAGGATTACATTGAAGATACAAGTGGTATAATAAAACAATGGATGCCCGCATATATAGTGTATAGCATGCACTGAACATAATATAGATCCTAGTATACATGATATCTCTGTCATAAGACACAAAAGCTTTTACACAATCAAACATTTTTCACTAACACTTGAAAGTTCTAAATTAAGTATATATATTAGCGTTATCTTACATTTATTCTCTCTGTATTACCTTAATTCAAGTTGTTAGCTTCCATCGTTGATATACATGCGTATCTTCGATTCCATTATAAGCCACTTCGATAAATAATTAAAAAAATCCAGAAAGTTATTCTTATTTAATCTCTTTTAAATTCTTATATGGACTCAGACCAATGAATCAATTTAAATGTGAAACTCTCTAGTGTCAGTAAGAATATCTTGTTACTGCTTAATAATTAAGTACCAACTCACTAAAAGATTATCAGTGTAAGATAATAATATAGCAGTAGCTGCAATCATTTCAGATCGGAGGTTACCCCACTACTAAGATTAGGTTGTTTGTACATAAATTGAATGGAAAACATAACCAAGATTTAGAAAAAAGAATAAGGTGCATATTAAATCTTTTTCGCTCGGAAATATCACATATCTTGCTCGATATATTGAGCTAAATATTTCTCGTTTTAGATACAGCTGCGAAATCACATCTGTTTAAACCATACTTTTCCATAAATATTTGTAGGAAAATAAAATAAATTAATTCTTTTATAAATTAAAACCAACTCAGATATCAACCTTTTTTAAAAATTCATCTAATTTCTTTAAAAGTTGATTCATTTATATAAATTAATTTAAACAATTATGAGAAAATTTGATTTATTTTATTTCTTTAGTATTTTTTTTATAAATATTTATAAAGAAGATTATTCGATGTAAATCTTAATCTTCTTGTTAGAACTCCTGTATAAGGCAGCTAATTAGGGCAAAAGCTTGGCGGCTTCTATAAACAAGCCTTATAGTATATCCATTATGTTAGCCATAATATAAATGACCATAATAGGGAGGTGATGTTACGCACGTTTCATTCAGTAAACTGCCCTAGCTAGCTAGGGTATTTAAAATGGGAACTCCCAAAATTTGCGTTAGATCTTAAATTGTTAGGACTAGTTCCCCCTTTTTTGTTAGCAATTTGAACACTGTGAATAACGGCACAGGTCTTCTCTCAACTTATTTTGGAAAAGCTTGCCTTTGGTCCTTTTTTTAGCAAAACATGTATTCCTTACGCAGATTCATTAACATGTGCTGACCTCGTATCCCATAACTTCAAAGATTCAATTTTGATCTAATTTTAAGGTTAAAACAATAGTTTTACACCGTCTTGTAATTATATTTCGGATATAATATAATGGTAAGAGTTTGAATATGATTATTATCGACGAAGTCAAACACTTTTAATAGTTGGGATAGTAATAATGATTAAAGTTAAATCCTTTCTCTAAAATTTTTAAGAAAGTTGTAATTATTTCTTTATATATATATATATATATATATATATATAAAACTCACTTTTATAGTGATGTTTTACCTGTCTGTTTTGTTAATAACAAAATCAAAAACCTATATAACATACACAAACTACTCAAACATCTCATCGTTAACCTAATTTGAATGATTTAACATTTTGGAACATTTGAAATGGTTTATGGAAAGTTTATAAAAATGGTTTATAATTTTTATAAACTCTTAACTTATTTCAATAATTTTCTTGATGTAATTTATCAAAATATTTTTTAAACATTTTATAAATTTTATAACCAAATTTATGACATAAATCTTCGTATAATAAAAATTATTAAATAAATATTCAATTAAATTATATATCAAAACATTTTTTCTTCGACAATCATCCACAAAAAGAGAACCAATTCTTTTTACTCTAGGGTTTCATTTTATTTGCAGCTGTGACGTCATTAAAGACAAACGTCAATGAGTAACTTTAGATACTTGTCAAGAACTCAAAAAATAGAAAATATTAAACAATTTTTTTTATGTTTCTAAGCTGTGGGCTTTTGAGTCGGGTTTAAGTGTTTCAAAAAACCTTTCTCGACTTGTAAAAATAAAGAGCTTCACCTCACGTAAAACATTTCCGTTCTAATGTTTCTATCATTATTGTCATGACTCAGACGGTAGCGATTGCAGGAGGGATAAATAAGGGAAGTTTCGGCAGAGTAACAGCGCGTTCTAGTATCATCAACAATATAAGCTTTCACTGCCCAACAAAGACAAAAAAAACTCCTAATTCAGGTGTTACTGTTTACTCGGTGATCCTTGAATTAAAAAATAATTACCAATGTGTAAGGAAAACATTTCCAGACTGTACAAACCATGGAAGAGAAATAGGGGAACAAAGTTTAAAAAAAAAACTGATATTATGATAAATGATATAATGAAGAAAAAAAAACACAAATCTTGAAGGTAAAAAATTGATATACAATCAAGATTTTGGTAAGACTTAAGGCACACAGTCTAGTTACAGAAAACGAGGCTTTTCCTTTTGTCTTTAATTTTCGGCCTCATTCTTGCATACAACCAACCAACCAAAAATTCAACTTCAGATGCGGAATGTTAATTACTTCCATCACACATTCTAAATGAGTAACGACAAAATACAGAATCATCACAAAACGCTATTCTTCCATCTTATTAAGCTTCTAAAAGGAGCGGCTGCATGAACAAATTTATTAACCAATTTCTATTTACAAGCTCCAATGCCAATTCGTTAGGCCCGAAGTCAACAACCGCTGACATTTTTCTGCTTTCTAACGTCTTACATTCATCGAAGTTCCCTTTTGCCTGCTTGGCCAAACAGAACCCTGTGACATCGATGATGGTTTAAATCCCCCAACCAGTAGCCTAGATGCTTCGCTTGCAGAAATTTTTCTTCTTTTAGACTCCAGTTCCAGTCTTCTCTTATCAGACGTGGAAGAGACAGATAATCCTGGGAATATGGAACCAGCATTGATCAATGCCCGCTTGTCCTTCCTATTTTTCTCAAACTTGCTCGAAAACTTCACTTTCGCAGCAGTGGCAACATCCTGTTCTGAAGCTGGAAGTAGTCGTATGCCAAGGCCCCTTTTCCTGGAAGCAGTTTCTTCTTCAGCAACTCTTTTCTTTTGAGTCTAGAAAATGGAAAGGAATTAATCTTAAGCCATGACAGAAATAGCATATAACACATGAAGGAAAAATAAAATATTAAAGGGGAAAAAATTGGAGAATTACATGAACCATAAAACTATAACAAATTTCATTAGTCAAGTGCTTACTCTAAGTTGAGCTCGGAGACTCTTATTTAGGGCATAGTCATCTGAATGTCTGGCATCAGACAGTCGCTGGAGACGTACAAGCACTGGTTCAGCTTCCCTCTTTTTCTTCAAATCTTCCTCCTGGTGTTCAAGGCGGTAAAATGGATCAGCAAGCTTCCCTCTCTCTGTAATGCAGAAATTTTAAATTAGATAACATTGGCATCGGTGGATCAGTTGCTACACTTTTAAGAACAGATGTAATGCTGAGTAAGTAAAAACAGTAAACTTGTTAAAAGAACAATGAGCTAAGGGGAATTTCTTTCAACTTTCAAGGTAATATACGTTCCTAGAAATGATATTCCTAGGAATACTATAACTAGGAATGTCAGAATTTAATATTCCAAGGAATATTTTTTCAAAATTTAAATGATAAGAGGAAAAGGTGGGAGAGAAAAAGGAATTTACTAATTAGGTTATACGGTAACTCCCAATTTCTCAAGGAATATAACATGCACACCCCTCACCCATGGGAATATAATTGTAAGGAAAATGGGAATGTCACCTTCCTGGGAATCAATAATGCCCAGAAATATTTTTTAAAGCTTGTATCAAACATGGAAATGTCATTTCCCAAGTTCACTTTCTCGGGAAAAAATTTACAAACCTTAAAAACAAACACAACCTAAGTATGTGGAAAACAGGCATAGGACCCAATGTTTTAACGGCATGATCTCCCTGTTTTAATGACACAATTTAAAGCAATATCATGTTCCAAGTTATCTGGAGCAAATGTGCGCCTAATTAACAAAGAAGGAAAAACTAACAGAAAAGATTTCTTCCATACTGCATACCTTCATCGGCTGGTAATTCAAAAGTTTCTGCATCCTCAACATCAAAATCCTCTGTTTTCTTCTGAGCACCGCTGATGACCAAATACTCACAGTTCTTTGGATCAGTCTGGATGACGATCTCATGTTTACAGCATGCAGACTTCATGGTAAAACTCCATATCTGAAGGAACCCAGATAAAGTTGTTAACTAGAATATAAGCAACTGAAGATAGATTGAGCAGTATTTTTTAGATTAGTACGAAGATATAGTAGCAGATAGATGGTTAAAAATAATATGATACTGGTATAAGACATTTATATACATCATAAACATGAGATGCATTTGCAGTCTACTTCAACATACCTTTGTGGAGTAGTAATTTCCAACTTGTTTTTTCTCTGCATTGAATCGGACACCCTTTGCAATCATAGAATTGCATCCTCCACACCACACATTAAAAGGCATCTCAAACCTGAAAGCATGGCCATTTGATAGCATGGAATTAAAAGTTAAAATAAAAATTAATATTGTTTCCTAAGCTATACAATTTAAGCCACATTAAGAAAAGGTTGTCTGTTGAAGACTAATTTTCCAAGCATACATATACTTAAGTTAATTTATAGCATACATTTAAATAAACAAACCTATGTCACAGGTGTAAGTAAGACCACATCCTGGTACATATATCAAATAAATTAAGATCCAATTCAATCAAAGAGGACCATAAGAATATATTCATAATCATAATACATATCAACAAACTTGTAATTTAGATATTATACTCCTGAACTACTTTGTGACTATTCAACGTACAAAACAGACATCAATAACTTGTCAAGTTCATCATCCACATTGTCTCTGGCAGAGCTTAGATGTGACTCCCCCAAACTTCTTTAAAACAAATCACATATGTATACATATATTTATATAATTATTAAAAATTATTTATTTTGTCATTTGCTGATGATAATAATATTGTTCAAAATTGGTCTATAACATTTTTTCAATTGGAGATAATGTTATCCACCTAAATACTATTTACATGATCAATTTTTGTGTTAAAGTTACATTTTAAATTAGATATGTAACATGGTATTATAGATTTAAATTATATATTAAAATTCTAATTTTGGTACCCCTAAGGCCCTAAACATTTTGTTCAAGTTCCACCACTAAACATTGTTCCATTTTCCATATCATAGCAGTCCCAGATTAGATTGCTTACTGTTGGAGATCCATCATTCTTATATTATTCAAGATAAAATACTACAAGAATGATGTTATGGCCAGCTATTAACTGAATCATTACCTTATAATCAAGATACCCTGATCTATCTTCCTTGCTCTCTCTCTCAAGGCATGCTGACCATGAAACTTGTTCAGAGAACCCTGACAGGAAAAAACATAGTGTAAGACCTCTTGATACTAAATAATATAACAGAACCGACTGCCTTTAAGTAAATAAACATACCTGACTTGGATCCCATTCTGGGGGGTAGTAAAAGTTGTCTGCTCTAGCAGCTGCAAGGGACGACTGCAGATATCCAAACAGTGAATTGAAAAATCAGCAAACAAATACCAAATAAAATATAAGTTTCAATTTTTTTTTTCTTCAGGTAGTGGTGACAACGAGAAGAGAAGTAGGGACTTTAGCTAGAATTTTTATAAAAAAAAACTTTAACGCACAAATCCATATGTACTAAGCCATATCAAACATGAAGTTCAGAATTCAAAAGGATTTTGGCAAAAGAAAAACAGCCCATTAAAAGGTAAATATCAGATTTAGTTCTATTTCTATTGAACGGGAATATGTAGACGATGGCATTGAACGATGCAATATTTATTCAAGTTTTAGAGACTAAACCGAGAACAATTATCTTTGGAGGATTAATCGTAAATAGAAAGAGGAAGAATTTTGCAGGGAATAAAATAATGTTTCACTCTAAAATCCAAACCCACGGAATAGATATTCATCAATTACGATGCCTATGTAACACAACAAACAGAAACAGAGAATATTCACGGCAAAGAAGCATGCGAATTAAACCAAAACCAAAACCCTAATCATAATCAAGATCATGCAATAAAATGGAAAAATGAAAGGTAGGATTCGTACCATTTTAATTTATAGTTCTCTGATAATTGATGTTTATTATTTCCTGCAAGGTCGATGAATCGTTAGGTTGTTGGCCGAAAATCTCTTTCTCTCTGGTTCGGAAATTTGGTTTGATCGGAATGAATAGAGATGATGGTAAGTTGAGAGGTTTAGCTGGATCTTCCTTACAGATCGGGTTATTTTATTATAGGGCCGGAGTCGGTTTGGTAAGGCCCACCAATGTTTAATCCATAGGCTCATGGTTCGAAGATTCCAAATTTCTAATGTAAATTAGTAATAATCTACCAAATAAAAGATGTACATTAAATCCTTTTGATAAAGAATTAACTTTTTTGTAAAATGCGTGGCTGAGACCAAATAGAAGGCCACTCATTTTATCAAAATGAAAACTGGGCCCATAATGAAAACAAGGCCCCTCATTTCATCAAAAAGAGATATTTTTTTATAAAATGCGTGGCTGAGACCAAGTAGAGGTAGATGGACATCTGAACCTTTCAACAATCGTTTTCATCCCAATCTCTCCATGTTTCCTAAACAATAAATTACAAGCCCGAGTAGAAAAATAAATACTAACAGAACAATCCTTCCAAAAAACCATGGCCTTGATTGCTAACAAAAAGTTTGGCTTTTCAAGAAGCCCAACGACCTGTTTTTTTTTCAAGCAATGGTTTAAACAAGGATTTTTTTCGTCCCCTTCAAAATAATTGTGCCTTTCAATGTTAAAACAAAATGTGAAAATGAAAGGATTTTGGTTAAAGGACCTATATGCATGGTCAATTTAATGGATAGTTAGAAAAAAAAAAAATTCACTCCAAAATATGTTGGTTTTACTAAAGGCTTAAATTTTGATAAGGATGAAAAAAATTCTGAAAACGTGACTCACATTTATTAAAACTTATCAAACACGTTTAAGGGTTTCTCATAACTTTCACGGATATTTAAATACACAACTCAATGAAATTATAGAAGTTCAAATGTCATTTTATTCTAAAGAGCCATGCTATTCCTATATTTGTAACGTACTTACATTTTATTACATTCCATCAATTAATTATCTATAATAATCGATTAAGTATATTTATAATCATTAATTATAATTATTAATTGATTAAATAATTTTTCCTGCATCAATAACCATGCATGTAATTAGTTAATTAGGCATGTTATCGATTAGCTATGTAAATAATTAATTTATATTTCGTTAATTGATTATTAATTATTTTTTATCTATCACTTATATAAATTTATTAATTATGTTTTCTATACATTAACCAACATAATCAATTATATAATTGATAATCAGTTATTAAAGTGTTTTCGATAAATGTATGAAGATGTGGGTACTTTACGTATATGAAAGAAAAATTTTCATATCCCAATAGAAAATATAAAGATAAAACTAATATATGTATTTTATAATTCATTTTTAAACTAACTATATTTCATAAATATATAATATGAAAACGATACATAAGTTATGTTATTTGAAAATTAGATTATCATTATTAATTCAATTTGATAAATTTATTTTTGGGAGATAAAAGTTACCTAACTAAAAAGATAGTGGAACGATTATGTATTATTCATTTGGTTGAGGTGAAATGATTATATTTTTTTAATAAAAAAATATAAAATTTAAATTTAACATTTCATAAACAATTTTAATTCATAATTCTTTATCGTGGATAAATTCTTGTAACTTACTAATGACAAATGACTATACCTTTTAAGATTGTTATAGATTTTCTTAACTAATACTTTGATTATCTTATTAATGTTGACAAAATTTATTGAAAAAAATTGTAAACCAATATTTATTTTATGATATATTTTAATAGATAATAAATTAAAAAATGATCATATTCTAATTTTTTTATATTAATTAATATTCAATCGCTTGTGCATACCACGCAGATAAAAATTAGTAATAATCAAGTGGTAGCTTTTTACAGAATAAAGCTAAAAAATTTGGAAGAAAGTTGCTTTTAATTTGGCCTTATTTCACTTTACAAATTAAGCATCCATATTTTCAAAAAAAAAAAACACCATTGAAATGCAAGAAACTAACAAAGTAATTAAGCAACTGAATTAAACTACCATTGCTTAAAACGAAAATGAAGGCACTATTTGTGTAGAGGAGAAAAAATGGGTAAAGATAGGAGGATGAGGATAGGTGTATTTTTCAACCATTTTCAATAAATATAAAAATAAATAAAGTTATTTAATAAAATTTATGGTTTGATTTGTTTAAAGTTTTGTTTAATTTGATTTTTTTTAATAAATAAATAGGTTTAGATTTAAAATTTTTTTTTATAAACAAGTTAAACTTAAATTTATAAAAAATCCTATTTAACCTAATTAATGATTTATTTATCTTTATATATTACATATTTATATTTATTATATTTATTTTAATATATTATTTATTCAATATTTATTTTATTTATAATATATATATATATTTGTTTTGCTTATTTAATGGTTTTTTTATTTTACAAATTTTAAGTGTAGAAGTTTTCTTAATTAACTATTTGTATAGATTTAAAATCTATTTATTAATATTTTTTGAAATATAGGTTTTTAAATAAGTTTATAAGCTTTAAATTAGATTTAAACTTTAAAATTTTTAAACTGATCAAACTTAACCACACAAAATCTAAGTCCAACTTAACCTATTTTTATTTTTAATCTTCCAATCTAATCCTAAAAAGAAAAAATGCATCAAACAAATAACGGTTAAAATTAAAAGGTTAATTCATCTTAACTTAATTTTTAAGATTATTTAAATTGATATTTTTTAAAAATTTTAATTATTTTTTATTTTTTTTAAAAAATAACATTTTTATAAACTAATTTAAAAAATATACTCACAGATAAAAAGTAAAAATTGAATTGATAAAATTAAAAAAATATAAATTAAAAAAATATAAATTAAAAAAATATAAATTAAAAATAAATTCTAATAATATAAAATTAAAAATTATAATCATTCGAGTTGGAGCTGAATCTTATTCATATATATATATAAAGAAATATAATTTTTTTTAATTAACTTATAGTATCATTATTCTAATTAATAATTTATATAAAATATAAATTTAACAAATTTAATTTTTAAATTTAAATTATTATATAAATTAAACTTATAAAGTTTTATAAAAATTAAAAAATTAGTTGATATTTCAACAGATAATATTAATTTAAAATTATATATTTATTAAGTTTATTTTTTTCAAATTTAGTATGGATGATGATATTATTTAACAATTAAAATTACTAGATTCGTATCTTATAAAAAATTATCAAATAAATTAACTTCAACATCACTTATTTTTAAAGTAAATTAATATAATATAATATAATAGATAATTTTTATTTTTAAATTTTATTTTAAAATTATTATTATTATTGTATTTTATTTATAATTTTTTATTTCAGTGATTTTTTTCTTTGTAGTTTGTTTTGATATTTTTAAAAAAATATCAAATTACTGAAAATGGAGTAACATTTTAAAAAATAACTATCTTAGAAATTGTTAATACTTAAAAACATTATTTTAATAAATAAAGTTAAGATATTTTAATATAATTTTTAATTAATAATTTTGACTTTTAGACTAGTTAAATTGATTTGTTAAATATATTTAAAATTGATAATTTTTATTTGAAATTAAATTATTATTACAAACAACATGAAATCTAAAAAAATTAAAATTTTAAAATATTTAATTTTTAAAAAATATAATGTTTAAAGACATTGAATAGCCCTGCTCTAATATATATATATATATATATATATATATATATATATATATATATATATATATGTATGTAACACTCTTTTTCCTGTATTACGAAATACGTTGGTTCTTAAATTGACGGTTAGAGGCAAATCCTTTTACTTGATTTCTCATCATGCCTATTAATTAGAGGGCTATTTCGTACTGAAAATAAATGAGACGAACACATTAAGAAAACAAATATAAAAAAATAAAATGAGAAATTTGATGGAAATCGACCGTGGCTCAGTGGCTGTGCTTTAACACTTTTCGTCACTCAATTCGTACAAACCATTTTCATACTGTTCAGCATTTTCCTTTTAATTATATAGATACGTCAATTCGTATAAATTTTCCCGTTACACATAGCATCGCTGATATTTTAAAGTCAAAGAAAATAATTATTTAAAAACTTAATTATATTATATTAATAGCGTAATGATTTTATAGTAATATTTAATTATAAATGATTAAATAATTAAAAATATTTTCAAAGTAAATTTAATTTATATTATAGATTAGATTCTTCTAAAGTAAAGAAATATACTTTAAAGGATAAAATGTATTATAATTGTTAATTAAAAAATTATCAGATAAAATTATGATAAAAAGAAAATATATATAATAAATTTTAAAGTTAATTATATCTTAATCATTAAATTTTTAAGTAATAGTTATTAATGTACTTTATCTTCTAATTTTTTTTTTATAGAAATAGTATATATAAAATGGTCTAAATTTATGTTAAAAATTTTAATATTTTTATAATTTTGTATGTTCAAATGTTACTTCAATTTTTTTTTAATAGCAGTACATTCTTACATATCGATCTTAGAATTTAGAATAGAAAATGAGAATATCATGTAGAATTAAAAATGTATATAATTATTATTTTTTTGGAAAACTCTTTTAGTAGACAAATTACATTTTAAATTTTTTAAAGAGAAAAGATCTAGAATATTAAACACTAAAAATTTATTTTCTAAAAAATAAAATCTTATCTATTGTTAAAATAAATTTTATGTAAAAAATATTAAATTATCAATATAAATAATTTAAATTAATAAATAACACATTATATTAATATTTTATATTATCAAATTTATTAATTAATATAAATATTTTGTTATTAATATAAATTTATAATATTAAATAAATAACTTCATTTTTATTAAAAATAGTTTTAAATAAGATTAGTGTAATATTAAAATATCAATAAATAATAGTTGGTTTATAATTATGCTTTTAAGTTATATTGGCAAATTATTAGAATTAGTTCAATGATTAAAAATTAAAAATTAAAATAGTTTATATAAAATTTTAGATTTGATTTTTTATCTTGTAAAAAAAAAAGTCATGTCAGTAAACTTTTACAAAATGACTTAAAATAGCTTTGTAATTATTGGATCAAGATTTGACATCCCAATTAGAAAAGGATTGTATTAATTAAAACGTAAATTACTGTTGACTTGGTATGATAACGGAGTATTTGCTAAGATAAAGTGCGTTGCGAGTTGTATCATGTATGCACTATAATGAAGTCTTTGACTAATCATATTGTGCAACTATATTAATTCATTGATAAAGATATAATTATTTCTTAAGAGGTAATTTTTTATCAATAGCCAATGAAGTTAGCTTAATTGGTACTTCGTAGACATACTATATTAGCTGAATTATGTGTGAGTAGTTCTATATATCAATTTCATATACATTTCAATTCATTTTTTCTTTTTCCCCTCTCCGAGCCTCACTATGAAATCTTCTATGGTCTCACCCCAATAATAAAAAAAGTAACCAATCACCTTCAAGATATTAGTTTATTGGTAATAAGAGAAAGATATATACGCCAATAAGTGCTTTAAGAATACTGGCTAAGGAATAAAAAATAAAAAATTATTAAGAACTAATATTTAATATTATCAAAGTATTGATAATATAATTTTCAATTTTTTTATTTATTGATAACTTATTTACTAAAAACACTCATTAAAAGGAACTTAATAGAAATGTTAGCAGTATAATTTAAACATTTAGATGAGGTAACAGCAACTATGGGTACTTCTTTGTAACAGTGGTTATGGATTATGCGCCTTGCTATGTGCATGTTTGATATGATTAAGTACTTGTTTGATTAGATATTATTTTTCGAAAAATAATGATTTATTTTCATTTTTTTTCTCAAAAAAGTGACGAAAATAAGCTAAATAAACGCACACTAATTTTGGAAGAAAAAAACATTAAAGGATAAAAAACATTTTTTTAAAAAAAATATGTTTAGAAAAATTTCTAAGTGGTAAAAAAATTGTGAGAAAAAATTATCATAAAAAATTACACTTTATAATTAGTTATAAAAAAACTTTATAATTAAAATTTATTAAATTATCTTTTAATTAAGTCTTTTTTTCTATTTTGCCCTAATAATTAATGACTTTAAAAATTAAATCAACTATAGAAAAAATTTGCACGCATATATATATATATATATTGTAATTTTACTAAAAAAAAGTGTTTTTTAAATTAATTTAAACAAAACGGAGATTATCTTAATTGAAATTACTTTAATTTTACTTAGCATATCTAAATAAGAAAATATAATCAATTATTAATATAATCCAAATAGACGCTATATTTGGATTCAAATCTCAGACGATATATATATATATATATATATATATATATATATATATATATATATATATATATATATATATATATATATACATATTTGTTTTATAAAGTAAGTTCATTTTGTAATTTTCAGTATGGGAATCAATTCTCCTCTAAATACACCAAACCTATATGGAAGTAAATCTTTAAGATTACTCAAAAAGCACTTGAGTCTGTTTTGAAACCATAAATAGTCTGCATACGAACCTACCCTACAACTAAAAAAGATATAGCCCCATTACGATGACATTTAATTTGTTATCCTATTCCGAACACAATTAGTACAGTGGAGTTTATTTCTTCAAATACATGGAGCATGGCACAATATTTCCTAAGTAGTGATATAAACTAAAACTACCACCAAAATTAAATTCTTCTAGCCTCTCTCCCTTTTTCTATCATAATTAAGGTTCAACATACCTTTCAACAATTACAACAGTCATGGTAAAAAATCATTTTCAACACAAATGTATGTTTATTTGGCGATTAAATAAGAGAGATTGGTATAATGGTTTTTACTATGAGTGCCTAATTCCTTTTTCTTAACAAGGAAAAAGTGCCACATTATCCAGAATGCATGTAGGAAAGCAAAAGAAATGAAAAGAGAAGGATAGAATAAATATAATAAATGCAAGAACAAAAGAAATTAAAAAGGTAGCAAAAAATAATTAGTCCCTCTCTCAAAATTCACTTTTTCCTAAACTTGGATATATTTCTTTGTCTTTCACTTTTTTGCAACAGTTAAAATTGCATTGTCCCCTACCTTTGTCAAATAGTCCTTAGATTGCTTTGCCGATAGAAAATATGGATTGCACATTCCCCACCCTTTTATTAAGTTGCAATACACTCAAAACCAGCACGGATCTTTCCTTGCACCCAATCATCTCTATTATTTTATTTTACCTTTTTTTCCTCCCAAAACATAACAAGAGAAAGAGAGAGAGAAAGTGATGCTATATTCATTTTCCCAATGCATCTAGGATATTCAAGAGAATAATAATAAGTATAATCATACATAATTCCAGGTTTGACAATTGTCATTATGATCCTAAAAGTTATTTTTTTCTTTATTTCTAAGGAACTTTCATTGGGAAAGGTGTCTACCTCGCACATTTCTGACTCTCATTGAAAATAAACCATAGAAAAAGGTAGTCTAAACTATCAGGTTTCATGAAAAGGCCAATTCACACACATTTCAACACTCCCCCTAGCTACCATTTCCCATCTTAAACCCTGATCCACCAAATCCAACTTGTCAAAACTCCATCTGCTAAATTCCCCTCCATCTTTAAGACTTTCCTCCATATTCTAATTCCTGCTCCATGCTTCCCCTTCTCAACTTTTGCTACCTCCTTCTCCTCCATCATGGCCTTAAAAATTTCTCAAGTAATTCACATTCTTCTATGGCTCTCCCTTCTATTGTTAATCTTTCATGAATTTTACAATATCAAGTTCAAGATCAACAAGAAACAGATCACACAAGCTAGTCACTCATTATTACCCTCTCGTCGCCCTTTTATGAGCAGAAAAGTTCTATCAAGCAAATTTGACTTCTCTCCTTTCTTTAAGCATAATAATCATCATCAGCATTATAAACACCAACAGGGTGATGCAGTGAAGCATGATCCTTCCAACACAGAGATTGATCCACGTTATGGCGTTGAGAAGCGTCGTGTGCCAACTGGTCCAAACCCATTACACCATTGATATATGGAATTCTATGTTGAATTAGAAGGAATATGGTTAGTAGTGGAAGCTTGATATATATAATGATAACCTTATTCATGCTGCTAAATATTTTTTTGTTTTGTTAATTAACTTTTTCTTTCTTTCTTTCTTTCTTTTCACTTTCATGGCCTGCTTTTTGATATTGAAACCAGAAATCAGAATTGACCATCTTATTGTGTATAATATATGATATGATATTGCCAGCTTGAGATTGTACATGTACATTAAGTTCATTTGTTTGAGTTACAGAAAGTGAGTACTATCCATAAATTTCCAGTTTTCAGGGCATTTGATTTTTGGTGATTACCATGATTTGCTAATTTCGTCAATGTAAAGTTTCACGAAAGATTAGGAAGAAAAAAAGTGATATGGAGGGAAGTGATCTTTCTTAAAGGAACATGAGTAGCTGAGACGGCACGGCACACATTAGAGAGACTTTAGTTGAAGCATAATAATGATATATAATATGATGCGTTCGGTTAGCATCAAAGCATAATTTCTTTCTGAAGAGTGAAGATTAATAAATATACTTTGTCACTGCAGGTGATCATAGCCCTGCCTCGTTGAAAATGATCGAACTGAAGGTTTTTTCCCACCTTCAATTCAAATCTTCATATTTCTCCCATTCTAACAAATAATTCAACATAAAAGGGAAAAAGGTTTGTCAATTGAAAGAAAATATATTGCCAATTTTTTTTTTTTATTAAGCTATCAGCTAGTACTTTTGGCCTGTTCATATAAAGCCACCGTTATGCTTTTGCATTTGTTTCACTATTTTTTTTTCCCCAAAATTTTCTTCATTTACCCAATTCAGAATGTAATAATTTTCAAATTCTATAATAATCATTTATCGTTAAATTATGAGTAACTCCTGGACTGTGTTATCCTTTCATATAATATTTTTTTTCTCAATCTTCCTTAATTTAGCTATAAAAACTCTTTGCTAAGCAGTTAAGATTGGTTCAAGAATAAATATGAGAATTAAAATAATTTTAGATGAGAGATTGACTTTAAACGTCGTCATTTTTTTATTGTAAAAAAAAATAATGTAAAAATTGCTGCAAGTTCTATAAATACATGATTGTTAAAGTGGAAACATATTTCCTACTGCAGTAGCTGTCTTCATTTTTTTCCCCTCTTCCTATTCTTTTCACTTCTAATAAAAATTGTAAAAATATTTTGTGGACATGAAATTTCTCGTATTCATTCTCATTTCCCCTTTATTAAGCCCATTACATAAGAAGATACCCTTAAAATAAAAACCAACCATAAATAGTCTTATTATGCTTTATTTTTTTGTTCACTGTCTTCGTTCATAGAATCCTTATGTATTTTAGTAATAAATTTCTAAAAACAATACATGAAATACTAAAAAATTTTACCTTTTCATTTCGAATTTTGTTTTTGTATTCGTTTACTTTGATTTTTATATTGTTCAACCAATTATCGCGCGATTTCTGGTTGGCAAATGTCTATCAATGACATGTATTCTAACTTTAACTTGAATTTTTATTAATCTATAAGCCAAATTGGATATAAAAAACAAAAAAATTTAAAAATTTATTTGTACTAATTAAGAAATATGATTACTGATTGACGTGAAATTATAACACATACGGCATTAGTATGGTTATTGTGAAAAAAGAAAAATGAAGCGCCAAATTCGCGTTAAGCTACATATAATAGAATCAACTAATATAATTCCTAGTATTTATAATTTATAGTTTATGCTCTTTTTAATGTTAGTTCGAGCATTAAGTAACCACCTTCTTTTTGTATTAAATTTAATATTTAAAAACTATATTATACAGTGACTAATTTAAATCAACCCGAATGAGCTCATTTTAGTGTGGTTAGATTTCCTAACACTTATTTTTTATGTACAATATTCAAACTTATTTTATGTACAATATTCAAACTTAAAATCTTAAGAGGAATCAAGTTCTCTATTATTTGAACTAATAGAGGTTGATGTGAACTTTTCCATTCATATCATGAGGTTCAGAGAGTAAATCCACAAAACAAAATGTGTTTGGTTTCCTTCGGAAATATATCCACGGCTGTCTAATACTATGAGCACATAAATAATAATAATAATAATAATAATTATAATT
This sequence comes from Canavalia gladiata, assembly GCA_037954105.1. Taxonomy (NCBI): domain Eukaryota; kingdom Viridiplantae; phylum Streptophyta; class Magnoliopsida; order Fabales; family Fabaceae; genus Canavalia; species Canavalia gladiata. Next base: position 10,814,457 of record CM075660.1, on the reverse strand, counting down.
TGAAGTGCATATATAAAAAATTGAGTGGATAAATAATTGTGGAGTGGTCAATAATTCGCATTATACGTTATAAAAAAATAATTCAATATTTACTAATAAACTTTCATTTACTAATAAATAAAAAATTATCAAATATTAAAATAATTATTGTTAATATAAATTTTTTAAAGAAAATTATATTGTTAGTATAAAATTTTAAAATCAACATTGATAAATAATATGTATTATATTAATATATAATATATTGATAGTATATACTGATATTTTGTATTAACAAAATTATTTGTTAACCTAAGACATTTTACTATTATTATAACTTTATAATATTTATATTAATAATTTAATTTTATTATGTAAAATTTATATTAATAAAAGCTAATATAATATTAAAGTATTAGCAAATAATATTTTTACAGAATAATATAATATAAAAATGTCTAAATTAATAATTTTTTATTACGGATAAGGAAATTTGGGATGGATAATTTGTAATTATTTCTCTGTACGCATTTTTTTTAAAATTTGAGACATATTTTGACCTGACCCTGATTAAGTTCCAGAACAATTTTTTCTGAATTTGTAGGATTCATATTAATTCTATTATTGATAATTATGAACCACACACTATATAAGTACTAAACATGTTATTACAATATCCAAATTTAAATTTTGAAAAGTAAATGAGGCAAAACTAATGACGGACTGGGGTTCCTGAAGTAACAGCTAAAAGTACTATATATGTGTGTTTCGCCACTGAGATAAGTGATTTTCTTTGGTTTCTTTAAAGGAAGGTGTGGCTAGGTAGATAATGATATCAAGATATCTATGCCCCCACCATCATTATTTTCACAGGAATTTGGAGATTGTGTCTTAGCACATATTTAGAAACGTTTTATCATTTTAAATAATAATTGTTTATTTTCAATGATTCTCTTTGAAAGCTGATAAAAAGCAAGGATGCTTGATTTAAATAATATATATTTGATTATTTTTTTTAAGCGTAGTGATAATTTTAAGCTTTATGTATAAAAAAAAATTAGCCCTGCCATGCTGCAGACATATGTAAGTTAAAACAAACTCCACTATGTAGACTCGTATTTTTATGTCAGAATAGAATGAATTAAAAAACTTATTTCTAAAAAGATTAAAGTTTATTATTATTTTAAAAAATAATTTTATTTGCATGATAAAGTCAGTTATTACTTATATTATATTTCCAATTCAACCTTATGATTTGTGCTCTTAAGATAAAATTTGTAAAAGATAAAAAATTGTATATTGTTTTACACATGTAGCCGTGGCAAATAGATTAATTTTAAAAAGTACAAGGGTAAATTTTTATTTTGTGCATTTCTTAAGTGTTACACTCGAGAATCGATTCTTGTTGAAATAAAAATTAAATATTTTCACCGCTGCTAAAATGGTTGCATGCAGAATTAATTTTGACAAAGTTAAAAAGTTGCCAAATGAAAGAGTCAATAAAGCATCTAATTTTCATTTACTATAAAAGTGTTCATATTATTAATAAATAATTATATGATTTTTATATAAAATGAAATAATTGCTTGTTGTAAATCTATTTCTATAACTAATGTGCAACATGTCATCTTTATTTACTAATAATATACAAAATTATATTAACACACTAACCATTTATTTTTCCTAAACTACATATATAGAAATGATAATTGGATTCAAATTTAGTGGATATATGAAAAAAAAAATACTCAACATGATAACAGATAGGGTAATTATTTATTAAATGGGTATGGTTTTACGTCTGGATAATTAATTATTTACAGAAAAATAATAGATAAATAGATATAGATATCTTAGTGTGGAATCCTTGCCACATCCATACATTTTGAAATATGTTAAATTAAAATTACACATATAATCCCAAATATATATCCAAAATTAAAATATATTTTAATGATAATTAATAATTTTAATATGTCAAAAATTAAATTTATTTAAATTATTTTTATTGTTAAGAAGCACACTTGTTGTATGCTATATAATTTAGTTAATATTTAAAATATGAAATAGTATTTAAATGACTCAAACATGATAATGGGGCCAGATAGGAATGTCTAAATGTCCATCGAATATGAGGATAAGGATTATAATAGTTGACGATGCAGATAAGATATGAATGCATATATAGATAATTTTTTAAGATGCATGTATGAAAATAAATACTATATTATCTTTTAAGTGTGTGTGAGTGCCATCCTATGTATGTAAATATTTTTTAATGAAAAAATTATACTCAAACTAAATAAAATTATCATAGACAACAAAAATTTCCTTCAAAATTTTTAACATAACTCCATATTCGAAATTTTAACTTAAAACTTCTAAGTAAGCTAAACATCATAAGTTGATTAACGTGATCGACGCATATACACTAACTAATTAATATAATATAATACATATAAAGAGACATAATTAGGATTAGATTTAGCTGGGCGAGAAGAAGATTTCCCTTTCATTTTCTTTTTGATGTGGTGCTATCTGATGTTGATGTGCGTAATTCATTGATATGATGAGGGACAAGAAAAAGGCAGTGATACTTGATGAACATAATGCAGCAAATTCTAAGTGTATGGATCACGCTTTTGATAAATTATACACATTTTATATTTTTTGCTTGACGTTTGTTCACAAAATATTACAGAATTAATCTATTAATTTTCATAATGTGTGCTAAAAAAGATAAAACAATAACGTATTTATAATTAATCTATCAATTTTCCAATGTGTTTTCAAAGAGATAAAAGAATAATATTTATAATATTTTTTTAATAAAAATTATAAAATTTAATATATTGATAATATTAAATGATACTCTTTTTTTAATAAAAACTAAGATTTATTAAATTCTTGTTGTGTATTCTTAAATATACATTAAAAAATATTTAATTTATTTATCTACATAGAAAATCAAGATAAATCTGTGAAATTATTGTTAATATGTTTGAACAAACGTTGAAAAGTCTTTAAAATCAAATTTAAAGATATAATTGTGATTTAAATTAAGGGCTTGTAAATTTGTTAATTTTATGTTTGTGTTTGAGTTAATGTGATGAATTATAACATTTATATTTAGTTGAAATTTTATATTTAATTTACTAGAAATTTTTAAAAAACTAAAAAAATTCCATCATTTTAAATTTTCTAAATAAAATTAATTTTATAAAATCAAGTTAATTTCAACTCAATTGCACAAACATTTATCCAAATACACTGCTATCAGAATATGCATATCATTATAAAAATCTTGATTGACAATTACAGAAAAATGAAAAGGATGAAATATCACAAGAACTGCAAGTACGCAGAAATATATCACATGCTCTTGCTTAGGCCATGTTAAAAAATGGTTATTCTATTCCAACTCCTCATTTGAAAAAAAAAAGTCATCCTCATATTTAAATAATAAGCATGCAAAGATAATCCCATTATTTGACATCTTAAATAATAAGCATGCAAAGATAATTCCATCATTTGACTTCTTTTTTTATAGATTAAAAGCTAATAGAGATTCCATGACAAGAGTTTATTAGTTTTAAGTTAAGTAGGATTTGATCTGATTTTTTTATAATAAAAATGATGTTTGAATTTAAAATTTTATATAAATTATTTTAATTTTTTATCATTGATAATTCTAATCATTTAGGTGTGATTCATGTATAAAAGTGAAAATAAATTATAATTTATGAAGTTTAAATTAAATTAATTTTAAAATTTAAAATTTAAATCTAACTTATTTATTTAATATAATTTAAATTTTAAAAGTTTATCTTTCTTCACAATCAGTTTAAAAGTTTATTTTATAATAATTTTTTTAAATAAATTAAAATTTTATCTTTAAATAGATTAATAAATTTAATTTTATATATAAATCAATAAATTTTCATTGATAAAAAATTAAAAATTAAAAATAAAAATAATTTACTTAATATCCTAATTTAAATTTTATCATTTTCATCCTTTAAAACAAATCAACACATTTAAACTTTTAAATAAGATAGTTAATTAATTTTAGATGTTTTTATTAATTTATAATAAATAGCATTATTATTTATTTTAAAAATAGCTAACTAATTAGATCTAAAAAGTTTTTTATCAACCAAAATTTAATATTTTAATTAAATAATTTTTTTTTAAAATTATTTAACCTATTTAATAAATAAATTTAATTTAAGTTAGTATGATGTAATTATGTTGTAGGTCTACTAAAAATTTAATTTTTTTTTACCTTTTATTTAAATTTTTACTGTAATGAATTATCAAATAAATAATAAATAAATTTAAATTTAATAATTTTTAATTATATAATATTAAATATTTATTTTATATTGTATGAAAATAATGCATTAAACTTTTAGAAATTTTAGAAATAAATTTGCTATTAATTTATAAAAGATAATTATTATATATTTAAAATTAAATAGATTTTATATTTTTTTTATCATTTAAACAAAAGTAAAAACAAAAAAAAAAACTGTGTACGTTGGATCGTAAATTACTCGCAAAACTGTACGAACTTAAAAAATATAATCTATTTAAAATTGGAATTTTTGACGGTGTAACGATTTTAACGCATTAAATGTTCGAACCAAACGATGCGGTGCAAACAGTTTAAGCGGACTTGTATACTCAAGTCTAGTCAAAGAACTACTAAATGTCTCACCCAAAATGTAAATGTTATTAATTAATGATATTAATATTCTTTAATCATTAATTTTTTTTTGTCTATTTATACGTTTTCTTTATATAAAATGATATATATTATCTCCTTTTTGTTGATTTGAAAAGTCAAAGATCTTGACAAAATTAGTGATAGCATGTGAGAAGTGGTTATAAGTCATTGCGTAATAAATGCAAGGCTTGACTTAATTAGTGATAGCATGTGAGAAGTGGTTATAAGTCATTGCGTAATAAATGCAAGGCTTGACTTAATTAGTGATAGCATGTGAGAAGTGGTTATAAGTCATTGCGTAATAAATGCAAGGCTTGACTTAATTAGTGATAGCATGTGAGAAGTGGTTATAAGTCATTGCGTAATAAATGCAAGACTTGACTTAATTAGTGATAGCATGTGAGAAGTGGTTATAAGTCATTGCGTAATAAATGCAAGGCTTGACTTAATTAGTGATAGCATGTGAGAAGTTGCTATATATAGTCATAGGAAGTTATGTATCACACCATTGTGAAAGAGAGATTTTTCTAAGAGAGAAAAATTTAGGATTCTTGGGTGTAATTGGGTTGTGGGTAGTGTGAGGTTGTGAGTGTTTTTGTAAACACAGTGTACAATTTTCTGCTATCAAATTATCTGCAGCAGTCCGGAGACGTAGGCAGTATTGGCCGAACTCCGTTATCAATTTGTGTGTGCAAATATTCTGCATTCTATTTTCTTCTTACTTCCACAAATCTGACGCTACAGAAGAATTTGGAGAAATTTTTCTTAACAACTGGTATCAGAGCGGGTTTGAAATTCTACAATTTTTTAAAAATTGTTAGAAACGAAACGATCCAAAGAAGAAGTCAGATTTGAGTGGGAGTGATGGCTGTAGATGAAGGAAAGGTGAAAATTGAAAAGTTCGATGGTGCGGACTTTGGTTTCTGGAAAATGCAGATCGAAGATTATCTGTACCAGAAAAATATGTATCAACCTCTCACAGGTACAAAGCCAACTGAAATGAAGGACGAGGATTGGGTTCTTCTTGACAGGCAAGCCCTTGGAGTCATCCGTCTGACGTTGTCACGTAATGTTGCTTTTAACATTGCAAAAGAAAAGACCACAGCAGATCTTATGGCGGCTCTTTCCAGAATGTATGAAAAGCCGTCAGCCGCAAATAAAGTTCACTTGATGAGGCGGTTGTTTAACTCTCGGATGACAGAAGGTGCATCAGTAGCACAACATCTCAATGAACTCAGCTTAATCACAACCTAGTTGAGTTCTGTTGGAATCGAATTTGATGATGAGGTACGAGCATTAATAATTTTGTCTTCCTTACCAGAAAGTTGGAATGCCATTGTCACGGCTGTGAGTGGCTCAACGGGAAGCCAAAAATTGAAATGTGATGATGTTCGTGATCTAGTTCTCAACGAAGAGATCCGACGGAAGGAGTCGGGTGAATCTTCATCATCTTTGATATTGCAAACAGAGTCAAGAGGAAGAAGCTCAACTAAAGGAAATGGACGTGGCAAATCAAAGGACAGGAGGTCCAAATCCAAAAATCGTCACTTTCAATCTAAGAAGAATATCGAGTGTTGGAATTGCGGGAAGTCTGGGCACTACAAAAATCAGTGCAAGAGTGCACGAAAGCATCAGGAGACCAAGGACGAGGCAAATGTTACTTCCACCCCTGAAGGAGATGATGCATTGATATGTTCTTTAGAAAGCAAGGAGGAGTCTTGGGTGTTAGATTCTGGAGCATCTTTTCATGCCACTTCACAAAGGGAATTCTTCGAGAACTATGTTCCCGGAAACCTTGGTAAAGTTTACCTTGGTAACAACCAATCATGTGAGATAGTTGGCAAAGGTGTAGTGAAGGTTAAGTTGAACGGGTCTGTATGGGAATTGAAAAATGTCAGACATATTCCCGACCTGACAAAGAACTTAATATCAATAAGCCAGTTGAGCAGTGATGGCTACACAACTGTCTTCCATGGAGACGATTGGAAGATTTCAAAGGGTGCAATGACAATTGCTCGGGGTAAAAAGAGTGGCACTCTTTACAAAACAGTAGGAGCATGTCATTTGATTGCAGTTGCAGCAAATGAAAATTCCAATCTATGGCACCAGAGGCTAGGCCATATGAGTGAGAAAGGGATGAAAATCATGCACTCAAACGGCAAGCTACCAAGTCTTCAGTCAGTAGAAATTGACATGTGTGAAGACTGTATACTTGGAAAGCAGAAACGAGTCAGCTTTCAGAAAGCTGGAAGACCCCCAAAGAAGGAGAAACTTGAGCTAGTTCACTCAGATGTTTGGGGTCCAACTACCGTCCCATCACTTGGTGGGAAACATTACTTCGTGACTTTTATTGATGATCACTCTAGGAAGGTATGGGTATACTTTCTGAAACATAAGTCCGATGTATTTGAGGCTTTCAAGATATGGAAAGCTATGGTAGAAAATGAAACAGGGTTGAAGATTAAAAAGCTCAGAACCGACAATGGTGGTGAATATGAAGACACCAAATTCAAGAAATTCTGCTATGAGCACGGGATCAGAATGGAGAGGACCGTGCCTCGTACGCCTCAACACAATGGTGTAGCTGAGCGTATGAATCGAACGTTGACTGAAAGAGCCAGAAGCTTGCGTGTGCAGTCAGGCTTACCGAAGCAGTTCTGGGCAGAAGCAGTCAACACAGCAGCTTACTTGATCAATCGAAGTCCATCGGTACCATTGGGGCACAAAATACCAAAAGAGGTATGGAGCGGAAAAGAGATAAAACTCTCACATCTTAGAGTTTTCGGCTGTGTAGCATATGTGCACATCAGTGATCAAGGTAGAAATAAACTCGATCCCAAATCGAAGAAGTGCACTTTCATCGGTTATGGTGAAGATGAATTTGGCTATCGTCTTTGGGATGATGAAAACAGAAAGATGATCCGCAGCAGAGATGTAATCTTCAATGAAAGAGTGATGTATAAAGACAAGCTTAACACAAGCGCCAACAATTCAGAGCAGATTAAGCCAACATATGTAGAAGTTGAAGATATCCCAGAAAGTCCCATAGTTGCGAATCCTCGGTCAGAGAATTCAACTAAAGAAAGCAGTGAACAACAGTTTGACACATCAGAGCCTCCTACTCCAACTCCCGTGTTGAGAAGGTCTTCTCGACCTCATGTGCCCAACAGGAGATACATGAACTACATGTTGTTGACTGATGGAGGAGAGCCTGAAGATTACATAGAAGCATGTCAGACCACAGATGCAAACAAGTGGAAACTTGCTATGATAGAAGAGATGAATTCTTTGATCTCCAATCAGACATGGGAATTAGCTGAATTACCCATGGGAAAGAAGGCACTTCACAACAAATGGGTGTATCGGGTGAAGGAGGACTATGATGGCTCAAAGAGATACAAAGCCCGACTAGTTGTCAAAGGATTTCAGCAAAAGGAAGGAGTTGATTACACTGAAATCTTTGCTCCAGTTGTGAAGCTCAATACTATCAGGTCTATCTTAAGTATTGTTGCCAGTGAAGAGCTCTATCTTGAGCAATTGGACGTGAAGACGGCGTTTCTTCATGGAGATTTAGAGGAAGAGATTTACATGCACCAACCTGAAGGATTCTCAGAAAAAGGAAAGGATAATATGGTGTGCAGATTAAAGAAGAGCTTGTACGGCCTGAAACAAGCTCCAAGACAGTGGTATAGAAAGTTTGAAAGCTTCATGCACAAGGAGGACTTCCAGAAGTGCAATGCTGACCACTGTTGTTTCTTCAAGAGATATAAGTCCTGTTATATCATATTGCTACTTTATGTCGATGATATGTTAGTAGCAGGTTCAGATATGAACGAGATTAAAAATCTCAAGATGCAGTTGTCAAAAGAATTTGACATGAAGGACTTGGGTATAGCAAAGAAGATTCTTGGAATGCAAATCACGAGAGATAAGAAAAGAGGAATTTTGCAGTTATCTCAGGTAGAGTACATCAACCGTATCTTGCAAAGATTCAATATGGACAAGGCCAAACCAGTTAGCACACCTTTGGCTAGTCATTTTCGCTTATCTAAGGATCAGTCCCCTCAGACGGAGGAAGAAAAAGACTTTATGGCTAAGATTCCATATGCTTCAGCCATAGGAAGTTTGATGTATGCAATGGTCTGTACTCGACCAGACATTGGCCATGCAGTGGGAGTTTTAAGCAGGTTTATGGCAAATCCAGGAAAAGCTCATTGGGAAGCAGTCAAATGGATTTTAAGGTATCTACGAGGCACCATAAAAAGGTGTCTGTACTTTGGCAAAGGAGAATTAAAAGTACAAGGCTATGTAGATGCAGACTTCGGAGGTGAAGTTGATCACCGAAGAAGTACCACCGGTTATATTTTTACTGTTGGCACTACAGCTGTCAGTTGGATGTCACGGATACAGAAGATCGTTACATTATCCACTACAGAGGCTGAGTATGTAGCAGTAACAGAGGCTAGTAAAGAGTTGATATGGCTTCAAGGATTGTTAACAGAGATGGGATTCATCCAAGAGAAGAGTGTTTTACACAGTGATAGTCAGAGTGCAATACATCTGGCAAAGAATTCAGCATTTCACTCTAGAACTAAGCACATTGATATACGTTATCACTTCATCAGATCTCTGCTTGAGGATGAGGTGCTGACATTGGAAAAGATTACAGGAAGCAAGAACCCAGCAGACATGCTAACAAAGGTGGTGACCATTGACAAACTGAAGTTGTGTTCAACTTCAGTCGGCCTGCTAGAATAACAGACCAAAGAAGACTGCTGTAGTGATCAAAGTGTGAAGACAGATTGAAATCAGTCTTCAAGTGGGAGATTGTTGATTTGAAAAGTCAAAGATCTTGACAAAATTAGTGATAGCATGTGAGAAGTGGTTATAAGTCATTGCGTAATAAATGCAAGGCTTGACTTAATTAGTGATAGCATGTGAGAAGTGGTTATAAGTCATTGCGTAATAAATGCAAGGCTTGACTTAATTAGTGATAGCATGTGAGAAGTGGTTATAAGTCATTGCGTAATAAATGCAAGGCTTGACTTAATTAGTGATAGCATGTGAGAAGTGGTTATAAGTCATTGCGTAATAAATGCAAGGCTTGACTTAATTAGTGATAGCATGTGAGAAGTTGCTATATATAGTCATAGGAAGTTATGTATCACACCATTGTGAAAGAGAGATTTTTCTAAGAGAGAAAAATTTAGGATTCTTGGGTGTAATTGGGTTGTGGGTAGTGTGAGGTTGTGAGTGTTTTTGTAAACACAGTGTACAATTTTCTGCTATCAAATTATCTGCAGCAGTCCGGAGACGTAGGCAGTATTGGCCGAACTCCGTTATCAATTTGTGTGTGCAAATATTCTGCATTCTATTTTCTTCTTACTTTCACAAATCTGACGCTACAGAAGAATTTGGAGAAATTTTTCTTAACACTTTTGATACATTTTATTGATTTTTTTTATTTGAAACTTTGAAAATTATTTTAAATGCTGAAAGTCAAGTTAAAATATGCACAGAATGTAAAGGTATAATGACCAAAAACAAAAGAATAATTAAAGGTATATAAATTCATGTTCAATATGTAAAACAGTTGTCATCTCATGCTGCTTTTCACGTGTAAAATCATCGCAAGCCACTATTCAAGTAGACAATTCTGAATGAATAAAATTATTTCTGCAATAATTATTTACAATATTTTTAATAATATTTTTTCTATTTTTTCCATTACATTATTGAGTTTCTCTTTTTTCTTTGTATTCTCTCTTTATTATATTGTTGCAAGAAACATACTTGAAAATATGATTACTGCTTTCTAAATTACTTATTCATTGACAAGAAAATAATTAACAATAATAATATTATGTATCAAAAAGGATTCACAAAAGGTTTAATCTAACTATTAACCACATTTCTTCGATAAAGAGACGGGGTCGGCCCACTGTATAACTAGGACTATAGCAAATTTTAAGAAAACACATTCTTTTGATGAAAAATAAATAAAGTATCGTATTTTAAAAATAATAAGTATAATTTATTAAAATTATTTCAATTTTATTTAAATTTATCTTGTAAACTTTTTGGGAATATTAAATTATTATAATAGATAATTAACATTTGTAATGCTCAAAATTTTAACGTCAAAATTTAGATAATAGGTACTGATGTTATTTTTCAATTAAAATCACAGTTTTATATAATGAATATTGATCTTAAATGTTTTGACTTTTAATATCTTTATTAAATATCACCATTAAAGATAATAAAGATTAACATTAAAATCAATATTCATTACGAGATAAGATTTTAGTTTTGAATGGAGAATAATATTTATAATACTACATCTAAGTTTTGTCCAAATTTTAAAGTTTATCTTATAAATATTTCGTACATTAAATTATTATAATAAAAAGTAACGGTTTGTAATGGTCAAAATTTTAATGCTTTGGTTTATTCCAAGGATTAATTATAATATTAAATAATGAAATATATGTTTCAATTATGATTAAGATGATATAAGAAATTAGCTAATGAGATAAATAAGGATAATTATAAATTAAAATAAATTATAAATAAGATGAAGTATCTATGTTTCAAGAACAAAATCTTTACTTCTATTATACTCCCTATTCACCAACTAATACCTTAATTTCATATTCTATTTTTTTGGGAGATTATTAGCACTTAATTAATTTGTTAGTGTTTCCATAAAAATATTAATAATTAATAATATTTTGAGCTATATATATAGCATAATATTATGACTTCCTGAGCCTTAAGGTGGACATATATAGAGACAAAGGGTGTTTGAATATCTCTCAAATGTGAATGTGATCTCATCTGAAATATTAAAGGAAAACCAATAGCGAATGATATACACATTTTATGTTAATGTAGATGGTTTGGCCAACCACCAGCTACTTGGAAAAGGCTTCAAGGAAAAGAAAAGTAGTGGTGTCTTTTCTTCAAGTGTTTTAAATTTTACAAATAAAAAGGATTTGCCGACTGCCCCAATTTGCATAGAGAATAATGGGTTTTTATTTACTTCTCTAATCAACCATGTCATTGTCAATATTGCATTTTTTAAGTTACACATTAACACTTGCAATGGATCCACAGCATTGTCAACCAAATACATAGCTGTTGCAATTGATGGAGGCAAAGTGCTTGATTGCAATTCGTACATAATAACTACCCTGACAAAGAAAGAGAATGTGGTATGTGCAAATGAAAGGTCACCTAATGAAAAAGGTTACTTAAACTTACAAGTCCCACCATGCGCCAATCGTACGGATTCTCATATATTATGAAATCAACCCTCTAGTGCTAATATTATCATCACATTTACTTTTATTACAATGCCTCTTTTAATATGTCATCGGTTTAATAAAGATTATTATATTTTCAGTTAATTAAAAATCATTTTATATAAAATAATTATTTTTAATTATTTAAAAAGTTAAAATAAATTATTGTTTACAAAGTTAAATGATAATATAACTTCTATAGTAATAAATAAAAGTTGAACTATTTATAAATTAACACAAATTTAATGACAACACAAATAGCAACTCATTTTTTATGCATATATTCTTAATTTAAATTTTATATTAATTTCAAAAGTTTTTATTCTTAACAAAATTTAAATATGAAAATAATGAATTTATTTTTCTTAAATAAAATGGTATTAAGAGAGTTTCTTCATCTTCATTGATTTTGTTGGGTTTGATTTAGATGATTCAGGGTCTAATATGACTTTATGCTTGAAGTGTAAGACAAAAACAAAGTTTTTTAATTTTTTGGAGAAAAAACAAAGAAGATCAATCATATAAAATCAAATCTTAATTTAATTTGTTAATGATTATAAGCATTCGATGCTTACTTTGAAACTCATTTTAGAACCATAAGAGATATTGATGTGGGGTTCGATTAATGAAAGCTTGCTTATGCAAATTAATTATCTCGTACGACGAAATGCTCAGAGTTAATTTCTGCTTATCATTGTAACTAACATAATATGATTGGCACTCCTTTCCTGTGTGCAAAAGTATCTTCTAAGTTTGGCATCGGTTAATTATTATCTAATTAACTTCCAACATTAAGAATAATGCAATTCGGTTACGGTGGAAGAATCTGTTTGGTCATTTGAAGCAACAACCTTTACAAGGAGTCCTTAGTTTACATAGTTTTGATTGATAATATTTTAAAAAGAATATCATATGACACATTCAGATAGTACCATACATATATATATATATACTATTATGAGAGTAGAATTATGTATTAAAAAAAGAAATTTTTTAAAAGAAAAAAATTCCCACGTTATTAATCAAATCATCTGGTCCCATAGGTATTATAGAGACAACCTCTATTGTGAAAAATAGTCTGATTAAGGAACACAAACAGTTGCTATCTATGTCGTTTTTTAGGGAGAAAGTTATGTTTGCACTCAATAATCAAATGCATCCTATAAAGAAACCGGGCATGGATGGAATGGTATCTCTTGTTTTTTACATATATGTTTGTTTTTTATGTATACAAAACTATCTAAAAATACTCATTAATCCTAACTTAGAGGCACCTATGGTAGAAATTATAACAGTTACGGTATTAACCTTTAATAACTTGCAATGAATATCCTAATGTCAACATATATTATTTTTGGTTATACAAAGTAGGAAACGACGTTCAAAATTCAACATTTAAATTACTTTAATTTCAAAATTTTCATTTCAACATCAACATATATAAAAGAGTATCGCCATACCTTGCTTCTAATTTTCTTTTATCTCTAAAGAATAAAATATTTATTTTTATTTATTTATTTAAATATTTTAAAAGTATTAATTTTTTTATATATTTTCATATATCTACCTAATTGTTATTTATTACAATAAATTATTATATCTGATATATTTTTACTGTTTTTTCAATTAATTTTATTATATATTATCACTTTTATTCATTTATTTTTATCAATATTACATTTTAACATTGTCATCTTGTTTTAATTTATTTGTTATGTAAAGCTTGAATAAAAAAATATTATGTAAAATTATTTTAATTTTAAATATTTTATTATTAAATTAATTTTAATTAAAAATAAATATAAATTTAAAGCTTAATTTAATTTAATTACAAATAAATAGACTCAAATTTATTAAAAAGATCTTTTTAAATAAATAAATCAAACTTAATCTTATAAGAAAAGTTAACTTATTTAAAAATTTATTTATAATTATATATTATATATTTATATTTATTTTAATATATATATATATATATTTTAAAATTATATAATAATTTTTTTATCTTGTAAATTTTAAGTTTATAAATTTTTTAATTATTATTTATATAAATTTTAAATTTATTTATTTATTTTTTTAAAATATAAACTTTTAAACAGATCAAAATAAACATTCTAAATCTAGTTTGACTGGTTCCTAATTTTAATAATATTTGTTTTAGCTATTTTAATTTTATTTACTATTTTATTTTAAAAATAAATAAAAATATATTTTTTAATATACATTATTTTATTTTTTATTTTAAATTTATTATACATTTAATGATATCATTTATTATTTTAATCAAATTTTATATATTAATGTTTTTGAGGAAATTAATTATATAAAAAGAGACGTTTATGATTTTTTTTACATATTTTTATATAAAAATAAATCATTTCATTATATGACACATCAATTTTAAATTTAAAATCCTTATTGATATTAAATAGCATTTGCTACGAGAGAGATAAATATATTTGAGCATAATTTTTTATGTTAAAATTTTATATTTTAAAGTGGAGAGTTATATTGTTATAAAGTTAGGGCTTGTTTGTTTAATATTTATATGAAATAATATTTTTTTACTATAAAATTTATATTCTAATAAAAACATATGATTCAGATTAGTTGATTGATGTATATATCTTAAAAATATTTAATAATTTTTAAAATCATTTTTTTAAAAATAATTTTATTTAATTTTATATCAAATAGACATTCTGTATTATCTTTTATTTTTATTTTTTTAATCATTTAAAATTAAAGTACATTTAATGACATTTTTAACTATTTAAATCAAGTTTTATATATTAGTAAATTTTTTAAGTAATTTTATTATATAAGAAAAAATGTTAATGGAATTTTTATATTTTTTTATCTAAAAAAAAGTATTTTCATTACATGATAGGTCAAATTTAAATTTTATATCTTATATTAAGAAACTAAATTTAATACTATAGATCTATTTTATTTGTTCTTCAAATTTATTTTATTAATTAATGTCAATCTTTAATATTATTTAATTATTGAAATGAATCTCTAATTTTATCAGAGAACATGATAAAATGAATATAATTTTATTCTTTATATTTTTATTAATATTTAAATAAAATTTATTATAAAAGAGATGAATATAATATTTGAACAATTTTTTGATTAAAAATTTAAATTTTAAAGTGAGGAGTTGTTTTGTAACAACGTTGGGATATACTTTCTAATAAGAAATACATATTATAATAAAAATATGCTTTTGATATTAATTAGTGCACATATCTCAAGAATATTTAAAAGTAATAAATTAATTTTTTTAAAAAATAATTCTATTAACCTTTATACTAAACAAATTATATTGCTTTTCTTGCCCTTTTTTCTACAACTATTTAAAATTATCACGCACTTAATAATATTATTAACTATTTCAATCAAATTTATATATTAATAAAATTTTAAGATAATTTTATCATATAAGAAAAATTCATGATTTTTTTTATATATTTATCTATAAATTATTCACTTTATATGATAGATCAAATTTAAATTTAAATTTTATATTTTATAGCTAAAGAAAGTTTAAATTTAATATCATAGATCTATTTTATTAAAATTAAAAATTTATCTTATTAATTAATATTAATCTTTAATATTTATTGATTCTTGAGATGAATCTTCGATTTTAATTAGAGAACATGATAAAATGAATATAATTTTATCTTTTATATTTTTTTATTGATATTTAAATAAACTTTATTATAAGAGAGATGAATATAGTATTTATATAATTTTTAGGTTAAAATTTTAAATTTTAAAGTGAGGAGTTATTTTGTAACAAAGTTGGGATACACTTTTAATAGTTAGATAATCAATCCTTACTTTTTTTCAATAAAAAATACATATTTTAATAAAATTATGTTTAGTGCACATATACGAAAAATACTCAATAGTATAAAATTAATTTTATAAAAAATAATTCTATTAACTTTTATACTAAACAAACATTTGGACTATATTATTTTTCTTTGCCCTAATTCTACAACTATTTAAAATGTATCATGCACTTAATAATATTATTAACTATTTCAATCAAATTTATATACTAATAAAATGCTAAGGTAATTTTATCATATAGAAAAAGTTCATGAGGTTTTTTATTTTTATCTATAAATCATTTAATTTACATGATAGGTCAAACTTAAAATTTAGATCTTATATTTTATAATTAAAAATAGTTTAAATTTAATATTATATGTTGATTTTGTAGTGTTCTTTAATTAAAGGTGAAGATTTATCTTCGCAACCGATAATATTTTATAATAACTATCGGATTATTGAAATGAAATTACAGTTTTGATTGAAAATTTAAACAAAATGAATTTATAATCTAAAACCTAAGTTTTGTGATTTATATTTATCTCTAATGATATTAAATAAATTTTTATAAAAAAATAAATATGACATTTGAACATAATTTTATATTTTAAAATGAGAAGTTATTTGTAACCCAAAGTGAGAGCTTCTTTATCTAATAGTTGAAAAATAAAATTTTACTTTTATTGAAGATAAAATACACATTATAATAAAAATGCATGATTCAGATTAATTGATACACATATCTAAAAAAATTTAGCAACTTAAAATTAATTACTTCAAAATTGATTTTACTCAACTTTTTATCAAATAGACATTTAGACTGTGTTGCCAACAAGAGTTTGGATAAGGATTGAATTCATGAGTCATAACATAATAGGTTTAAATCTGGTGTACATGTGTAAGCACCTTTATAAATGGTTCATCTTTCTTCCTTTTCTTTTAAAACCATTTAAAATTTGTAATGCATTTAATGATATTATTAATTATTTCAATCAAATTTTATATATTAATAAAATTGTAACTTAAATTTATTATATAAAAAAATAATAAATCTTGTTTTTTTTTATTTTAAAAAAATCATTTCATTAATATGATAAGTCAAATTCAGAATTTAAACCTTGTATTTTGTATTTACCCCTCATCAACATTAAATGATATTTATTATGAAAGAGATGAATATAATATTTATATATATATATATATATATGTTACTTTTTCTATTATTTTTATAAATTTGAGACTAACAAAACAAATTTGACTAGGACAAATACATATATAACATATCTCTAGTTATATTAAATACGGTAAATAATATTTTTTATTATTAAGGGTCTATCAGAATGTTATTTTTCAAGTAGATATTTGTATAATATTTTAAATAAATAATTTTCGAATTTAAATTGAAAATTTTGAATAAAATAAATATGTTATTTATTTAATTAATAAAACCTAACCTATGCCAATTTGGCAGACTATACTCCAACCCAACGAACTTATGTGGTTCCAACGTGGCAAGAGGCCCAAGCTGAATCCATTAACACAATTCTTTTAATTAATAGTGAAATGGAAGATTAGGATTATTATTGGGAAAATGTTTTTATTAATTAAATAAAAAATATATTTATTTTTATTAAAAAATTTAATTTATAAATTTGAAAATTTTCTTTATTTATAAAATTAGATAAGGACCTATTTATAAAATAACTTTCTAGCAGACCTTTAAAATATAAAAAAAAATGAGAAGAAATTATTGTTGATAGCATTTAATGTATTCAAACACATGTTATACATATATTGGTATATATCAATCCATATTTATTCTTTTAAATTTATAAAGATAAAAAAGAAAACTAAATTTTATATTTCAAAATGAGGAGTTATATTATATATATATAAAAAAAAAGATTAGAACGTTGTTTAATAGTTGAAGAATCAGTTCTTACATTTCCAATACAAAATATACATTAATTCTAATAAAAATATGTGGTCCAGGTTACTTGATGCATATATTTTAAAAACATTTTAATCAGTTGAATTTTTGGTGGACCAAATTTAATTAAATATTAAGAATTTAATTTTTTAATCAATTAATAATTATTTAAAAAGAGGATATTTGAAGAAAGAAAGTCTAAATTACGTTTCTTCAAAAAATTATTTTTAATTAGCTATTGACGGATTGAGTTGTCGAAAATTTAATTAGATGGTTGATAATTTTTTATGGTAAATCTGATCTACTTAATTTTTTTAATATTTAATAATTTTTAAAATCCATTTTATCAAAATCAATTCTATTAAACTTTATACCAAACAGTACTTAGACTATATTACCTTTCTTCCCCCTATCACATAATCTCCCAACTACTAGCATATAAACCCAAGTTGTATATGTATAAATGTCTGTGCAGTTCCATCCACTAATTTCTAATCGTTTTTGTTTAACCATCTGACACAGATATGGGGAGTCCAAGTTGTTTCAAGAACCATTTGAGCATATCAAAAATAATCTCCATTCATGTCATCTGCGTTGTACCCTTTGGTGCAAATCATGATGTCAGAGTGTTAGAACATAGCCACACTCCCTCTTATGAAGCAATTGTTCCCAATTCATCACCATTTACCCCAAAAAAGATTATAAAGCGAATCGGCAAAGCGACCATGCCATATATGTGGATCAAAACAAAGGAGAAAGAGGGGCTTTCACCAATCTCAAACAAGTTCATAAAGAAAATCAGCAAGGGAATCCATTATATGCGCTTGAAAACAAAGAACAAAGAGGATGATAAATGCTTATGGAAGAAGACCATAATGATGGGTGAGAAATGTCAACCGCTGGAATTCTCAGGTCTAATTCTTTATGATAATAATGGGAACCAGCTTTCTGAGCCACCAAGGTCACCAAGATCTAATTCTTTGCTTTCCTAAACCTTTGTATCACAGAAAAAGGGGAAATTGGAACGTAGGGTCAACTGTTTAACTCAAATTGTCAAGCATAGGTGGAATACAATCTTGTGTTCCTTTTTTTTTTTTTTTCTAATTATAAAAGTGCAGATAAGTTTCAAGAACTTATCAGGATTAGAACATGCTTCAACATATAAATAAAAGATGGTTAATAAAGTATTTACATTAGTATCTTGTGTTTTAAATCACAAGTAGAAGGTTGATTAACAAATTATATGAATATATCTTGGTCAAGTCGATCACTTAAATTATGACAACAGAGTAGTTGTTTATAAATATAAAAAAAGAAACTTTATTTTGTGTATAATCTTCAAGTTAATTGTCGTAGGTGATCAATTATACTTTGAGGTCACACTTTACGACAGGCTTAGTTTAAGAAAGTCCTATCTTCAAATGTTTATACGCATCAAGAAAAGGGATTGAGAATGATGGTAGACATATTATTAGTGAATGGTCTTACCAGACAAGTCATTGCTTGTTTGGCTAGATTGTATTTTGTCAACTTACGCTCTTTCACCGATATTTTTTTTATGAAAAATAAATAAATAACTTTAACGTATTCTAAAATTTATTGAAAAAATATATGATATTTATTCGTTTTTTATATTATTTTGGTTTTTTATATATAATTTTATAAAAAAAATATAAAATTATATAATAGATAAGAGTATGTAATATTATAAAAAAAGTATTAGATGATTCTTTTGGTAAATTTTGAAAATCATTAAAAAAATATATTTTTGACAAATATTTTTAACAGTTATATAAAATTAATATAAACTATATTAAATTGACACAGATATATCAAATTCTAATATTTATATCATTTGAACCTTATTAAAATATTTCTTAACAAATATAAATTCATCTAAAAAAATCTACTAAAAATTAAAATAATAAACTATCACTAAAATAAAAGAAACAATTACAGAAAATGTAATGTAGTTTGATTGAAAATTTAGGTTTAGTTCGGATGATTTTAAGTTTTTAATTTTAAAAATTAAAATTAAAATTAATTTTTATTTTTAGTTTTTAATTTTAAAAAATTGTTGTAATTTTTAATATAAAGATATTATATAATTATATAAATTTATATTTTACATATTATTTGATTATCAATATTTAAGATAAACAAATATATATATATTATTATTGTAATATTTTTATATTATTCAGTATTTATTTTACATAAAAATAACATATATTACAAAAATAAAATTAGTTTTTTAAAACTTTTTTTTATTTTATTACTTTAATTTATAATTTTCATTTACATCTTATATATATGTTTCTTAACTTTTTATGTTTTTATCTTTTCAACTTCTAATTTTTTTATTAATTTATTATTATTAGGGATTTTTCAAAGGATAAAAAAATTAAAAGAGAAATTCAATTATATGTAAGATTGAAATATTATATAATTTGCAAACGGGTAAGGTAAGAGATACACAATAATTGACAAGTATATATGAATATATATATATATATATATATATATATATCTATTTAAAATAAACATATATTAAATAATAATTTCCCATTTATTATAAATTAAGATACTTTTAAAAGTTCTTTATATAAAAAATCATAAATGATTTATGTGATTTAACATAAACTAATTTCTCTATTTAAGACTCATTGTAAAATATAATAAAAATTAATTTCAAATCAATTTATATCCATTTTGAGAGCATTAAAAGTGGATTAAAACCATTTTATTTTATTTAATTTTTATCTTTCTTAAAATAATAATATTTTTAGCGTTAAAAGTTTACTAAATAAAATTATCAATTTAAATAATTGAAAAAATTATTAAATTGAATATTTTTTGAAAAAAAATATCAAGTTAAATACATCTAATTATATCATATCAAAATTAAATTAAATAAATATATTGATAACTTAATTATACATATTTAATTAATTTTTATTTTATCAATTTGTTTATATTAGATGTTATTTTTATATTTTACTTTAATTAACATACTTAAACTTAATTTTTCTTTTTTGATGAACTAAGGTTAAAGGTAAGACTTCATCTTCTGATCACAACCATAGCTTTATATATATAAAAGATGGAGAGAACATAATATGAAAAAAAAATCAATTTATAAAAATAAAAAAAATTAAGTTGTTTGAATAAATAAAATTATAAAAATAAAAAATATATTTTTGTTTGAATGGATGGAAAAAAAATAATAGTATAAATTTTATTTTATATAAATTTAAAAAAATTAATTTTTTATTATATTTTTTATTAATTTAATTTTTTATTTTTTTAATTTATAAAATTTTTAACAATTTAACATAAATAAAAAATAAAACCTTCTCTCTCATTTTATAATTTTAAAAATATTATTTTTTCTTTTGATTTCGCAAAAATTATTTCTTTCCTTCCTTAAAATTATATGGATTCCGCAAAAATTATTTAAATAAATGATGAAAAAAAAATTATACAATTTTTTTCTATTTCATTATCTTATCCAAACAAAATATTAAAATATTTAACATCTATTAAAATATTATCCGAAATTTTTTTATATTTTTTAATTTAAAATTATGAAATATTCTTTTGAAGTGGTTTATTTTATCATTTTTTCAATTATGTATAACTAATTTTTTTAGTTAAAGTTATGATGAATCTGTAATCGGATTCAACCTTTTTTTTTTTATAAATACATTTTTCTCGTTTCTATCAATAGTTTTGATTCTATTTCTTTATCATTTCATTATTAAAAATTATTATTTTTGGTAATTTTTACTTAAATTTTTATAAAATAAAATAAATTTAATATTTTAAGAACCAATCATAATTCTAAATTTTCTATAAAGTAATTAATTAATAAGCTAATTGACACTTTATTTTATTTTTTGATTTGTCAATGGCATAATTATTGAAAATAATATTTTAAAAAAGAAATTATTATTATTATATTCATTAGATAATAATAAAATTATAACAAGTTATTAGCAATAATTGATCAAAGCGTTATTTGAAAGAGATTAGAAGATGAAAATTTAATAAGTTCACAAGTAAAATCAAAGTTCTATTCTTCACAATTAAATTTTGTGTATTTCTTGATACTTTCACGGCTTTCTCTTTGTTGTCTTATTTTAAATCCAATTTACAGTCAAACTTCTTTTGGGTTGAGCTCAAAATTGAGATACAATTATCCGTTGCTTCCATAATAGTCCAGTGAAAATGATATTGGAGTTCAAAACACCTCCCTTACTATTTATGTATAATCTCTACTGATATACCTGGAAATAAAACTCGTACGATAATTTTTATTTATAATTCTGATTATTATTTAATTTATATTTTTATTTGTTTAAATTTATAGCTATTCACACAATGCACTTATATGGTAGGCTTATACTCAAGAGTCTTGATATTTTGAAACATAGTTTTTACATTCACTTTTACCCTTCTTTTTATCTTTCTTTATGGACGAAAATGGAGTTTAATGAAAAAGTAGTGTGAAATGCTCTTTTTCCTATATTCAATGGATTCAGAAGATGCCGTCTAAGAACGAGTCCACAAGAAATTTGTTAAATAATAAACAATACCAATGGTAATAACTAATATTTCATGAGAGAATAGAACTTGAAATTAAACATACAATGATTCCTCAATTGAGCTGAAAGTGTGCGACTAAGATGGAAACAAGAAATTGTATGAGCATTTAATGGGAAATGGAAGTGAACAACGAGAAAGAAAAGGAAAAGTACAGTGGATGCTAACTGTTGACTTGTGTTACATACTGTTTCAGTTGAGTTGTATCTCATTTCTTGCTATAGGGATAACCGTACAAGTATGATTCTTTTGTCATTGTATACCATTCAGTATGTATATTTACTTCAATGAAAATTAAACCAGAAGAATGACATATACAGCTTAGAGAAGATAACATATATTGGAGAAGCAACTTTGGAGTAAGAAAATTGGAAAGAAAAAAAAAGATATTTTGATGATCATCTATTGTCTTCACCTGCTTGAGCATGGATGCGGCTCCTTAGTTCTTCAAAAGCCTTCATTGTCTCGGTATCAAAGCCTCCAGCAAACTGAAAACAGTTCCACATTACTACTTAATTTATTATTCTAGCGTTTCAAACTATTCACATTGAATGTATATCATTTTATCTATAGTATTAAGAATGTAACTAAAATAAGAAACAATGATGCACACTAAATGATAGAGAGCAAGAGACTTTCTCAGGTTCTAAAGAGGAAATAGCTTTTTTCAGTTATAAAGGAGTTGGAACCAGATTGGTAAACATTGTTACGTTTTACCCAGGCCAATTTGTCCATGCCGAATCATTTTGTGTTTATGATTATGAGGGATGTAAAAGAGTGATATTATGTATCATCAGTACAAGCAAGTAAACCAAGAGCCTTAAAATGACCTGATGAACTCGAAAAGCAAAACGCACTCCTTGCAGAATCAAAAACTCTCTCGTTGGTTCCTTCTCAGGTCCAGATAATATATCAAGTTCGGATGCAACACGTTTCATATACTTCTTTGCTAGTTGCACAGAAGAAAGCTTGATCTGCAATGGGAGAGTTACCAGTAGTAACTACCAGGTGACCATTTGATAGCAAATAGAAGCAGGCATTGATCATAACAACAAACCAAGGCAGCATGCATCTGTTATTATGAATAGGAAAATCTCTTCAAAATGATAGTGGATTCACCTATATGCAATCTTCATCTAGCGGATGCCAGTTAAAAGGTTCCAGAAACCTCGTACAAACATGTATTTCTTGTATAAATTATCACGGACAGCAGGCAAAATGAAGGCTACTTTGTAATGACTACTTTGTAGTAGCTGTATCACACTTGTTTTTCAAAGTCTGGTTTAAGGAAAATATTATATTTTGAATTTTTTTTGTTTGCTAGTAATATGCTTACTAGTAACTAGCTGATAGTTTAGTGAGCTTTAGTTTGAAGGAAAGTGTTAGGTAACCCCTATTAGTAGTTAGTTAAATTAGTCATTTCTAGTTACATTAGTGAGTTATTTAGGCGAAAATTTGAATAAGGCATGCTTCCTATAAATAAGAGAGGTAGAGAGAGATCATATTGTCAATTGTAAAAGGAAATTAGGACCTCTGGGCATTGGGAGATATTAGACTCTTGAAGTTTTGCAATGTATGTGAGTTCTATTGTATAAATTGGGAGTTCTTCCCCACTCTTTCTGATAAAGATAGCAGGTTTCTATCAGAAAGCTTTATTGAGCTTTACTTGTATTTATGAAATTCGCTGCTATTCAATCATCTTTTATGTCTTAAAAACATAACAATGTTCGAGTCCTATTAGTTAAATAAATTATTTCTTTTCTCCCTACCTATCCATCCAATTCCTATACTTTCAACGTATGCATGTCTATTACAACATATGAACAAGAACAGCTAAATAACATTAGCAAATTGGCTACTGTTATAAGTTATAACACAATTTACTTTCTAAGGAAATATTGAGTAAAGGCTTTCTTGAGGTGTTCTAAAGAAAAGTGCATAAATTTAGGAGAAGAGAAAAAGGTAAAGTACAAAGAAAAAACACAGCTAATACGAAGTTCCATACAGAGAAAGCTTATGCTTTCTGAGGGAATGGTCTTAATTACTCTGGGAAAGGGACAGGGTGGGGGATCAACTGGCCACTTAATTGGAATATATCACTGATAACTGTAACCAAATGCTAAAAGTTACAAGCTCAACAAGTATAGAAAGAAAACACAACTTCAACAAAGGTGTCCTTTGGGTGAACTAGATCAAACGGTTTATGCAAGTTTTAGAACCATACCTTGCCCACAACCCCTGAATCTAAAAGCCAATTTACTGGTATTCCAAATTCCTTATACCGTGCGATAGCCATATCTCTTGTCCGTAAGAGTGCATACACGCTTTGCTCCACTCTGGAAAGAAAAAGAGAACAAGATGGAAGAGATGAGTTGAGAGATAGATCTCATGCTATATCTATAGACAATAGCAAGGAACACATCAAGCAACATCAGACTAAATGAGTATATGTCACGTTATATATTTGTGAATGGCAACGTCTGAAATCTACCACATTAAATTAGATATCAGAGAAAATAGTTTATATTCCATCATGAGTAAAAGTCATTCTAGATTGAGTTCTCGTGAAAATATCATCAAGCATTGATTTACTAATCTAGTATATGGCATACATAAAACTATTAACATAAAAAAGGATGCTTACTTTTCAAGCAATGAGTACATTTTCTGCAAAGCGGCTTCACATGGGAGTTTCGGATCATCAGTGATGGTGGAGACTTGCTTCTCCAATTTCGTCAGATCCTGATATTCAAAAGCTGCCTCCCTCAGTGCATCTGCTTTCCCTTCAGGCCAATCAAAGTGCTTGAGAACAGCTCGTTCATCAACCTTATGTAGTGCAGAAGTCATTAGATAAAACTAGAGAAGTCATAGAATAAGATGAGACGAATAAAATGCAGAAGTCGTTGGATATAGAGTTCCAAAGGAGGAAATGATCCCTTTTCTATATATTGGAATAAAAAGCAAAGTCAAAAGTGAATGACCTAATTTTGAATAAATTGGAATGTAATTTTGTAGAGAAAAACAGCACAAAGGATCTACTTCCATGCTTCATCACAACACGTAAAATTTGCATGAATTAGTTACTAGAAGGTTGTTTTTCAATGATGGAGGAGTAATGACACTTAAAGGCTTACCAAGAAGGAAAGTTCCTCATCTAACCAGTTCACAAAGGCCACTAGATCTTCAATCTTAGAGAAGGAGGCTGCACGAACTTCAGTTGCCAAGGACATGACAAAATCACCTTGTGTTTCCACATCAGCTTTCACCTATATCCATTAAAAAAAAACTAAAAATTGTAATGACTGAAAATGCCAAAATGAGAAAAAAAAAAACAAAGCAAGGGAAACTTTAACTTACAGCTAAGAGGAATGATGATCTATTCTCAATTTCCCCAATCATGTTGCTCCTTGCATCTGATGCATTAGTTGTTGAAGAAATGAATGAAGTGTCCTTCTTTGCCTCCCGTTTCATCAATGTTTGATAAAATTCAACAAGCTCAGAGGCACGGTGAACTTTGTCATAAGCTAATTCTCCTCTTGGTAGGCTTCCCGGGGGAGGGGGAGGGGGAGGGGGAGGAGGAGGCACAGATGGAACATATGGTACTCCATTGGAAGGTTTTGAATATGTACTAACAGGAATATCATCAAATCGTTTAGGAGGTGGCTGGGGTACCCTAGGAGGTCGTTTCTCAATGTGGGCAAGCTTCATCTTGCCGATGGTTTGATTATCAACATTCATAGCATTGTCAGAATGATCATTGGCACTACCAGAGACATATGCCTTCTCCATTATTTCAGTAAGTTTTGGTGGCAAAGATATTGACCTCTCTCTTTCAATCTTGGTCATATTCAAATTTGAGTTGTTACCAAACTTCTGTGCTCTTGCTTTCTCAGCCTTTTCCATAATTTGTTTCTCCCTTGCTAATGCTAACTTATGGCGGTCTTTATATGCAGGATACTTTTCATCCAGAGACCCAACAACTGTCTTAGACATCAATTGGAATGAAGCTGCAACAGAATTTAAGGAGTCACTAGATGAAACTCTTCTTATGTTAGGAAGAGCTAGAGTTTCAGGAGAATCAGTAGGTTTCAGATCCTTCTGCCCAAAGGTAGTGATGGCTACATTATCAGCAGCATTCCTTATCATCAAGGATTCCAGCGTACTCCTAGGTTTATCACTCGCACTCATCCCGCTAGGAGAGCCACCTGAAAGAGATATGGCTGGTGAGGAAAGAGCATTAGAATCATCTTTGCTTTTACCCCATTTCTTCAATTTCTGGATTAATCTAGTTTTCTTGCTAAGACTAGTACTATGCTTACTAGTAGAACTATCAATAGAAGTATTGTCAATATCTTCACTGCCTGGTGAAGAGGGATGGGAGAAGTTGCTATCAAGATCTGTTTCACCTTGCCCACGCTCTGAACCTGCATATTCTAACATAAGCTTCTTAGCCTTATCTTGTGATTTTGGGCTGAGACTTGTGTTTAGATCACGGGCTGATAATTTCCCTGGAGGTGCCTGGTAATTCCTGAGTTCATATCTTAAGCATGCATTGACCCAACGAAGGTAAACGAGTTCTTCAACTTCACTGAACCTATTCATCTGGAGTCCTTCCACTTGCTTTAGCAGGTCTTCATTCACATGCCTCAGGCTACTGACCTCTTTTGCCGTGGCAACCATTTCATTCTGCAGTTCAAGGCAAAGCATCCCAAAATTAAATTACATTCATCACCATCATGAAAGAACTATCCAACCCTTTTTAACATTCTTTTCAAATAACTTTCAATTGATTGAATTAATTAATATTTATATAGATGTTCAAAAGAATTTTCTTCTAAATTGTTTGCCCCCATTAACCAGTTAACATACCATAGATCAACATACTCCAAACCACTGCAGAAAGAAGATATGGGTATTATTAAAAAAGAAAAAACCTTCAGATTCAGTTTGTTTTATATTTATATAAACACCATTTAGGCTTAACATCTAATTCAGCATTGCATTCTTGATATACATTGAAGTTATTCAGAACTTTCAATTATCATTTCTTAGTTGCTGACATGATAAATGTTCAAATGACTGACAAGTTAACAAAGGAGAACTCAGATGTTAAATCATTGTTTTAAATTTCATTTTAGGTAATTGAAAACTTCAAACCCTAGGCTGGTTAAATTATGAGCAATCCTTAAATATTGGTATTGTGCATCATCTGTGCAACTCGTTGAAGGAAAAGATTTCTACTTCAGGATTCTGACCTCTGTCATATTAGAGAGTTCTGTGATTCTAGATTCAGCAGCATCAAGTTTAACAGTTAGTTCTCGCTTCTCATGTTGAAGTTCTTTGTTTTTTCTCTTGAGCTCCATAATTTCAACCTCTAAGTCATTCACAGCTTTCAATTTCTTCTCAATTTCAGCATCTCTCTTGACAGCTTCCTCTTCTTTCGCTAGTAGACCTGAAACCTTCTGTTTAAGCGACAACAACTGACTTTTGGCCTGGTTAGCCTCCAGCCGTATCTGCCTTTGCAGTTCCTTGATCTTGTTTCTGGCCACCTCAAGTCCTCTCTTGGCTGAAGCTCCATGTGCAAGCTCTTCTTGAAGCTTCTTCCTCTCTTCCTGCAAGGAACTAATGGTCATATTAAGCATATCTATTTCTACAGTCTTAATCTTCAACTGCCTTTGTAACTCCACAATGTCTGATTCCTGCTCCTTCAAACCATAGTACTCAAGCAATTCTCCTTCATGTTTCACTTCCCTCTTCTCAAATTCCTTCACTAGATTCCGCAACCGTTCTAATTCACTGGCGTTGTTTGCCATTTCTGTTTCATAAACACTGTCTTTGTTGGCCTCATCATCAGTAGTGTCATCAAGTAGAGGAAACTCAATCTCCCCAGATAGAAGGCTTTCAAATTCAGGTAGAATATCATTTTCAAAATCATTAGTTCGGTTGTTTATGCTGCTAATTAACTTAACCTCCTCTTCTTGCTCTTCCTCTTCCCTCTGCAACAGTGTCAAGTCATGTTAAAAAAGTAAAGAAAATCCTCAGAACCATGAAAAATAAAATAAAAGTTGATAATTCCAGCTTTAATGTAGTCAACCTTCTCGTTGAGACCTTTAGTAGGACAAGTGACCTGCTCCTGCTCTTTACCCTCATCTTGATGTTTTCTAAGCCTTGCTTCACCATGTTCTGAGCCACAACGAGAGTTAACATTAACACATGATTAACCGTTAACATAGAGAAAGTATGAAACATTTAGCATATTGAGAAATGAAATGATAAAGACTTGTCAAAAACTAAGTGGGGGATAAGAACTAGTAGTACCTGATCTTGAGCTATTCACATTCAGCTGCTTAACTGTATAGGCTACAACGGAAGCAGCTACCACAAGTCCTAACCTGACTATCATGAAGCTATAGGAAACATCAATGTCCTAATCCTCCACCCATTTCCCACAACCTCCATAATTGATTGCTCAAACCATTAGAGCATTGAAAGTGAAACAACAGTGACCCAGAATCCACAAATGGGGCAGAACAGAAGATAGCAAAGAGAAATCCAGGCACAAAAGCTAGGCAAAACCCCGATTCGGAAACTTAATTTCCAAAATTTTCACCTTTCAGAGAGAAACCAAAACCTGCTCTCAGTCACAGTCACAAAAGTTAACCGTAATAAGTAAAATTCCTTGAAAAAATTTGATGCTAAACACAGCAGCCACCACCAATAACTATAAGTAGTGGGCAACCTTAGCCCCAAGAGTTTGTTGAGAAAATTAAAAAAATGGGTGGGTCTAATATGTAGCCAAGATCTGGTCACAAGAATCTTTTAAAGCCGCTCTTAAACCCCAACGAGAGGAACAGCATTGATTGAAAAGGACTTGCCAGTGCCACAGTACAAGTAGAACAACGACATAAATGTTTCTCCTATGGTTTTTGTTCCTTCCTTGTTTTAAGGTTAATCCTAGTTTGTGCGAGATGAAACAAACAAAAAAAAAAAGCAAAAGATGAAGAATTGCTTTGTCTCTTTTATCCTTCATTTTCATCTGATGTAGTCGCTTTTGCCCGTTGCACATTGCCCCTTTAATTTCACACCGGGGTTATACTTATTTATCCGTCAATAATAATGATTATCATTTTACGATTTATTAACTATCACAAATAATTGTTATCAATTTCAAAAAAATATCATAAATATGGTAAAAACAATTGCGGTGAAACAATTATGCCATACATGGAATGTCAGTAACATATTTTTTAAATATATGTTTTTAATTGATTTATTTTAAAAAATTAAAATATTTATCTTATAATTTAATATTTAAAAATATTTTTAAAATATAAAACAATTAAAAAAATATTTTAAAAATAAATGACTAACATTGTATACAAAAGCAAAGCAAAATAGGTACCTTCTCTTCTTTCTTTGTGGCTACACCTCACATGTTAATCTTTTCAGTTTCTATCTAGAATTTATTTATCTTAGTAGATGCTCAAATGAAATGGTATACATACTACATACCAGATTTAGGCTCCTTAATTTTGATCTATTTATTAAAAGAAAGAATTTAATTTTAATATATGATTAATATAAATATATTATCAAACAATTAAAAATTATGGTATGTATAATTTTTAATTAATTATTATAAAAGTTAATAACTCATAATAATATGATAGAATAAGAGTTTAATTTTGTATTATTAATGTATTTTAATTAAATTTTAAAAACAAAAAAGTTGCCGAATAAATCTTTTCTTTCACTTTTCATATAAAAATACTTATATTCAAAATTTGAAATAAATAAGAAGATAATACAATCATCCTTAATTCAAATTCATAGTATAAGAAGAATTTAATTAAAATATATTTATAATGTAATTTTTTATTTTATCATTTAATTATAAGTTTATATCATTAAAAATCATTAAATTTTATAAATATTATTTCAAAAGTTATGTCTATTATAACTTTCAATTAGTCAATAGTGTAAATATTTTTACATCCTCAATATATCAAAATTAAACCATCCAAAAATGGATAGAGATCCTCTTCAATATTAAAGAGATTTATTTAAAAGAAAATGAAATAAATAATGTATGTGTAGAATCAGGTATATATGAGAAAAAATATTGAAAAAAAATTACCCTCCAAAAATAGTGAAGCTTATTTATATTTTTAATTATATATTTACCGTACTCTTTATTGACTAAACAATTTCTTATTCAATTTAAATACTAAAAAATGAGTTTTATTTAAGTCAAATTAGTTTAGTACGATATCCATAAGTCTAATAGAGAAAATAAATACATAAAATGTCCATCTAATTACATAAAGGGGCCTTCTAGTTCTACAATGTATGTTTCCCTTGAAATGACCTGTAATAGTAGGTCACTTTATGTTTACTGGTTCATAAGAAATGCTAATAATGCGGTATACGTTGTGGTGAAGGGTTGGATAGTATATTTTAGTGAACGTTTTTGTTTATTACATTTTAGTTATTCGCTACTTTTTAATTGTTGTCAGAAATGCAAGAAGAGAGAAAGATGAGTTGAATCTTGAACATAGATGGTTTCAAGTGTTATATTTTTTAAAATTTTGTAAATATAATTTATATAATAAAATTCATAAATTTAACGGTTAAATAGGTAATATTTAATTGTTTTAAAAAATATTAAGTGGAGTATCTCCATAACTTATTATAGAGTAGATTAATCCTTCCTCTTGTATATAGAAAGAGCAAAACTTATAGTTGGCACCGGCAAATTCATTTAATTTGAATTGTATGCGTGCCTCTATATTGACATCGTAATTTTGGCTCCTTGAAAATAAATTAATTTCGAAGGATGTGTCTAATAATGTGTGCGAAATGAATATAAATTATAAATTATTGCAAACTTTGTGTTCTGCTTAAACAATTATTAACTAAATATGTTTTTAGTTGTTCATCTTTCAGCTGAAAGAGATTTATGCATTATTTGTTTAGTATGAATTATAAAGAAAAAAAAATAGGGATGAAAGAAAAATATTATTATTTTTAATTAAAAATTATGAAGAAAATAATTTGAGATGGATTTTCCGAAAAAAATTCCCCTTCTTAACCATCAAATGAAAGGACAGAGAAAGGTCTTTGCTTTAATTTTAAATTATTAATTAATTTTATATTAATAATTATAAATAAAAATTAACCTTGTTTAAGTTTATATTAATGTAACAAGTTTTTATTATCAATTTATTATTTTTCATTCTTTTTTCTACTCGTCCCAATAAAAAATATTTTTAGTTATTTTCTCTTTCTATCCTCAAATGATTTTTTTTTTCGTTCTATTTCTCTTATGTAAAATTTTTTAACACATATCCAACCACTTGAAATTTCTCACTGTTCTACAGTCTTACTACCCAAACGACTGGACTTTTCAATTTCTCACCTAACTTTGTTTTTCCTATTTCTAGTTTCGTTACTTCTACAGGTGCAGAGTGTTAGTTCTAATTGATTGAATTTGTTTCTTTGCTTCAAAGGTGGATACATGAAATTCCAAAATGAAGATGGCAAGACAAACTGAATCATAAACCAAAAAAGGACATATCATGAGATATTCGTCAATGTTTGTGTGAGGTGAAAATTCCTGCATGTATATATGAGAATAATGATAGAGAACAAAAATGTCATATTATTGGACATTATTATAGGGAACTGCGCAATATAGAGTTTTCATTTGACAAAATCAGTCCTTTTCTGAAAATTACAAAATTAATGATTTTGATAAAAAAAAATACAATTTTTTTTGTACAAATCTGATTTTTTTTTAAACACAATTATTAGCATGACAGAATTTCATTGGTAAAGTTTACTGTATGAAAGAACAAAATTCAATTTCATTGCACAAGAAAAAGGACATATTTCTAAAACCAGTGTACGGCATTAGACAAAATTCACGCATCAAAATTCGTCACGAATGCACTGAATTGATTTTAACTTATAAATTTTTTTGGTTATTTATTTATTTATTTTTATTTTATTTTCTTCTCTTATAAAGCTTGGTTCAACACTTACAACATATAGTGCATCCTGTTATATGCATACAGCTTATTAAATAGGTAACTTGAAACATCTCACATAAGCACTCAGTGGCCATAAGAAATTTTGAAAAATGATCTTAAAATTCACATTCTCAAAATGAAAACAAGCACTGATAAGTTATAAGAATTTGGTTCTCAATAAATTTTTAATATACTCTACAATGTAAATCAGAAGAGTACAATGGCAAGAAGGACTTGGTGATAGTTGAGACTGTAAATTGGAAAGCCCACATCAAATCAAAATCCAGACAAAATTCAACATAAATATTTGGGAATTATTTTTTCATCCTGCTTTTTTCTTTTTGCATCCTCTTCCGTTTTTTATAAAAAAAATTTAATTATATCCTTTAAAAAATATATTTTATAAATTAATTTGTAAAATATAAATTTTATTTATGTAAATTGAAAAGCCCATATCAGATCAAAACCCAAACAAAATTCAACAACATAAAACATTTTCCCACCAGGCGTCTAGGTGGTGGGTTTTCTGAGAATAAAAAATACCACCATTTTGCTCCATAAAAAACCAATTCTGCAGCGAGGCCGAAGTCAGTACAAAAAATAACTTAAAAAAAATGTTGAGATTCACTTTTTACCATAATTAAAATTTGAAAGTCCTGATAAATTATTAGAATTTTGCGCCCATTCTACAGTGAAATACACACCAGCACACGTAAAAAAGCATAAACACACGGAAAGAATCATAAGTTACCTAAGAATTTGAAGGGCTTCTTTCTCAGCTTCCAGTGCTGAATAACATGCTTTTCATCTACATACATGACTGGCTTCAGTTCTCACAACCCATTGTTATCTTTCTTTATAAAAAAATCTCAACAAACATCTTTCCTTGATTAATCTTTTCTTCCTGAGTAAACATATATTTAATTTTCCTTGAATACTGGACCCAAATAAAATAAAATAAAGGCAACACTACTTTCAATTCCATTACTCAGTTGGGTGCTCTTGGACGAAATTAGCTCAAATTAGCACCTCACCATCTAAGAGCAACTCTGTTGTTCTGAGTGAATTACTAAATCAGTCCTCATTGTTTATTCACTTTGTCTCATTAATCTTTACGGTATAAAAAACTAGTATATTAATCATCAACACAAGTGAAAATTCACGAAACTAATCCCTTACAATTTTAGCAAACCATCCAGATTAGTTCATGACAAAAAATTAACCTGATAAATTTTATCAACCGGTGGAAGCTAATATACTAGTTTTCATACTTTAGGGACAGATGATAAAACAAGTAAATGATAAGATATGATGATCCACTCCTCTTTATTTCTGAAGTAAAAAATTTATGAACATTCTCCTCTTTATTTCTGAAGTAAAAATTTTATGAACATTATTCAAACATCGATCGGTATATGCTTGGAAGCTAATGGTTTAATTGATTAGCCCTCATGGAGTAGCTGTGAGTGCCAATGTAATATGATAAGTTTAACGTAATTTTGGTTCACTCCAAATGTTTCTAGAAGGACCAACTTTTTAGCCTTTTATTCGAGCCCCCAACTGAGGGTTACCGCTCACATAGATAGAAGGACCAACTTGCATAACAAAAACTGTAACTTGCATTTACAATGCCAACTATGAGATAACCCGTCTCTAAAATGGACCGCTTGCTGATTGCTTACATACATAAACAATATACCGCAAGAAATTAGTCTAAACTTCTGCCTTCCTCATATTATAAACTAAAATAAAATCTTCCCACCAAGCCATGTTCTTTAGGCAGCAATTTGACAAGAAAAACTGTCCTACTTATTCTATGACCAAACAGAAATGGAGAAAAATACAACATTGAGGCATAGCCTAACAAACTCTGTTTCAGTGGGTGGCCGGCTTGGCTTTTCTTCCCCCCCCACCACCACCACTACTTAACCAAACACTAACTGTTGCTGCCATCTAAGTACGACTGGACATGCCACATCCCCTTCTGCTGCTGCCATCTAAGTACGACCGGACATGCCACGTCCCCTTCCCCTTCCCCCATAGCCATACCCCCTTCCATAATAACCACCTCGTGAACGTCCACCACGCCATGGACCACGACCCCATCCACCACGATGCCTTGTAAAATCACCAAACGTCTGCATCACAGATCAGCAACATTAATAGCATTGTCATCCATATTAGAAATGGACCAGATCTAATTTATTCCGAAAACCTAGCTCAAGAAAAAAGAAGATTGTCCAAGTCTTATAAAGAATATGTTGACCATACCTTAAACATCTTAACATATCATTTTCACTTGCAAAACCAGACATATGTGGATGATCCAACATTAAGATTACATAAGCTCTAATGCCATATTTAAAGTAGATCAAAACTAATTTTCCAAAAGCTAGCTTAAGGAAGAAGGACTGTTCAAGCCTTCTAAAGAGTATTCTAACCATTTTTCTAACTAATGCAAACCCATCTAAACAATCCAAAAAATTAAGATCAAGCAACGACAGATATTACCTCAGTATCGATCTTAATTTGTTCAGAATATCTAATTCTTCCATTTTGCGAATCATGATCAAGTGCATTACAAGACAGTGAGTCAAAAAAATCATCCTTGTTATAAACAGGCTGCAGAGACCATGAAAAGCAGTCATAGATTGTGATTAAAGAAATCAAACATTGTGAATGCTTGAGTGACACATGAGTAGGTAAAAGTGATACCTTCGCCTCCAGTTTTGATGCATCACCAATGTCTTCATCTTGATTGTCATATTCATCACTGGCATTTTCTTCCACCTCTTTCTCTTTTGAATGAGACTTGTTGCTTTTACCTAGATGACCCCATACTTCATCCTTTTTGAACTTCTCATTCATTGCCATGAAGTCAAAGTCTTCAGTGAATTTTTCAACTGGACGCAAACCCTGCAAAGTATTAATTCAACTTTTCAATACCTTAAATGCCAAAATAGTTAGAGAAAATATATCTGCCAGATTTAACTTATCAAAATTGCAAATATTTTTTCTAAGAAAGAAAATGGCACACTATAAAGTCAAATATTTTATAACAATACCCCCACCCCCACAAAAATACCCCTCACTTCAATTTTAAAATTTCAAAATCTTATAAAAAGTTTTCTGGATCTGTATGTATAAGGGAGTAAGGGACTAAAAGTTTCCCTGCTTCATCGTAAAGGAAACAGCAAACAGAGCATACCCCAGTTCCTCTTCCCCTTCCACGTCCCCGGTAACCAAAGCCATGATGAGTTTGGAGGGAAGATCCACCAGGCTGAAGAAAGTGCAATCAAATGTCAATGAATCCTCAATCAAAACAAGTTAACAAGAAAGGATATAGTACTTGCAGTCTATGCATGAATGCTCTATGGCTTAATGGCTAAACGTAGTTAATAAATGTAAGAACACAAACAAATTGAATTTGATGGAAGGTTCAATGTCTCATCAATCTTCATGGTTCTTGTATGGCAGTTCACCAATTTCACTATAGACCAACTAGGCCAAATCCAACTTTAAAATCAGAAGGAGAAAAACACAAACATGAAGATTACCTAAAATGTAGAGCACAATTCCCTAAATTCCTGATCTGATCATCATGTAGCTTACAGGATGGGCAGTGAGCACCAGCACATAGTATATTAGCTTAGGGGTGTTCACAAGTTCATTTGATTCAGTTTCGAGGAAAAATAAAATCCAAAACAGTCATATTTA
This sequence comes from Canavalia gladiata, assembly GCA_037954105.1. Taxonomy (NCBI): domain Eukaryota; kingdom Viridiplantae; phylum Streptophyta; class Magnoliopsida; order Fabales; family Fabaceae; genus Canavalia; species Canavalia gladiata. The sequence continues at coordinate 10,778,310 of CM075660.1, read as the reverse complement.
ATTGGTTTGAATTATGAAAAAATTTCATCAAATCCAAATCCAACCAATCCAATTAAGATCGGGTTGGTTTGATTTGGGTCATCAGGTAAAAAAATTTAAATTTTTTTAGGTTTTTATCATAATGTATTATTTTGAGTAAATTACTCCAGCCTTCCTTAGTTTTGCACTTCTTACAAAAAATTCCATCTATTTCTAAAACTTACCAAAAGTCCCTTCTATTTCACATATATATTACACTTAGATCCTGAACCTTTCATTTTTTCATCATATTGACAAAAATACCTTTCTAACAAACTTTGATACATTATGCAAAGTTCCTCCTATGCTAAACGCTACACATTTTATTCCTTTCTATTTTTTTAAATACATTACAATTAAATTCAGGAAAAAATTTAATATTATTAAATACTTGAAAGATAAAATTTTTATATTAGACATAAAAATAAGAATATAAATAATAAAAAAAATATTGTTTCATGTCTTAAAAATAATAAAACACAATTCAGATAATACTTGCAATTTTGAACATATGAAATTATAATGTACTATATCAATGATTTTCTTATTCTACTCTAATGTTATTTTTATATTTAAGTACTTAATAGTTTCAAAAATTAACCATAACTGGGGGATTTAACTGTATTATAGTTATATAAAAAGAATTTATGTAATGCTTAAGATATAGAGGGAGTTTTGTATAATGAACCAAAATGTATTTAACAAGGGAAGTTTTGTCAATTTCATACAAAAATAAAGATTGAGGATTTTGGTGTAGAATAGAAGGAACTTTGTGTAGGTTTTAAACATAAAGGGAGCTTTGTCTAATAAATGCAAGATAAAACGGAGGTTGGTTACTTATTTTTCATATGAAAAATTGAATTTTATATTACGGTAAGGTAAAATGTCCCTATTCTTTAATGATTTAGATAATTAAATTAATTCCTAACATTGATATTACTTTTAATCAACATTTAATTTTTCTATGGTTATAATTTTACACCTCATTAATCTCTTTGCCCAAAATATGATAATAAAGTTGGATTCAAAGTCACTTGATAACACTGGATTAGGAAACAACGTTAAAATGAATGGAAAAAAAAGACCCGATAGAAATAGAAGAAAGTTATTAAGCACTAAAGTAAAAAGGTGTATATATTTAAATGTTAAAAAAAATAGTTGATCAGGTGATCAGGTTGGTTCAGGTTGAAAAATATAAATCCGAAAGTTGAACAAATTATCACTGGTTTGGTTTGAGTTAGAAGTTAAATGAAACAATTAACTAAATGAATCTGAAGTCTGAACCAATTTAATTGGTTTGATATGGATTATCGGATTCATCGGGTCTCTGATCTAATGAACGCCTTATAGTAGCTAAAGGTGAAAGATTAATCTAACAGACACAGATGCAAGATGATGCAGCGATAATCCAGTCTATATACATGTGCCAGTCTACAGTGAGCCAAACATATACAAGCATACAAGGAAATGTAAAACCAAAATCTACCCAAGTGAATGTATATATGTATGGGGAAGAGGGAGAGAGAAAGAGAGAAGGCAAGGGAAGATTACCTTGTGACTGGACCGTGAAGTTACGGGCAATGGCAATATTGGTGGCTGTGTTTCTGAAGACACTGGCACAGATGGCTCTTGAGTCGATGTTGATGATACCTGAACCACTTCAACATCCTTATGAGGTGTTTGGGAAGGCTGAGATGAAGATACAACAGTTGGTCCGGATTGCAATAGTTGACCTGGGGTTACCAGAGAAGGGACAGGTTTTTCTGTACGGATAGAATTTGATGATCCAACAATAGCAGGAGTCATCTGCGATACAGTTTGGTATGGCAAGTTTGAACCTGAAATTACATTAGGTTTGTTGACCAGTGGTGCTGCAGGACCGATATCTGGTCCAGTATTGGTAAAAGGAGTTAGTGATGGTAGATTAGCATCTAGCACAACTGCCGGAAGTGGAGCAGTGGATGCCTTGTTTGGAACTGATGCTTGCAAAGCTTCAGGAGTTAGTGTAGCAGAAGGTGCTGGAGGTAAAGTTGATGGAAGATTTGCTGGGGGCAAAGAAGTTGAAGTTAGAGTAGCAGAACTAGTACCCACAGGAAGTAAACCAGAAGGCAACTCGGGCAAATTTGAAGGTCCTGTTGGTAAAGAGGGACTAAAATTGGGAAACGGCATTGGCTGCTGCATAGATGAAGGCATTGATAAGCCAGGTGGTGGTCGAAGCATAGATTGCTGGTGTAAATGAGGAAGCCCGTTTGGGGTACCATAATATCCTTGCCAATACATTGGCATAGCAAGCCCACCACCATTTGCATTTGGAGCAGTTGAAGAAGCTCCCCAAGACCCTATGTTCCCTCCAGGTTGATATAAAGGCACGGGCCCTTGAAAATTTGACCCAGGATGTGTAAGCTGTGGGGCATGAGAACTGAGATCAGTCAAAGACCCACTTACAGCTGATAAACTTGCAGATGTGGCAACAGGACGAGGATATTGAGACTGCAAGGCAATTCAACAAGTTAGGATGCGTTTAGTACAATTTGATACATTATGTATTCATAAAGTTGCTCATTGACCTGAATAATAGCTGGGTCAGTGTTAATTGGTGGAGTAGGCTGGACTGGTGGAGAAGATTTAACCTGTAAATCCTGCAAAAAGAATTATAAAAGATGTTTCAGCTCACCTGATTCATATAAATAGCAAATAAATCACCAAAAACCCTCAAGCAGTAACAATATCCTTATAAAAGGGTATATGATATTCTGGATCCACTTCCTTCTTCCAGCCTCCATATCTAATGATGATCTGAAGCAAATACTAGAAACAGCCCTTTTACAAAAGATTCAGGAAAAGATGAATGCCAGAAAATATGCAGAAATGACTCAGTATAGCAATGCTTCGGACCATGCGGTTACCAAAAAAGAAAATTACTATAGAAATTGCATGCCATTTTTCCAAAGCAAACATTAGCTATTTTCCAGAGGTGCTTATGCATGTTCCATTTATGATACCTTGATGTCAGTCCCACGGAACAGAATATACTCATACACCTGGTCACTTGGAGCAATTTGTGGACCATCCTTTTTCCTTCCTTCAGTTCCAAATGATCGCACTGTCCCATAACCATTAAAAAAAAGAATCACTCAACCATGCCAGCTTGCGATAGTAAACAACAAATAAAGAAGTTGTTTGCTAGCATGAACTATATAAATAAAATTCAAAGCTGAAATAATCCATATTGTGAGAAAAAAAGATTTTGCTTCCCCAGCAAATTGGAAGTTAGTGGCCATTGGCCAGCAGTTTTTGATCCAACTAAACAATATACATAATTTTTAATAAACAAGCAAACAACAAAGCAGTCGTATTTATAATGTTCAATCTGTAAAAATATAAATTTAACTAAAAGTAAAACAGATGAAATATTTTTTTACCTTAATTTGAATTCAGCAAAAAGGTATCTGGTGTATTTACAATTTACAAATTTACATCATCACTAAAAGTTTTGTCATTAGCAGCCACTATTACAACATAGCAAAAAGTAGTTTGGACACCAACACCCAAAAAACAATATTTAGGGATTAGAAATCACTTCAACACTACTTCAACGAACATTACAAGCAGCTCACTCCGCTGAAACCAATTTTAGGGTTTTCAACCTTACTCTTCTGTGGCCATTTCCTTGGTTGTGTTCTGTTCTAGCGTTATGTTAAGTTGCTAATGTAACTCCAGTCCTGTTTTTTCTTTCCCATCAGTTCCCAAGGTTTTTGTTATTCTTTAGTCACTAAATTGTTTTCTTCCTATTTTCTAGACCCCATCCCTCTACCAATGGTATCATCAAAATCATAGATCACTTCTTCATATTCTACAGTAAAGCCAACTAGTGATAAAATTGACATAGAAGGCGCACTTCTGCAGCTAATTTCTTAGGTGTATTCATGATCGTCCATGCCACTACATGGCACATGACACATTCCACCAATAACTATTTTGTCGCTCACAACTCAGTTTATCACAGACTGTTTGGAAAGGCAGATTGGAATCGAAAAGTAATGGAAGGAACTGTTTAAGGCATAAAACAGAGAAAGTAAATCAAAGGAATCAGATATTCCCCAGGGAAGCTCCTTTTTCCTTAACCAGACTTTCCTCCGGAATGAACTTCCATTTTATTTTTTAAAAAGGAAACAAGTTAGAGCACAAGTAAAATAGTAATTCCATTTTTTCACTTTTAAAAAGGTAAGCCTTCAAAACAAAAGTGAGGTATCTACCTGGTAAGTAGGGGTGTTCATAGAATAGATTGGTTTGCTTTTGAGAGAACCAAACCAATCAGTTTTATTTCAATTGAATATTTGAACCAATCTCAATCAATTTGGTTCAGTCCAATCGACATTTCATAAAGCATCTTCCTTTGAGAAAAACCTCGTCATCAGTTTTTCAGCCCAATTGATAAAGTTAGCCCAATAAATTGGCCTAAACGATTCTATAGAAAGAACAGCTAATTAAATCTTTTTGGTTTGGTTTCATAAATGGAAAGAAAAAACCAAACTGAAACCACTGAATTTCATAAAAGGAAAGCAGACAAAATGGTTCAGTTTGTTATGTTTTGATCAGCTTGGTATCCCTACTTAAGACCCTGGTAGTCTCAAATCACAAAAACAGCCTCTCTTTTCGTAGATAATATTGCATACAGCTAACCTATCACTGACCCCCACATTGGTGGGAGACTTGTGCACTGACCATGGGCCATGCTTTTAGTAAATATTCTATAGATCTTTCCTTTTGTGTTCCAGAACATATGCATCACACTTTTTTATAGAAATAGGAATGGTCGTTATTATTCTTTCTTAATGATTAAAAATCCAGTAGAGGAAAAACAATCCGCATAGTTTCCATTCTTCAATGATTACTGCAATCATTTCCATTCCATCATTATGTTCACTTCATCCAAAAGAATCGTTAGATTAAACTTTCAGATTATTGCCACAGTTCTTTTGGGCAAAGGGAATGCGACAAAAAATATTACAGGATAGGGTGTCACAGCATACAAGGGGCACACTGTTGTGGGATTTAAGATGCATTAATTTTACACACACGTACCCTCATGAATGGAATTTTAGAGATTACGCCCTTGGCAGCTAGGTCAAGAAATTGCAACTTTAATGTCATACCAAGGCTCGGCCTCCAAAAAGCAATCACAGAACAATTCCATAGAGAAAGAACAAACAGAGAAAGCAAATAACAAACTTAGAAATCAAAACCCTGATCATCAATCAGTGAGAATGACATCAAGAATGAAACAATAACACTTCAGATACCTAATCCAGACAGACTATTGAAACCTCGGCGCTAATGAAAAATTCTGAAAAACCTTTTACATCTTTTTCAACAGGAGACCCCAAAACAATCAGAAGCTCAGAGCAATTCTTTCCTAACTCAAAGGCCAAAACTCAATCCCCCACCTAACACCAGATAGTCATATAGACAATCGCCAAAATCCAAGAGAGGAGCAAACACAAACTCATAAAAAAAGATTAAAAGAAAAAAGAAAAAACCTGTCCATTTGCCAATGAAAATCACATTCCACAACAAAAGAAGCACAATGCAAAGACCTAACTCCCTGACGAGTTTATCACAAAACCTCCAAACCACAAAAGCACAACTCAGTTCAAACCACGTATAAGCAATCCCGGTGCTATTGAAAAATTAATGTAAACAGAAGCCCCAAAACACCAAAGAACTCGAACCAGTCTCTTTCCCAGCGGTAATGTTATTAATATTAAGGAAAAAAGATGAAATACTTAGCTTCTTTAGAAAGATCTGGTAAAGAGAGAAGGAAATTAAGTTGAAAAGTAAAGAAAGGGAGATTGAATACCGTTTCTGAGGCCAATACTGGACTCTTCAGTATTGATGTTGTAAAGAACGCCCTCGTATCTGATCTCACTCTTTGAGGTCAAACTGATCAAACAGCCGATGTAGGAATCCGCGGCAGAACTCGTCCGAGAAGCACTGTCCGAAGCCATAACCGGCAAAGAATCGAAACTATACACTGTCTGTGCCTGTGACTGTATTAAATTAGGGTTCAATCGTGTTGCTGTGATGCGAGTGAGAGAGAGGGAGAGAGATGGATAGAGTCAAAACGAGTGACTGAGGAACCCAAAGGATGAAATATCTTTTATATTATAAGTGTCTTTCACAATTCTTTTGAATCAGCTGATACTTAAATTTAATAGTTAAGAGATTTGTTAAAATATTTTAGTTATTGTAAAGTCATTTTTTTTAGCAGTTGTTAATATTATTGTATATAATTTTTATTATTTTTTAAAATATAATTTTAAGTAAATTTTAAATTTATTATTTTGTAATGGATTTTTCAGTTTTATTTTTAATATATTTTTATAATTTAATTCTTTATTTATCTGTTTATTCTCCTAATTTAATTTTTATAATAATATAATTAATTTTTCATATATTTAATTTTTTATATTACTACAAAATATCCTATTTAAAATTTATTATTTTAATATACATTATTTACTTTAATATTAATTTATTTTAATTTAAACTTTTAAATATTAATTTTTAAAATTTCAAGTTAATATGTGTATGAAATCATACCATATCAGTTTATAATAATGTTAAAATATTATCATCCAAGTCTAAATTTTACAATAATAATTAAATATAACATTTAATTCATCATTTCTTAATAATTGTTACATAAAAAAATTAATAATAAATTCTATTTATTTTCTATTAACAAATAATAGATTGAAATTGAAAAAAACAATCAAAATTATTCAATTAGAAGATAAAAACATAGTTAAATTCGGATATTTTTTATTTTAATATATTAAATTTTAAGTTTTTAGAATAATTTTTAGGTTTTAGTATTAAAATTTTAAAACTTAAAATTCACTCTCATTTATTTAACAAAATAAAGAAATAAAATTATTAAATTATATAAAAAAAGTAAAAATTTAAAATATAAAAAAATAATAAAATTAAAATTTTAATTTTATTATTATTATTATAAAAATTATAATTATATTAATAATAATAAGAATAAAAATAATATTTTATAAAATAATGATAATGGTACGATAGTTGTAATATAAATAATATTGTAAAATTATATAAATTTTTATTTTACATATTATTTGATTATTAGTATTTAAAATTTAAAATTTTATATATTTTTTATATTATTTAATATTTATTTTATATAAAATTATATTATAATATTATAAATTTAATATAATTTATATATTAATTAATATTATTTATTTTTTAATATATAAGATTTAAATTAATAAAAAAATTAAAATAATAAAAATTTATTATTATTATGGTAGTGATCATTATGATAATAATGTTATTTATAATTGATTAAAATATAAAAAATATTATATAATTATATATTTTTATTTTTTATATTTTTTAATAATTAATATATAAAATAAATAATTTCATATATTATTATTATAATAATTTTATATTATTTAATATTTATTTCATATAAAATAATTTATATTTTAAAAAGTTATTTAACATAAAAATATATTATCATATTATAAATTAAATATAATTTTATATATTAAATAGTATTATTTGTTTGTAAATTTATAAATAATTAAATTTTTAAAATAATAAAAATTAAAAATTAAAAATAATAAAAGTTATTATTATTATGATAATGGTGATAATAACAATATCGATAGTAATGATAATAGTAAAAGTAAAAATGGTATTTATAAGATAATAATAGTAGTATGATAGTTATAATGTAAAGAATATTATACAATAATTATATAATTTTTTATTTTATATATTATTATATTTTTTTATATTTACATAAAAAATAATATATATTATAATATTATATTATAAATAATATAATATACAATTATAATATAATGTTAGTAATTTAATATAATTTATAGATCAATAATATTTTTTATTTTATTTTTAATATATACAAAATTGATAAATAAAAATTAAAAAAATTAAAAATAATAAAAATAAAAATTATGATTATATAACAGTAATAATAATAATAATTATAGTAATAATGATAATAATAATTATAATATAGTGATTATAATGGTAATAATGATAATAATAACTTGGTAGCAAACTAGTAATAATAGTAATGGTATTAACTATAAGAATAAAATTTGATAAATTTAAAAATAAAAATATTTTTAAAATAAAAACACCAAACAATAGACCTTTATTCAAAATTGATTTGCAAAATAAAACTAAAGAATCACATTCAACTTGAATGTGTCTAAATTTTTAAACATAAATTTAGTTTAATATTATTTTATATCAAAACAGTTTTAATACATAGTTTATTTAAAAAATATATTAATATTTAAATATAAATTAAATTTATTACTTAAAAAAGAAAAATTATAAAAAATTAAATATTTAACATAAAAATCATATAACTTAATGAGAATGAAATTTATTCCTTAAAAATATTTTCATTTTAAAATAATATTTTAATTTAGAAGATGGATAAAGTTACTTATAAAAAAACTTTAATTAAATTATTTCGTTCAATAATTTTCGCAAACAATTAAAATTAATCAATCTAATTATTAATTTAATAAATTATTTTTACAAAATTTCAATAAAAATCTTAAAAAGAATTAGTATTTTATTAATAAATTTAAATTAACAGATATTATAAAAGATATATTATTTATTAATTTAAATCTATTTATTAAAATATTATTTTTTTAAAAATTTGTAAAATTATATAAGATTTATGTAATACATTTTATCAATTTAATTATTTAACTGATAAACTTTATTTATTTATAAGAGTTATTAAATAAAGTAATTTTAGTTAAAATTATTTATGAAATAATTTGATCCATCTCTTTAATTTAATATATAAAAAGAGTGATATTACCTTAATTATTTCTATCAAAATTTAAAAATTAAAAATTTATAAAATATAATAAAAATTTATTTTAATATACTTTAAAAATATATGCTACAAATATATATATATATATAAGATAAAGAATAATTTAATTTACTTTAAAGTTTTTTAAATAATTTATAAGATAGAAACTTTTAATTTAAGAGTTAATATATATATATATATGGTAAAAATATTTTTTATTTTATGAGTTAGGTTTAAATGTTGGATTAGACTCAAAATTTAATGTGTAACATGATATTAAATTTTTTCTTAAATTTATTATTAAAATGTTCACAAATATTTAATCCTAGTTCATTTGCCGTATTCACCTATGCAAATTACTTTAGATATTTAGTCTTCAATGTGAATGAATGAGTATATTCATGATTTCAAAAGTCAAATCAATCGTTGAATTGAAAATTGAGTGTCTCCACATCATCTGAACCATAAAATTATTTATCAAAATATTGATAACAAACTAATAAAATCAGCAAATTAACGAAGTGACCAAATTGATAAAAAATAGTTTATATATAAAAATATTTTTTTGATTTTTTTAAAAAAATAAAAATTATATTATATTTTAATGTTACATGTATAACTTAAATTTAAAAATAATTTCAACTTTTAATTATTAATCATGTAAATTTATGATATTAATTTATTTTATTATTTTTAGATATATTTTATATTTTTAATATATTATAATTATTTTAAAAATAACATTTAATTAATATTAGTTTAAGTACAATTTAATTATATTTAAATCATTATATTTTGATAACGATTCAATGATTGGTTTAATGGTAAAAATTTTAGATATATTTAAATTTTACACTAATTAAAAATATAACTCATAATATATATATATATATATATATATATATAATATGATGATAATTTTTATTTTATAAACTAATTTTTAAATTAAATTAGATCAAAATTTAATTTTTAATATAAATTAATTAAAAGTATAATCAATTAAAATATATAACATGAAAAAATAATTTTTATCTTATAAATTATTATTTGAGAATGAGTTAAAGTTTAATTCTGTTTCTAATAAATATTTATATGCGTATACAACCACTCTTATTATAAAATTATAATAACAATAAATCTAGATCATATACCATATATAACGGTTAAAAGTAAAAGATAATTAATCTTTAAATAATTATTTTAAAAAGACAAATATATTTAACTTTTAATTTGATTATTTAAATAAATAAAATGTTAATATCTATCTTACAAATTAATTTTAACCATACAGAATTAGTAAGTTTGTATTGAAAAATAAGTATTTATTATTTAAAAATAAAAAATATAATAATGTAGTTTTCATTTGATTATATACATATATTACCATTTTTAACATATTTTAAAATAATATATGCTCAAATATATTTTTATCACTTGTAATATAATTAAATTTAATCTTAGTTTGTTAAAATATTTGTTATTAATTTTTATTTTCATATATTATTATCGTTAATTATGATAACATGTATCTAACCATATTATCATATTGCATTAATAAGAACTATAAAATAAGAAAATACATATTATATCATTAATAAATAATAATAAAAACACTTTTTAATAATTTTAAAATTAACAAAAAAAAATTAAAGTTAAATGTAACCATATTTAAAATTTTAATAATTTTTTTTATACAATACTATAACGGTGTTACGTGTGTTCTTTCTCTATCAAAATTTAAATTAATAAAATAATAGATAAACTAATGAAAACTGTATTACACGAAATACTTTATTTGTTAACATTATAATTTTATATTTTTAACTTATATCCTTATAAATATATTATCTTTCCTCTTAATGTCCATTGATCCAAGTAATAAACAACTTAATTTTTTTTGAGATAATCAATGAAAATATACATCCGGAAAAGTATATCATTATTTTTTTACCAACTATTTAAACTATAATAAGGATAAACTTGTTAAGTATGTTTTGTATATCAAAATCTAAATCAATAAAACTATAGATAAATTTTGGAAACAATAAATGAATGGAATAATTTATTTATAAAGTCACAATTTTATATACTTATATTATTTCTCCATCGTAATGTTTATTGATCCAAGTAATAAAGAATTTAATTCTTTTACATAATTAGTGAAAACAAAAATTAGAAAGATATATCACTATTTTCTACCATCTATTAAATCAAAATAAGGAAAAAAATATATTTTAAATATTTATTATTATTGTTTGATGTTGTTATTAACTTTTTTCAGAAAGTAATTCATACTATGCCATTTTGAAGAAAAGGAAAGAGCATGTAACTATTAAGTAACTATTCTTTGTGACATTAAATCCTTTTCTTCTACAGCGATGCATGTGTTATGGAACGGAGAAGTTTTGGTCTCATTCATCCATTTCTAGAGGCATTCTTCAAGGGGGGTCTCTATTCCCGAATAGTTTTGTCTTTATATGGAGCAGCTTTTGCATCTTATTAGAAAAGTTGTTGACATTTGTATATGGAAAGCTATCGAACTTGTTGCGCGATCCTGATCTTAGCCATCTTGCCTTTGCACATGACCTCATCTTATCTGCGAAGAAGGTCTTTCTTAATTAAGTTGAAATCATTACCTCCTTCCTTAAATCCTTTTGCTAAAATTCAAGTCAGAAAATTAATAAGGAAAAGATCTTATTTTCCTTTTTTCACAACTTTCCTGTTAGAACCATAGAAGAGATCACATTATGGGCTTTAGCAGAATTCAGAAAATATTATGTGTTCCCTTTTGTCATGTTAAAGTCTCCTACTAGACTTCTTGTCACATGGTGGATCAAGTTAACCAACACTTAAGCAGCCACTAACCTCTCTTTTACAAGTAGATTATCTTTTAATAAGTTTGTTTTGGCAACAATTCTCCTTTATTCTATGTAAAGTGTGAAACTTCCAAATAATGCATATTTGGGCATATATAATACAAATCTTTCATTTGAGGAAACTCTTTTAACAGTTTAAGGAAAATTCATAAGGACCTAATTTTGCCACCTAATTTTGCCACCTAATTTTGTTGGGTCTTGACCTTAAATTTTCTCATCATGTAAATAAAGCATGTTTGATGAAGGTGGTGTTTGGTTGTGGAAAAGGATGCTTTCTAGGTGTGAGTGATTGGAACAAAGTATAAGATAAGAGAAGAAAGGATTCTCCAAGTAAATCGTGTTAGTTCTAAATCAAACTTACAAAAAGGCATTGTTGAAGTTTAGGATGAGGTTCTAAGAGATATCCTGTGGAGATGGTAGTCATATGAAGTTCTAGAATCATATTTGAATCACTAATTTGGGGATGCCTAAGAAAAATTTCACCAATAATATGCATACCAAGGACATGGACATTCGAGTTAGTAATTTAGTAACACGCAGGGCAATTGGGACCTGGATTGCCTCTAGTCCTTAGTTTTAAAAAAATCATGTGATGTCATTAAGGTTATGCTGCCCCTATTCATGAAACCTGAACCCTTGATACAGCTTGGAGTTTGGAGGACAACAAGAAGTTTACTCTAGCTTCTACCTATTCTTATGTAACACAACAGATGACGTCTTTGCATAAAGAGAAGATTTTTGTTACTACTTAGAAGTGGAATGGTGCACAAAAAAATTGTCATCTTCTTAGAGAACACATATTTCCTTAGCCAATGATCATAGATGACTGGTTTTCCATCATGGTGTTGAGACCTCTTTACATGCTTTATGAGATTGTGTTCACACTTTTGATGTTTGGAATCAAATTTTGCCTATAAACAGTGATTCAAACTTCTATCCTGGAAACTTGTAGAGTTGGTTATTGCAAAATCTGAATCCATCCCAGAATACAAAATACAAATTGACGCATTACCTTTGAATTCAATATTGATGTTATTTAAAGAAGGAAGATTTGACTATATTTTTAAGGCAAATGAGATCCTACAGAATCCATTAGCCTAAAAGTTAGATATTCGGTTTCAGCTTATAAAAAAGTTTATTAATTTTGGTGCACAACTTAGTAAGCCTTTACTGATCAATCCTATACTAAGACCCTGTCTATTGTATCAAGTTGATTTCACCACTGGAGAGGTGGGTCAGGATAAATTGTGATAATACTCTTTTTCAAAGCTCCTGGATAGCATCATGTGATGACATTATAAGAGACTATTAGAAAAAAAAAGTGTTGCTTGTCTTTCTGTGCAATTTTGACAAATGTAGTAATTTTTAGAATGAACATTGAGTCGCATTCGGCTGAATATTTAGAAAATGTTCATTAAAAAATTGTTAAATCTAAATATTTACTATTTATTCATTTAATCCAAAAAGGGTTGTGATATTCTGCACTCACCGTCAATAAGTTTTAATTAAATACAATCGTTTCATATATATAGAAAGCTAACATGGTGGTTGATACTTCAGCCAAGCAAGAATAGAAATTCTTAATAAATTGTCACGTTCTTTATTTTGTTTATGATTTTATTTTTTATCTGTACTTTTCGACTCATTAAATAGTATTCTTCCTAAAGGAATGTTTTTATAGTTGAGTCTTGGCCATTTTATTTTTTCGAAAAAAATATGGGCATGTAAAGTGTCATAATAAGAACGACCTTAGCTATGTGGGTGCACGTATATCATCTAAGAAATAATATAAAAAAAAGTAGATTCACAATTAAAATTAAGAATGATCATTGCTAATATAATAATTATATTAAAAAATTTTAATTAAACAAATTTGGTGAAAAAAAAAACTACCCATAAAAATAGAAAAAAAATAGAAAAAAACGTAATGGAAAAAAATTAATGTACAAAATTAGGGAATAAATTGAAGCAAATAGAATAGAAAATTAATTACGAAAAAAAGTAAAAAGGTCAAAAAATAAAAATAATAAAAAATACATATTGATAGAAAAAAAAATGAGAAAGATATAAGAATAATGGTTATTATTTAACAATTTTTAATTATATGTTAATCAATGATTAAATAACAGAGTAAAAAATACCCACATTATTAGTATATTATTCGTTAAATTCTAAAATATATTACAACTAGCCAGAAGGGAAAAAATAATTATGGGAAGAAATTTGCTGGGTTGCCTCACCTTTAAAATTATTATAATGATATTTTGTGCTCAATGAAAAAGTCAATTTGATAAGCATAAAAATTATAGAAAAAATATTGATAACTTAGGGAGAAACCATGACGAGTGAAATTTGTTACTTAGTGTCGAGGGTTTGATTTATCTAAAAAGATATAAATTCTCTTATTTTCCAAGTCAAAACTAAAATATCAATAAATGGCTACTTGAACATGCTATCTTCTAAGTATCTTATAAGAACTTTATTGCTTCGAAATCTTGTAGTACCCTTAGCAAAACTGGTAGGAGATAAGCCTTTTATTGCTTGGTCTCCTCCTCCTAAAAATTGGTTGAAATTAAATGTGAATGTCTATGTTTATTCTAACTCAAAAGAACTGTTTATGGTGGCCTCAATAGAGATGCCCAAGGAGGTTTTGTTTGCAATCTCAGCTAGTACTCTTCGATTACCACAGAACTTTGGACTCTCTACATAGGTCTTCATTTGGTTAAACAAAGCAACATAGATCGTATCCTACTATCCTTATGGAAGTGGAGTTTACAATCGTTCTTCAACTTGTGTCAATTGATAGCAATCCAACTTACCGATCTAGTATATGCTAATCAATTGCGTAAGAAAACTCCTTCAAGAAGAGAAAGACATGAAGATCTACTACATATACAGAGAAACCAATAGAACGATTGATTACTTGGCAAGTCTTACCCATAAGAAGAAGGAAGGAATTCGCTTCTTCCAAGAACCTCGGCTTAAGAGAAGATGCTTATGGCATTTCATGGATGAAACTGATTCAAGTCACCACCATACCGTCTAAAGGTAACTCTCTCTCTAACTCTCTCTCTAACTCTCTCTCTCTCTCTCTATCTAAACCCTAAACCCTATCTATCTATCTATCTATCTATCTCTCTCTCTCTATCTATCTATCTATCTATCTATCTATCTATCTACGCAAATTACCCAGTGTGCATTTTATTGACGTTTTCATTGCACCAAACTCCATTTCCGCTGTGAAAATTGGTGCCTGTTTGTTTTTGTTGCTAAATGGAGCTAAGCAAACACAAAAGCGAGATTCACCAGAGGGAACTCCGTTCTCCCAAATTCCAAGACACCACAAAGTCTTCCCAAAGTGAACATCAATTGCACCAAACCTCCGTTCAAATGGTAAAACAAACAACCTGTTAATCAGTCATTCAACTGAGTTTTGAAGCACATTAGCATATGTGCAACACAGTTTGAAAAGGAATACAAACCCTTAACTTTGTTTAAGTCAACCAGAGATTAGGGTATGTTCGGAATCTGATGGTTTAATTGATAAGCTAGTAGGTGTTGAGCCAATGTAATATGATAATAAGTTTGATATAATTTCGTGCCACCCCAAAAACTTAATTAAAATCATCTTCAATACTTGCATTTGCAAATAACAGAGAAATAAATACAAAAATAAAATAAAGATAAATGCATTAAAATTTTATTATTTTAAACTTTCATGCCATTATCTCTCCTAATAAAAAATTGTCATTTCTTTCAGGAATGAAATGGAGAGTATCTAAACCTCAAAAGCTTCTAGAATACTGTTTTCATTTTTTTAGCTGTTTAATGGGTGCCCCCCAACTACCGCTCACGTATAGATAGAAAGACCAACTTGCATAACAAAAACTGTAACTTGCATTTACAATCCAACAATAATAGATAACCCGTCTCTAAAATGGACCGCTTGCTGATTGCTTACATACATAAACAATATACCGCAAGAAACTAGTCTAAACTTCTGCCTACCTCATCATAAACTAAAGTAAAATCTTCCCACCAAACCAGGTTCTTTAGCCAGCAATGACAAGAAAAACTGTCCTACTTATTCTATGACCAAATAGATAGAGAAAAACACAATATTGAGGTATAACCTCAAGAAACGCTGTATTAGAGGGTGGCTTGGCTTTAGTTCTCCCACCACCACAACTACTTAACCAAACACTAACTGTTGCTGCCATCTAAGTGCGACCGGACATGCCACGTCCCCTTCCCCTTCCCCCATAGCCATACCCCCTTCCATAATAACCACCTCGAGATCGTCCACCACGCCATGGACCACGGCCACCCCATCCACCACGGTGTCTTGTAAAATCACCAAACGTCTGCATCACAAATCAGCTAAATTAATTGAACATTCTCATATACAACAAGAGGTCAAACCAATATAGAAATTACCTCAGTATCGATCTTAATTTGTTCAGAATATCTAATCCTTCCATTTTGCGAATCGTGATTGAGGGCGTTGCAAGACAGTGAGTCAAAAAAATCATCCTTGTTATAAACAGACTGTACAGACCACCAAAAACAGTCATACATAGTGACAAAAGAAACCAAATATTTTGAATGCATCGAGTTACACACAAGGTATAAGTATTACCTTCATCTCCAATTTTGATACATCACCGTTGTCTTCATCTTGATTGTCATCCTCATCACTGGCATTTTCTTCCACCTCTTTCTCTTTTGAATGAGACTTGTTGCTTTTACCCAGATGGTCCCATACTTCATCCTTTTTGAACTTCTCATTCATTGCCATGAAGTCAAAGTCTTCAGTAAATCTTTCAACAGGGCGCAAACCCTGAAAAATATTAATTAAACTTTTCAATACCTCAACCGGATTATCACAATCTAAAATTATCCACGTAAAAAACATCAAATTAGTGAGAGAAAATATATTAGGCATATTTGTTTATCCTATGTAAATTGTAAACTATTATTTTGTAAGACAAAAATCTCATCTAGTAAAGACCACAAAACAAAAAATATTTTGAGCAATTTCAGTCTTTTGACATAATGGTGAGAGAGAAAGTATATAAATTCAGATTCTATAACACCGCTACCCCACAAAAATATCCTCACTTTAATTCTAATATTACAGAATTTTCTAAAAGGTTCTCAAGTTCTGTATGTATATGGGGCTAAAAGTTTCCCTGCCTCTTAAATGAAATAGCAAACAAAGCATACCGCAGTTCCTCTTCCTCTTCCACGTCCCCTGTAACCATACCCATGATGAGTCTGGATGGAAGCTCCACCAGGCTGAAGAAAGTGCAACCAAATGTCAATGAATCCTCAATCAAAAGAACTAGATGATCAAAAAATAAGCTAACATGAAAAGATATAATACTTTGTGGTATATGCATGAATGCTCAATGGCTTAATGGCTACACTTATTTAATAGATGTAAGAACAGAAACAAAGTGAAAAATTGAAACAACGCTCAATATCTCATCAATTTTCATAATTCATCTATGGCAGCTCACCAATAAAACTATAGACCAACCAGGCCATGTCCTATTTTAAAATCTCTACAAAAGAATAAACACAGTGATGGGGTGGAGAAAAGCACAAATATGAAGGTTATCTAAAATATAGAGCACATTCCCCAAATTCCTGATTCAATCAAGGTGTAGCTTACAGGATGGGCAGCAGGCATCAACCTGTAGCAGATCAGGGTGAAAGTTTAATCTAATAGATGCAGATGCAAGTTTTGTTGAGAAGATAATCCAGTCTATTCACATGTCCCACTCTCCAATGGGGTAATTATACACAAACATACAAGCAAACCCAAGACCAAAATCTATGCATGTGTTGGGGAGAGAAAAAGCAAGGGAAGATTACCTTGTGACTGGGCCGTGAAGTTACTGGCAATGGCAATATTGGTGGCTGAGTTTCAGAAGAAACTGGCACAGATGGTTCTGGAGACGATGTTGATGATACCTGAACCACTTCAACATCCTTATGAGGTGTTTGTGATGGCTGAGATGAAGATACTACGGTTGGTCCGGATTGCAACAATTGACCTGGGGTTACCAGAGAAGGGACAGGTGTTTCTGTACGGATAGAATTTGACGATCCAACAATAGCAGGAGCCATCTGCGATACAGTTTGGTATGGCAAGCTTGAACCTGAAATTACATTAGGTTTGTTGACCAGTGGTGCCGCAGCGCCGATATCTGGGCCACTAATGGTAAAAGGAGTTAGTGATGGTAGGTTAACATCTAGCACAACCGCTGGGAGCGGAGCAGTTGATGCCTTGTTTGGAACTGACACTTGCAAAGCTTCAGGAATTAGTGGAGCTGAAGGTGCTGGAGGTATAGTTGATGGAAGATTTGATGGGGGTAAAGAAGTTGAAGTTAGAGTAGCAGAATTAGTACCCACAGGAAGTAAACCAGAAGGCAACTCTGGCAAATTTGAAGGTCCAGTTGGTAAAGAGGGACTGAAATTTGGAAACTGCATTGGTTGCTGCAAGGATGAAGGCATCGATAAGCCAGGTGGTGGTCGAAGCATAGATTGCTGGTGTAAATGAGGAAGCCCATTTGGGGCACCATAATATCCTTGCCAATACATTGGCATAGCAAGACCACCACCATTTGCATTTGGAGCAGGTGGAGAAGTTCCCCAAGACCCTATATTACCTCCTGGTTGATATAAAGGCACGGGCCCTTGAAAATTTGACCCAGGATGTGCAAGCTGTGGGGCATGAGAACTGAGATCAGTCAAAGACCCACTTACAGCCGGTAAACTTGCAGATGTGACGACAGGGCGAGGATATTGAGACTGCAAGGCAATTTTACTAATTAGGATGCATTTAGTACAATTAGATACATTATGTATTCATAAAGTTGCTCATCAACCTGAATAATAGCTGGGTCAGAGTTAATTGGTGGAGTAGGCTGGACTGGTGGAGAAGATTTAACCTGTAAATCCTGCAGAAAGAATAATACAAGATGTTTCAGCTCACCTGATTCATATAAATGGGAAATAAATCATCCAAAACCCTCAAGCAGTAAAATTAAATAAAGCAAGTGTCATATAATAGCAATATCCTTAAAAAGGGGTATATGATATTCTGGATCCGCTTCCTTCTTCCAGCCTCCATATCTAATGATGATAATATTACATGTGATTTGAAGCAAATACTAGAAAGAGTCCTTTTACAAAAGATTTAGGAAAAGATGAAAGCCAGAAAATATGCATAAATGACTCGGTATTGCAAGGCTTCAAGGGCCAAGTGATGGCAAAAAGAAAATTACTATAGAAATTACATGCCATTTTTTCCAAAGCAAACATTAGCTATTTTCCAAAGGTGCTTTATATATTCAATTTATGATACCTTGATGTCAGTCCCACGGAACAGTATATATTCATACACCTTGTCACCTGGAGGAATTTGTGGACCATCCTTTTTCCTTCCTTCAGTTCCAAAAGATCGCACTGCACCAGAACCATAATAACAAAAGCATCACTCAACCAGGCCAGCTTGTGATAGTAAAGAACATACAAAGAAGCTATTTAGCAGCATGCACTATGCAAACAAGATAATTGAATTCAAAGCTGAAATAATCCATATTGCAAGAACAAAACTTTGCCTTCTAGTAACTTTGAAAGCTAATGGCCATTGGCTAGCGGTTTTGATCCAACCAAACGATATACACAGTGTAATAAACAAGTAACATTTTTATCTACTCAATTAGGCTAGTAAAATATAAATTAAACGGAAAAACAGATGAAATAAGATTTTGACCTGAATTCAGCAAAAATGTATCATGGCACATTTACAAATTTAAAACATCAACCAGAAGTTTTGTCAATAGCAGCAACTATTACAACATAGCAAAACTGGCTTGGCCGCCAACACCCACAAACCAATTTTAGGTATAAATCACTTCAACACTGCTTCACTGAACATCACATGCAACTTACTCTGCTGAAACCAATTTTAGGGTTTTAAACCTTCAACCTTACTCTGTTGAGGCCATTTCCTTTGTTGTGTTTTGTTCCAGTGCTATGTTGTCAATGTAACTCCACCTGCGTTTAGCTTTCCCATCAGTCCCCAAGGTTTTAGCTATTCTCTAGTCACCAAACTGTTTTCTTCCTATTTCCTTGAAACCACATCTCTCTCCCAATGGTATCATCAAAGTCACAGATCAGCTATACATATTCTATGGTAAAGCCAACTAGTTATAATATTGATATAGGATGGCACACTTTGTTAGTGAATAAAGAGCTGTTAAATGTTGCTGTTTTAATGTTTGTTTTGTTTTTTATTTCCAAGTCTTTAGGAGGAGCTAGCTGTTGTTGCTAGTTTTTAGGAGGTTGGGTACTACTTTTCTGATCCACTGAGCAGTCAGCAATAAGTCTTTGTGGGTTGCTGTTTTTTTGGGATTTCAGTTAGGAAAAAACTCTACTTATTCAGAAGTTTATATTAATAAAAAGTATCCCTGTTTTCTCTTCTGACCCAGAAACAACACACTTCTGTGGCGACCTTCTTCAGTGTAGCAGCTACTTTGTGATTCTCCATACCACATTCCACCAATAACTATTTTGTCACTAACAATTCAATTTATTACAGCATAATTCGAGAGACATATTGGAATAAAAAATAATGGAAGTAACCATGTAAATCATAAAAGATAGAAAGTAAATCAAAAGAATCAGACTTTTGCCAAGGAAGCTCTATTTTCTTAACTTGATTTTCCTCCTAAAAATCTTGAATTTCAATTTACTTTCAATAAAGAATTCTTTTTTTTTATTTAGCTTTCAAAAAAAGGTAAGCCTTGAAACAAAAGTGATGTATCTACCTTGTAGCTATGGGTGTTTGTAGAACAGATTGGTTTAGTTTTAAGATAATCAAACCAATCAGTTTGCTTTCAATTGAAGAATTGAACCAATCTCAATGGATTTGGTTCAGTCAATCAACTTTTCAACAAGGATATTTTCCTTTGAGAAAATTCACCTTCATATTGTTTTAACAGCTCAATTAACAAAAATTAGCATAAAACCCTAATAGAAACATTATCAAATAGATATAAAACAATAAACTTGCCTAAACAATTCTATAGAAAGAACAAGTAATTAAAATATTTTCATATAAAATCAGTTTGGTTTGTTTTGGTTTGGGTTTACCAAAAATAAACTGAAGCCATTGAATTTCATAAAAAGAAAACCAAACAAAATCATTTTGTTTGTTAGTGTTTGATCTGTTTGGTTCAGCTACAGACACCCCTACTGAGATCCTGAATGTCACATGTTCTAGTCACAAAAACAGCCTCTCCTTTCATAGTTAAATGCTGCTTACATCTAACCCTCCCCTGACCTCACAATTCTAGCAGACTTGTGCACCGAACCATGGGCCACACGTTCTGTAAAAATCTATAAAAGCTCTCTCATTTTGTGTTCCAGAATATATGCATACACTTTTTACAGAGACAGGAATGATGGTTATTATTGTTTCATAATGGTCAATAATCCAATAGAGGAAAAACAATCCGTGTACTTCCTTCCTTCAATGATTACTGAAATCATTTCCATTCCATCATTATGTACATTTGATCCAAAAAAACCATTAATTTAAAATTTCAGATGACTACTGCAATTGTTTTGGACAAAGGAAGCACCACAAAAAAGTGTTCTAGGATATGGTGGGACAGCAGGCACACAAGACATCCATTGTTGTGAGATTCAGGGAGGGTTAATTTTACACATACATACCCTCGTGGAATTTTAGACATTACACCCATGACAGCTAGGCCAATAAACTGAACCTTAATGCCATGCCAAGTCCCACCCCCTCCATAGAGTCACATAAGCAATCACCAAACAAAACCGTAGAGAAACAGATGAGGAGAGCAAATAACAAACTCAAAAATCAAAACCCAAATCATCAATCAATGATAGAATCACGCTTCAGAAACCTAAACTCCAGTACCATGCTTTCAGATCCAAATTTGCATCCAAGGCTGCAAATATGCTAAAAGATGAAACCTCAGCGCCGCTGAATAATTTTCAAACCCTTCACATCTTTTCAACAGGAGACCCCTAAACAATCTTAAGTTCAGAGCAAATCTTTTCCTAACCCAAAGTCCATACTCAATCTCCCACCCACAACCAGATATCACATAAGCAATCCCCAAAAAACAAAAGAGAGAGAGAGCAAATCACAAACTTATAAAAAATATACAAAAAAATAACTATCTATTTGCCGATAAAATCACATTCAACGAGAAAAAAATCACAATTAAAAAACCTAAAACTCAGACGAGTTTATCGCAAAACTTCCAAACCACAATAAACACAATTCAGTTCAAGCCACGTATAATCAATCACAATGCTACTGAAAAATTAACGTAAACAGAAGGCCCCGAAACAACAAAGGACTGGGACCAATCTCTTCCCGAGCGGAAAAGTTATTAATTAGAAAAAAAAAAAAAAAAAAAAAAAGATGAAATATTTAGCTTGGTTTGAAAGATCTGATAAAAAGAGAAGGAAATTAAGTTGAAAAGTAAAGAAAGGGAGATTGAATACCATTTCTGAGGCCAATACTGGACTCTTCAGTGTTGATGTTGTAGAGAACGCCCTCGTATCTGATCTCACTCTTTGAGGTCAAACTGATCAAACACCCAATGTAGGAATCCGCCGCAGAACTCGTCCGAGAAGCACTGTCCGAAGCCATGACCTGCGAAGAATTGAAACCATACACTCTATGCCTGTATTTGTGTCTCTGTCAAACTAGGGTTCAATCAATTGTTAGTATTATGCGAGCGAGCCAGATAGACTCAGAATGACTAAATAACTATTATATTATCATATTATGATTGTAACATATGCATAGAGGGATAAGATATCAATTCATCCTATGATGTATATATAATTAAAATATATTCAAAGTATCAAACATTTTATATTATTATCTAATTATAAATTATCATACAATAATAATGATTGATGATTAATTTTTATCATAATTGTTTTAAATTATATTATGATAAATTTTAATTAATTAGAGTTTTAAATTTTTTACATAAATACTATATCAAAATTAAACTGTATAAATATTTTTAAAATTAAATAAAAAATAAATAAAGATAAACTAAAAATAATAAATGGTGTGTTATATTATTTATTAATAAAAATTCAAAGGGAATAAATATTTTAAATTAAAAAATAAACAATATTTTCATGGATTTGATATATCAAAAATTAAAATCTTAAATATATATTTAAATTAATATTTATTAAAATAATATTATTTTAATATTTGGTTTATAAAAATATATTTAAAGTTGTTAGTATATTAATTTCAAAATATAAATTAAATTAATACTTAATATAATAAAAATATAGTAAATTCTATTTTTTTATATGAAATACTTAAATTGTACTGTCTTTTTTAGGATAAAATATATGTTCCCGTTCATGAATCTGTTTATTTAGATCTATTTTACTCATTTTAAAGAAAATTTTCTTATGCGATAGTTCTTAACATATTTAATAATTAAATTTAAATATTTATTATCAATTTTATAATTTTAAAAATGAAATAAAGATTTAAATGAATTTCCAAAAGAAATAATAAAAAATATTTAAAACTTTATTTTCCTTCTAAAATATTCAAGTAAATACTAAAACATTCGAATTTAGTTATTCGCTGAAAATTGTAAAAAAAAAGTTATTGTTGGAAAATATTTTTGTATCTATCCAGTTTTAAGAGGTTTGATTATATTTAAAAAAAGGAATAAAGTATAAATTATATTTATCTTTTAAGATAGGTGAGTGTATAATTTAAAATGAAAAATGATTTATAATTTAAGTAATTTTTATGGAAGAAGAATGCAATTTGCTTTAAAAATCATAAATAAAAGATTTAATTTGATATACTATAAGTGTAGAAAAAATTACGTCGTCAACTAATTAAAAATTATTGTTGATGTGATTTTTAAAGTAATTAGTATAAAAATAAATAATTTTTAAATATATGATAATCAATTATTGAATGATGGTTACTATGAGCACATTTCTATCAAATTTATAAAAGAAATATGTTTAATATATGAAAAAACAATGATTAGTTAAAAGAATGAGTAGTTCAAAAGATATTTTACTCAATTAATTTTTCTAAATTAATATACAGAGGTAAATATATTTGAGAGAATCGTCAAATTAAATCTTAATATTTACTCAATTTATTATATGAGTTCCTATGATATAAAAATTTATATATTAATGCTCAATATATGAAAATTTCATCCTGTTAATTTTTTATCATGAACTAATGTGATTAAAGTTTTAAAATTATAAATATTAACTTAATGGATTTTAGGGATTAGTATGCTATTTTTCCTGCCATGGGAACATATAATAAATAAATATTAAAAAATTTATTTAGTGATTCAGTTACATTTACACACATATATATATATATATATAAAAGAAGGATTAATTTATATTAATAATTTATAATAAAATTATCTTGTTTAATAATTTTTAAAATTTTTTAAATTTTATCAATTTAAATTTTTTATTATATAGCCAACTAAATTGACTTTATCTAGCCAAATAATTTCTTGCCCCAGTGTTGCATCTATTTTAAAGGTCCTAGTTCAAACTTTATCAGTGCAAATTCGTCTTCCCCATCCCCCATCCCAAGATAGATAAATAAGTAAATATTGAACAATTCAAATAGCAAATCGGTAGAGTAATCAATCCAAAATAGAATATTAAACAGATTATATAATTGAATTGGTGTATATATTAGCACATGTATGCATATACGTGTAGTTTAATTAATAATTTAGTATCCTAACAAATTGATGATTAGGCCAAATGGTTTTCATACAAAAATTTATGAATTTTAAAAATAAATAATTATAATGTGTGTTTCTGAGTTAATAATTGGAAATAAATGCCATTCACGATATAGGTTTTACAGTGACTCGCAATACGATTTTTTTTTCATGCTGGGAAGCATTTTTCAACTGGAATAAGAAGTGATTTAAAACATAACTGCACCCCTTCATTATCTACGTACTGCTAACCTACCACCTCATATATGTAAACCATCTACCAAAACTTTTCTTCTTTTTATTTATTTTTTAGGAAATTTGTGTATTTCCTAAAATAATAGTTGTATGAGAGTAGAATTGAAGGGTAATGTTATAAAAAAATTAAATAAATTTTTAAAACATAGTAAATTTTATTATCAACAAAAAAAATATTATATTAAACATGACTGCATTAAAAAATAAAACATTTAAAATCAAGAAAAAATATAAAATTAATTTAAATTAAAAATATATTGTATCTTTGTTGATATGAACATTGGTTGATGAAAATGCTACAATAGATACAAGAACCACCTGAAAGGTATCAGTACTAACTAGAAAGAAAAAAGGGAAGAGAACGGAAATGTATTCTACACTTAAAATATTCTAAATTGTGTTTATTGTATATATGGTGTTCAATTATAAAAGAAAAAATACATATAAATATAAGGATGCAACTGTTACATAACAGAAAACAGAATCAGAAACTAGTATTTGAATGAAACTAACTAATAACTAAATGTTTTCTACACTCACTATCACCACCAAGCTTTAGTAGAGAGAAAAGATGAATCATAGAAGATGATAAAATCAATGAGTAATCTTCCCTTTAAATCCGGATACAAGACCAAACAATACATCAGAAACTGTCAAATAGAGTAAACTCAGATGAATTCAACCTCAAAATCCACAAATGAATTCGATACAATTGCTTAAAATTCGTTCCAAGTATGGAACGAACGGGAATGGTACGTGACTTTTTATGATAAGTTTAAAATACGATAGGATTTACTGTGTTTACTTCAGAACATAGATTAGGGAAATTGTATTCCTACAAATTTTTATTTTACAAATAAGAAAGAGATGAAAGTTTGTTTGGAGCCTAATTATTGTTGCCAGGGCTTTAATAGACAGCTATTGATAAAAGTTTGTTTGGAAATTATAACTATTTTTGGGTTTAACAATGTAACCTTAGATGAAGCAACAGTTATGGTTCTAATACTCATATTTAGTTAGGGCATGGAACTTTGATAGGAGGATTATCCTTGAATTGTAGTTGAAAGACTGAAGTGTAGCTTTTGAATGATTGTTTACTGGATTTAATTTCCAAAGAACTGATAACTCAAGTACGTAGTAATTATTTTTGTTTTACCTGATATATGGAGAGATCAAAGCTAATTCAATGTGTCTTTACTGGTTATCTAAGCTTTAAATCATTTAAATGCTTTGGACAAGGGACATTGCAAAATGTATAAATGAAGACAGAAATTAAGCTCAAAATATAACTCAATCTAGAATATTAAATCTGGAATAAAATGATTAAGTTTTAAGGTTGAGAAACATCTAATTTCTGTTATAGGTAGTATATGATGCATGCTACTGCTGTTGGTTCATGTCTTTGTATACTAGGCTTACATTGGATCCTTGATTTCAACCTTTGATTTCTAAACTTGGGCGATCCAAACTCCAAGTCACTTGTTATGGACATAATGTCATGGTCATAATGAAAGCTAGACATGTATTAGTACTGCAGGATAAATGTCAATAAAATAAACAAAAGAATTATTAAAGTGAATAATTAAGTACACTTTTTGGTTACCTGTGCATCATAAAATGATTTCATTGTTGTAGAATTTCCTGAAATCTTGTGTTTATTGAATGTTGATGTAAATGCACTTACGCACGTTCTTGTGGAAACCATCTATTATCTTTGTGAGGAATGATGAACTCCTTGCCTCCTTTTATTTCTTTTTGATAGCTTTTTTGACTACTAATACAACATGGGCCTCTTGTTGATTGAGAAGAAAGAGTGCAGTTTAAAGTTTGATCAGCTGAGGCAAGAACTAGCTGAAACCTAGGAAATTAAACGATAAATGGCCAATGCATGTATATATTTGGAAATGAGGTTTTTGAAAGAAAGAGAAGGGAGAAAATAATTATTTTTAAATTAAGAGAGCAATATAAAATTATAAAAATGAACAAAAATATCACTGACACACGGACCAGTTTATAAAAAAAATGACTCAGTTAACTAGATATAATTTGTGTTTAAGTTTTTAGTATGCAACTATATGTTAAAAATTTAGAAAAAGAATTTTATTGTTTATAATGATTCTACTTTATTCAAGCAATGTTTCTTCTAAATTCTTTTATAATTTAAATAAAAAACAAAAGATTTAAAACAAAACTTTGTCACATCCATCATTTTATTTAGAGAATATTTATCAAAAACTAGAACTTTGCATTTCTTTCCATCATCCTTCAAAACTCCTCTCCAATATATCCTTAATTGCTTTGTCCAAACTTGCAAAGCAAGAGGAATGCTTGAGGACAGAGATGACCACAACGAAGCAGCTTAGAGCTGATGTGTGCTTGCTACATCTATCTATCTTCAATTTTGTGTCATTGTGTTACATTTGTCTATACTTGCATCTGTTCCTTTTACTTCTTCCATTGATAATTTGATTGAGTCACTTTTTCTTGTCCAAGATTATGTTTTTCTTCAAACTTTGGTTAGTTAGATGGAACTGATAATAGGGCTAGTCTTGGGCTTTAATTTGGGCCCTGGGGTCCACGGTCCGACCCAATTCTCATGTAAGATAAAAAAAAATTCAATTTCAAAAAGAGTGATGAGTCAAGACCGAATTAAAAAGAGTGATGAGTCAAGCATATATAGGATTCATCTTTATTAGTTTTAGGCCGTCCAACATAGGTCTATGTTTTGACCCATTTAAATTTTGACTTCATCTGGACTTCTAATAAATGGATTCATTCAGATTTATTAATTTTTTAATAAATAAATTAGATTTAGGTCTGAAAAAAAATTATTTAATCTATTTATAAGTATGATTATATTTATAAATAATATTATAATTTTATAGTTTATATAATATAATATAATATAATATATATTATATTTATGTTAATATATTAAATTCAGAAGTTTTTCTTAATTATTTATGTATATAGATGTTAGATTTATTTATTAAATTTTTATATTGTAATTTTTTGACTAATTTTTTAATCACTTATATATATATATAAATTTTAAATTTATTTATTGATATTTTTATATTATAAATTTTTAAGTGAACATTTGGTAGATCTTAAAATAGGTTATATTATGGCAAAAAAAAAAAAATACCACAGATAACAAACAGACACATATTCAAGTTTAAATTTTTTTAAATAAGTGTGAATACATACAATCAAACTTAATCTGACATATTTTCACCTGCTGAATGTGTTAAAAGACTATTTTCTAATTGGAAGATGTGGACAACTATAATTTTATATTATTTTTTATTTTAATTTTAATCTTTTTTTAATGTCTAACTTTGATAATTTGTCATTTTTAAATGTCTCTTTGGACTCACTTTTCCCTTTTATTTGAACTTCTTTGTATTTTGTGGCCATGTGATTTTTAATTTTCCTTCTATAGCTTCCTTTTTTTTCTTTTTCTTTTTTTGGTATTAAACTAGCTCTTTCTTTTGCTCATAGCGCAGTTGTTGAAAATTGAAATTAATCTTCTCTATAATGATAAATACAATCTTAATTTTTTTTTAAAATATAACACAGGCAGCCATCTTACACTTGTAATATTCAGAAAATTAACACAGCTGATCCATCCTATATTCCTATCTGTCGTAAGCATCTATTAATGCAAAGGATGATTCTTGAAAAAGAGTGATACTTTACTCTAGTTAGGGGCTTGATGAAAGTAATTAAGTTGTGAAAGATTAATATAGCATTACTCATTTGAAAAAGAACCAACTCATCTTGCTTTTTGACAGACCGAAACATATCAACCTGCTTTGCTAACACTAAATGATGTTGGTACTTTTTAAAAAATAAATCATTTTAGGAGCAAGTCCTCAATTGTCTAGAATTAAAGTGTTTTGTTTATATATCAACCTTGAGATTAAGAAGGTAAAAGAGATTGATTATATGAGAGCTAGATTTATGTGCTACTGAAAATTCGGCTGGTGGTTCAAATTGGTGGATTTTCCTCCACATGCTCTTAATTATTTAAGAGGATATTTGTATAGGTTCTTCTATTTATTTATAAACCATCTTATGGAAAATTTAAATCGGGTCTTAATATTGAAATGTTTTACATTTTTGTTTTAGCACATCTTTTTCAACCAAGTTTAGGATCAAAATATTATGAAATGCATAGTGGATACACCTTAATTAAAAAAAAATCAGTAAGCACATATATAGATAACTAATTATGAATTTGATAAAACTAGTCATTGATTTTCTCACAAATAGCTATCACCACCACATGAAAAAAGTATAATAACCATAAAATTCAGAATGAATTTAGATATTATTCGGTTAATTATGGTAAACATTATACCAAGAAGAAATATTCTGATAAGGGAATGGATTGGCAGAAAACAGCTGGGTAAAACCAATTGTAGGTGCCTTTCTCAGTTTTGAAGGTGATGCTCTCTGCATGTGAATGTGAACAACAGAGAAGATGGTAACGTCCAAGCAAAAAGACAGAACCCATACACCACTCACTACATTGCCCTTGATCCTCGATATGTGCAACACCTAAATCACTATATATTTTGTGAATATCGATCAACATCCCTTGAGATGCAGACATCTTGGGAGAGAAACAAATAATTGAGTGTTACAATACAATAAAATAAATAATAATACCACTAGTATATACAGAAATCATAATTAATCTTTTGTTGCTCGAAAAGACTTGTAATTCTTGAAGATTTTGAGAGATTGCAGCACAATTAGAGTTAAGAATTTTATGCAGGGACTAAATTTTAGTTTTTTTTAAGAGACAAATAAAAAAACTAGAAAAATTCTATAAAAAAAAAAAGAAGTGTTTTGAACAATGCTCTTAGACGGTTTAAGTTTGATTTAAAACTTCGTTATATAGTATTTCAAATCTAATTATATATTCATGTCTTTAGAAATGCTAACCAGCAGTAAAATTGGAGGTATCTCACACATTCTAGGTGCAGATCATGATAAAACTTCGTTATCAATGTTGAAGTAGTTTAAACGTGTCAACACTCAACTTTTCAAAATACATTTAATGCAAGGATCATTTTTATATCACAAAGTTTAGGAATTTCTTATATCAATTAAAGAAATATAAAAACGCGAGCTAAATCATAGTTAGTCAATGAGAAACACACACCTTTAATTTGAAAAAAGGAGTGTGTTAGCATTGAAGTTTAATTTTAATGATTATTAAAGTAGATTTGGACTAAGAAACCAGCCTAGTTCTTACTTGGGAGCGGGGTATCAATAAAGGTAGATCTTTGTGAAGTGAAACACGTTTATGGCAATAATTACTTGATTAAATAAGCAACTTTTATAGGTGGGAATAAGCTGAGGGTAAACAAGGTAAGTGATTAGCATTGATGCAATTCAACAAAAACATGTTATTGGGAAAAGAAAAAAGACATTTACCGACAGTACATTGAATTAAAAGAGACATAAATTAAGTGGTTTTTATTTGAATTTTTCTGAGGGGTAAGTAGGAAACGTTGTGATCCTAAGTAGTAACCCGTGGGTAGCTTATCCCCGGTAGACAAGGGAAGGCAGAGAAATTGTAGGGAAGAGAGTAGGACAGAAAAAGACTTATCAAGCTACATTAGACCCTCAATGAAAAGTGCCAAACCTGTGTTTCCTTTGGCTACACATGCTTAGCCTTTTTATCATTTCATTATCCTTCCCATCCCCTAATTTAGTGTGGTCCTTCTCCCTAACAACACTCCTTTTTTCTTTTGTATCTTCTCAATAACATGTTACTTAAAGCTCTATTGTTCAGTTTCCCTATGATCTTCCCATTCTCATTAAATTTCGTTTACATACACCAAGGGTCACTAGGTACTTCAATTTTATGGACCAATGTACTGTCTTAATTAAAACCATGGTTACGGTGCCCTCTTTTGAGTATGCAACCTCAGTACTTTTTTTGGGTGATGCTATATATACAAATTACTGGTGTGCAATTTACTTACTCAGATTACTACATGCCAGTTAAATGGGAACACACACATGGGAGGATGGTTAGATTGTGTAAAAAAATAAAATAATTTAAGCCTCTGAAAATATCACTATTTTGTTAAGGGAAAATAATTTTGAAGATTTTTAATCTTCAAATAATTCTTGTATATAATTTTTCTTAGAAATTAAAATGATTACTTTTTTTATCTTTTAAAATAATTATTTATTTAATTTTTTTAAGTATAAAATTAGAAAAATTCATACTTATTTATTTTAAAGTTAAAAATCAATTTTTATTTCAATGCAAATATATGTGATTTTGATCAATGTAAACACACATGTTAATTACACTAAATAATTTAAAATTAATTTTATCAAAATTGAAATAAAATAAACGCACTTATTGATACAATAATGGAAGGAATTGTCCCTTCTCTATCTCTAACTGGACCAAACCAAAATTAGTATAAAATTCATCCCCATCTCACTGGGGATGGAGAATAGGTACCACATCAGGGGTTGGGAAAACTCATCTGTTCCCACTTTCCTCTTTTTCTTTGTCTAATTCTTAGGGTGAGAAAACTTACCTCCCTACTCATGTATTATATTTTCAGAATAAATCATACAACAAATCAAAATTTAGTTTTGATGAAAAAAAAATACATTAAAAACCTTTAAAAAGTAAGACTTAAAAATCAAATCAAATTGCTTGTAGAAATGAGTAAACTTTGTGATTTAATTATTATTGGTCGAATATTTATTTTTTCAAACTTGTCATTGCCCCACCGTTACATGTGGGGAAAATTTGAACTCGGACAAATTATATATTTTCTATCAAAGTTAGAGCAATATAAGGTGGATGAATACGCATGCCGACATAACCAAAAGCAGCACTATAAATTTAGGTTTAGTATGATATAACAATCATGTCTTATCTTGAAGTATATATAAGATAAGATATCTAATTGATTAACGAATATAATTTCTTTATTTTTAAAAAGTTGAGCAACTATATCTGATAAATAAAATTTGTATATTGACAAATAATGAGCAAATGATCTATTCGCTTAAAACCATCATAAGAATCTAAATTGTAAAATTTGATAAATGTTATTAGTGAAACAAGTACCAACACATGTTTCTTTAAAAGTATAGTATTAGTTTCACACATGCCATTATGGAATTATACTTGACGCCTGATGAATTGAGAACTTTTGAAGTTTGTTAATGGTTTAGTCTGCATGTTAATAATATCCATCCTTAGCTTAAATAGCCAATTAACTTTTTCTATGTTCCAATCATAACAAAACTCTTGCCATCAGGCTTAAAAAAAACTAAACAAAATCGCTGTTAGTTAATAAAACCAATTAAAGAGAACAAACTTTTCTTTAGCCATAATATTTTTTACTCTTTTTTCTTCGACTTTTCTTTATCAACACTTATTCATTTTTATTCTTCATAAAATACAAGAATGGTCTAAAAAATTCGTAAAATTACGAGTTCAAAAATTGGAAGAAACCTTTTTTCCCATATCAGCAATATTAAAGTAAATGTTTGAGAAAACTAATTGAATTGAAAAGAAAAAGAAATGTTATATTGAGCAATTTTTGTCAAAACAACAAATTTATTAGCAAAAGCATAAATTCACAGACTTTTAAATAGACGATAGTTCATCTCATATGATAATGATTTTACCAACTATAAATTCCGAGATAACGATCTTGGTTAAAACTTTACATTTTTACCCTTTCTTAAATTGGAAGCAATGAATTCATTGAAAGTGCGGCCACTCAAATTTTTTTACCCTTTTTTGCTTTAGCATTTATAAGTATGTGCACTCATTTTTTTAACAATTGCAAATATATTTACTCTTATGGGTTTTTGATGAAAATGGGTTGATTTGGCCCATTACGACCTTAATTTTATTTGATCAAACCGAACTTGCTTGACAAAATCATGTTAAAATGTAGTTCATCATAACGAAATTGGCAAGTCAAATATATACTTTTTTTATTTGGTTAAAACATAAAAATTAGCTTTTAAAAATAAAAGTTTATTTTTTTCAATTTAAAATTTAAATTTTATTAATGTTTTCAAAAACTAATTTGTCCTATTATAAAAAACTAATCTTATAAGTTTCAAGAAATTTTTTATATTGTTATATACTAATTAATATGTTTTATATAAATTTATTAAATAGAAACTAAAGTAATTTTGGGCTAGTGATTATTTATATTATAAGAGACCTTTAATTCTATTTATATTTTGAAATTTGATTAATCCAAGTCAAATTAAGTGAACCTATTTAAAGAGGAAATATTTTTTAATATTTTTTTTATCAAAAGAGGAAATAAAATGACCGATGGATGATAAAAAGTTATTTTTTATTTAACCATTTAAGCTACATAAATTATTTTACAGCAAAACTACTTTTCAGCTTTAGAAAATGAAGTTTATATATAGTACATGAAAGTCCTAAATTTAATGGAAACACATACTTTAAAAAGTGTTATAATATTAGTAGCCACAAATTTTGAGGAAAAAAATAGACCGAACGGGTTTTGGGGTACAGGTATGGTCCAATTGAGGAGGTATATGTTGTGTAGCAGTAGCAATGTGAGTAACTGCACTCTTCAAAGCCTCTGTGGTTTCTTGTCCTTTTTAGTTTCAATGGAGCTATCAAAAACCCACCAGCAAAAAAATCAAGACAACGAGGCAATAACGGATAAAACTCTTATTTGTCTTGCATGCTTTTACATGCACCTCTTCTTCCTTTTGCATGGATAGTGGTCCCCTACTCTCTTTCAAACTCAACACTCCTTCAAGGCTTCAACTAATCCTTCAACTTATGAACTTTTTCTGCATCCTTTATTTCCTTCAACCACCAATAACACTTTTAATAGCCTATGAAAGTTTTGACTAACACTCATACATAATTTCCACTACACTTATTACTCATCTAATATAATAGTATTCAATAAGACAATCACATAGGGTGTGCAAATTGCATAGCATAGCTGCATAAAAAGGAAATACTGTTTTCTTCCTTTCATTTTATAGGCCTCACAGTTGCTTCTGCTCTGATCATATTAAAGCCATTGTTATTATGACTTTGGGCTTCGAGAACTGTGCTAAGATATTGTGTTCTTTCTTATATATACTTCCTTAGTTTTTCCATAAACACAAGGAAGAAAGAGGTCAGGTTTCTTTCTCAGCTTTTGTGTTTCCTCCATTCCCTTTATCCTACCAAGTTTGAGCATAAATTCAGGATCTTGTTTCTTTCTTTCTTGATACTACAATCTGTGTTCTTCCAAAACACCCGTAATTTTCTGTAAGGGCCCATGTTGGGGTATTTGTCGTCATACCAGCTTCATTGTTGAGGGATTAAGCCCATCTGTTTCAACTTTCATCCTTTTTCTTTGCCTTCACCTTTTGTTATAATTTTGTTGAAGATTATCTCTTTTTATTTTTCTTTTTCTAAAAAGGGACAAACTCATGTAAGACATCAAACGTAAGATGCACTTGAATTCAAGCCAAACACCTTTTACTTTTGGTTGTTTTGATCAATTTTGCTTCATCCATCCATCTTGAATTTCACCTGTGCCTGATAATCCTGTTTTGACTCAATTCAATAACATCATGAAAAGCATCAAGGCTGTTACTCATGCCATATTTGTTATGTTCATCATCTCTCTGAGTGCAAGATGCTGTGGACAAGAAGACCTTGATATAGCTGATATAGCACCAATGGAGATAGGAGAACAGGAAGCTCTTTACTCCACTATCCAAGGCTTTGTTGGTGATTCCTGGAATGGCACGGCTCTCTATCCAGATCCTTGTGGTTGGAGTCCTATTCAGGTACCTTTTACCAGATACCTATCTATACCATCATATGTAAATTGTTTAAGCGACCACCTTTATACTGTGCTGGATATTAGGCTTGAACAGTTCAAATTTGTTTTGGTCAAAGTTTTGTGAGGCTGTTGCTCTGGTGAGTGTCAGAAGGAATAGTATAACTACTAGGATATAATTTCTGTTTGGTTAATGACTTGCAGAGACTATTTTTACAATCAACAGGGAAATTTTGAACACAAACACCCTTATTCTTTCACTGTTTAACCTAATTTTGTTTAGGTACATAAACGAGGATTTGGACTCAATTTTATAAACGAATAAATTCTGAGGTGAACCTTAGCTTTTTACATTCTTCTTGATGCCAAAGATAAAACAAAGTCCCATGGTATAGTTCTAGTTCTACAGTCAATCCTTGCCTATCTATGGTTTCTCAGAAGTTGTCCCCATCTCTCTTTTCTTTTCTATTTTTAACTATTAAGTTTTATCTCCCGTTAAACCATGTAATTAGAACTCTTTGTAATTCAATACTTATTAATTTTCTAGGACATGGTGATCAATTATTTGTTTACTTATGATATATGTATTGTTTTTAACTGCAGGGGGTCTCTTGTGATCTGTTTGATGGATTTTGGTATGTTACTTTCATGAGCATTGGACCAGTCCATGACAATTCTCTGAGTTGTGCTCAAAATTTGGAATTTAGACCACAGTTATTTGAGCTCAAGCACCTAAAATCTCTATCCTTCTTCAACTGTTTTCAGTCACAAAACAGGTTTCCAGTTACCATCCCCACTGGAAACTGGGAGAAACTTGCTGACAGCTTAGAATCACTGGAGTTTAGATCAAATCCTGGACTCATTGGAAGCATTCCCTCAAGTTTTGGTGCCCTCAAGAACCTCCAATCACTAGTATTACTAGAAAATGGTGTGACAGGTGAAATACCACCGGACATTGGCAATCTCATCAAGTTGAAGAAGCTTGTTCTTGCTGGAAACTATTTTACAGGAAGCATTCCAGATGTTTTTGGTGGGCTAAATGAGTTGTTAATCTTTGATTTAAGTAGAAATTCATTATCTGGGACTTTGCCTTTGACACTTGGAAGCTTAACTTCCATATTGAAGCTTGATGTCAGCCACAATCGCCTTGAGGGGTATCTTCTAAATGAATTTGCAAATCTTAAGAACCTGACCGTTATGGACCTTAGGAATAACAGATTCACTGGAGGGTTGACTTTGTCTTTTCAAGAGATGCATTCCTTAGAGGAAATGGTTTTGTCCAACAATCCATTGGGTGGAGATATCAGGGCCCTAAAGTGGGAAAACCTTAAGAACTTGGTCATTTTGGAACTCTCTAACATGGGGCTGACAGGGGAAATTCCTGAGTCTATATCAGAATTAAAGAGGTTGAGATTTTTGGGACTTAGTGACAACAACATCACGGGAAACCTGCCACCAAAGCTGGAAACTCTTCCTTGTCTAAATGCACTTTACCTAAGTGGAAACAATCTTTCAGGAGAGCTTAAATTCTCTGAAGAGTTTTTTGGAAAAATGGGAAGGCGTTTTGGGGCCTGGAACAACCCCAACCTTTGCTACACAGATGGAGTAATATCAACAAGCCATGCTCCATATGGGGTAAAATCATGCCAGAAAGAGGTCAATTTGTTAGAATCTAATTTAAAAACTGAGCTGCTCAATGGGGATATGAATGAGACTTCCCATTTCATAGCCTCTATGGGATTTTCTAGCAATGCTACTAATGCCTTTTGGTGGACATTTCTGGGAGAAATATTGATGATGGGTCTATTTCTAATTCTTATTTAGATAGTTCTTTACTTAAAAATAATTCCAACTTGAGCTTTAACCTTTTAGGTGTCACAGCAACTTGTATGTTTTTTGTATTTTGTTCTAACATAATCTCATAGTCTTGCCAACTTGTTAATTGGCCAACAAGTTAGTTCTTTGGATATTTTTCGTTTCTTCAATATATGTATAATATTATTTGAACTTCCTAGTTTCCTTTTGTCCTTGCAGCAGGACAAGCAAAGGTTTTTTTTTTTTTTGATGTCCGAGGTTACTTGATTTTTCATTCTCAAATTTTGGATGCTGGCCTTGCCATGGTTAACAAGAAACTATGAGGGTCCCTCTGCAATATAAAATAACTGAACAACTCTAACGCTAATTGCACAACTTTTCACAGACAATTAAGTACAATAGTACTATTGGTGGAAAATCTCATACATGATGGGGACGGTAAACTGTATGAGTAGTACTACTATGCAGCAATAAGAAGCCACTTATTTTGTTGCCTAGTCCTTGATATTATTCCTGGTTCGAATCAATTTTTGCATGCTAAACAATTAGGCTGCATAATTAATTATTGATCATAATGGCCAAAAACGGGGTAGCTTTGAGTTGATGATTGATGCCTTCTAGTACATTACAGGGGCAAGTTTAGCTTCCAAGTTTCGACTGTGCCTAGACATGAACAATCATTTGCAATGTTAATTTTTTCCCCTTGCTGAGTTTTAAGACCTGTTGAGAAATAGAGGGATGAGAAAATGGAAAAGGATTCTCATATACATATGACAGATACTGTTGAAATCGTATATTTCTCTCAATATTAAGTGATCTTATTTAATCTCTATAAAGAGACATAAACAGAAAATTTAATATAACATTGTTACGTTAAAATTTAAGATGATAACATTGAAAGGCAGAGAGAGGAAACAGAGAATTTGGAAGGAGGGTTTGGCATTTCTTACTTTTTGTTTTCCAATGCAAGACAGTTATGACTTGAATACATTGAAAGTGAAGTGTGCAGGATTACAGAAGGTTAGGGTAATAGGCCTGTAGCTATAGGGATGTGTGTGTGTGTCTAACTATGTATGTACTGATACGGGTAGGGTGGTGGAAGTGGACGTACACTGCTTTTAATGGACCTTGTTTTTGTAAGAGGG
The DNA here is from genome assembly GCA_037954105.1 of Canavalia gladiata. Classification (NCBI taxonomy): domain Eukaryota; kingdom Viridiplantae; phylum Streptophyta; class Magnoliopsida; order Fabales; family Fabaceae; genus Canavalia; species Canavalia gladiata. The sequence goes on along the minus strand of CM075660.1, from coordinate 10,740,630 downwards.
CTATTATGGAGTTGGGTCCATTTCAAAGCTCTTGCAGATCTGGGCTCTTTTGTTCTAAGTTGGTTTTCTAAATTGTTCTTAGGGCATTGAACAATGTACAATTGTCAGTAAGGGGAAAAAATTGAATGTTCCTCATCTCTCCTTGTTGGAATTCCCCAAATTTGTTCCCCACAAGGAAACTTGGATTTCAATGTCACCATTTTCTGCCTTTTCTTTTGCAGGTTTATAATCGAGATAGAAATAAGTTTATTTGACTTGGGTTTTATAAGGTTCCCAAGTTTGGTCTCACTTTGAGTTTTATTTATTTATTTGATATAGATGATTTTTTTTAAAGGTTTGATCTAATCCTTTTAAAACTGATTTAATTTACAAGTTTCTTTAGCCTATTTTGTAATAGTTTTATTTTTTTAAAGATAAAAGCGTGCATGAAACTTGGGAAGCATATGAGATCGATTTCATACATGAAAAAAGAAAGGGAAGAAAAAATAAATAGAAACATAGGATCAATGGCGTACATAATAGCCATGAGTTGTCACTACCAAATGAGCATCCACAAAGGATACGAAATAATGTAAGATAAAATAAAAAATAAAAAATAAAAAAAATAATGATGTGTTTTTATGAATGAAACAGCAGATTGACTTTTTACAGTATAATAAATCTAATGGGTCGTATTCATGTTGAAATCCTTGGGATTTTGCTGTCTTCTGTTGTAGAGAATAGAGATGTTAGGTAAATAGGTATCAAAAGGGCATGTAATGGGTCCATGTGGTGTTGAGTCATAACCAATTCACCTTGTCATGCTACAACCATATTAATTGCCACCATTCTCTGAGTTCCTGATTTTCTAAGTCAGTCTGTAACAAACAGCGCCTCTTTTTCTCTCATCAAAACACCGAACACAAAGCCAACTGATATATTGCATGCAGCTGCTTCCAGAATTATCAATGTAAAGGAAAAACATAGTGTGGTTCCAGTTCCTTAGAAATATATTTCAATCTGCTTAGTGTATATTTTGTTCTGCAGATTTGAATTGAATGAAATTGGTTTTATAGAATTCATTTTCTTTTTAAAAATGATCTTATTTATTTTTAATTTTTTTAGAATAAAATTAATATATTTTTTTAACTCAATTTAAAAGTTATAATTTACTAGGTTAGTTCACACATAAAGTTAAAGATAAAATCAATTTTAATTGAAAATAATTAATCATTTAAATTTTCTGTAAATCATGAAATAAATATAATTTTATAGTATTTTACCATAAATCTAAATATATACACTTAGAAGAAGTTAAAGTATGGAGTCATCATTGGTTGAAAAACTAACTCAAATAGTGAAAAAATAATGGATAAATTACAAATTTAATTTCATATTTTTTATATAATTTGTCACTTAAAGTTTAATAAGTTTTATTTTTTTTTATTTTTATAAAATAATAAATGACTTACATATAAAAATTAATTTGCATTTATCTATATTTTAAAATTAATAATTGATAATTTTTAAAAAAAAAAATATTAAAAAATGGTACACCGATAAATAAGATAAAAATAATTATAATATATTTTTAATATATACAGTGAATTTTTTTTAAATTATCTAACGTTATACTGTAGTGGAGGTAGTCAGTAGTTACATGTATGAATGGGCTACAATTGGGCTGCCCTCGTATTTTCCAAGACCACAATATTCTGGATTTGGGTCGCCATTGGGTTTTACAGAGGGCACAAATGGGGGTTAAAAAAATTATTATTCAAATTTTGACAAAACAAGTTATTCAAATAAAAATGTCAGTTGTTGACGCTCCCCTTCATCCCAAAATATAATGTGAAATAATTATTATATATATATATATTAAAAATATATAATAATTTTTTTATTTTATTTATGATTGTACAATTTTTTTATATTTTTAATTTTTTTAAAATTATTTATCATTAAATTTAAAATATAAATGAATATAATTCAATCATTACTCAAAAGTCATTTATGATGAAAAAAATTAAACTCTTAATTTTTTTTCCCTTCTCCCTCTACTTGAGGAAAGCAATATTTAATAGTTGCTCTTTAAAAGCAGACAAAGGTCTGAGTGAGTAGATTAGCAAAAGTTGTAGTATAACATTTTTTTTTACTAATATGAGAAATTGATCGATGGAAAAAATACATTCGTAATCAATTAGTTTCTTATATAAAATTTTATAAATTTCTCAAAGTTGAAACTCTGATATTTTAGTCTGTGTATAAATTCCAAGAGAAATATCAAGGTAGTACATACCAAGGTACTAATATAGATTCATCAACGAGGTCCATTAAATGGAGACACCCTTTGAGAGCTGAGAACACAAAACTGGAGAATATCAGAGAATGAGAGCAACTACCATCAAAGGAACATAATGGATGGTCACCCCTTTTGACCAAATTGAATCACAGCAACCCAAATTTTTCAGGCATCTTACAATTTCAGGTTTAGTGAAATTTTTACAAGTAATAAAGGGGCTCTATGTTCCATGTTACATGAACATTTGAAAGAGGGGTAGTTAAGCAATTTTAGAACTGTAGAGGTTGGGAAGACTTGGGATAGTGGTAATATCTCTAAATTCATGATTAATTCAACATTTTGTTGAAGGTGATCAACCACTTACTCTGTCAATTAGCCATAAATCTTGGTCTCAATGGTCAAATAGTCGGTACTAACTTGGAAGATATCAATGAATTTCATCATGGGATGATGTAGATATGCAAATGTGGACTTAACAAATAATTATGTCAACATATAAGTATCATGTTCTTAATTTGATGTACTAATAAGTAGAGAACATGTTATAAATCATACATTTATTCATCCAAAATCTTGTGGGTGGTTGTTCTTATTTACTGCTAATAATTGATGTGCAGCCATCACAACAACATATGCATGTAGTCTTTGTTCATCTGTCCATATATCTCTTTCATTTTCTGTTCGATGTGACTTAAACGTGAAAATAATAGAAAACAACCCAAAGTACACATGGCAGTGATGGTGCTTTTGCTCACACCTGAATCAGCAACAACTCATTACTCGGCTGAGACAGTAGCTAGTAGTTATGCACACTCCATGAATGTGTAACTACAACCTATATTGATGTATCTATTACTATGCCTTCCAATCTGATACGACTAGAACACGTGTGTCTCTGTCTTTATCAAATATCTGATTCACAAGAATCACAAGACATTCTTGTATGTACTGAATTTCACTTGGTTTAGGCTTATTAAAAGTGGTAACATGAAATTGATTAAATAAGATAATGATTATATAGTATCAATCTCACATTTATATTTTTGAACTATCTGATTATTTGATCGATACTTTTTTATTGTATTGATTTTTTTATACATTCAAAAAATTTAAATGAATTAAATTTCAAGGATTCATTAAGCTTCGGGATGTCTCAGGATTTAAAATGTGTAACACAAATTTATATTCATGATCTTGTAGAATATGAATTAAATTTTTACCGACTAAATCAATTTTTGTTAGCTATGTTGATTTTTTTCTATTTTATTTATAAAAAATATTTAAAGATAAACATAAATAATATTCCATATATAACAAGAAAAAATGAAATATATTATCTAATATTTTATAATAAATTAATAATATTATTAAAAAATGATAATATCTGAATTATGAAAATAAATGAGTAAATCAAGAATGATAAAAAAATATCGAGAATAATAATAAAAAATTAAATCAGAGTTGAAATGTTGAAAATACTATTTGAAGTATCATTTTTAAAAATATTAATAACTAGTAACTATTTAAAAAATGTCTATAACTGTCGAAAAAAAACTACTTTGTTACATAAAATTAAAAATATCTTAATAAACTCTTCAAGCTAATAATTTTTATTTTTACTACTTGAAATATACAACAAAATATACTTAAAATATCCAAGAAGTATCGTGATTAAGTAAAGAGCTTATCTCATCTAAATATAATTGAAATGAATTAATTACTGAAAAAAATAGTGTTGATAAAATTTTGAAAAGTTTAGTTATTTTGAAATCTTAGGAGTTACAATTAATAAATTGAACACGGTTTATTATGTGAATTAACTGATGAGAGATTGATTCAATTTAACCGGTCATTTAAAGTTGAGCCTTGGATATGCAATTGTATTAAATGTTTAAAATAAAAGTTTTGTTATTCATAATATAATTTCATTAAATTCAAGTAGAATTGTAACTTATAAAAAATATATATAATGTCACGATAAAAAATTAATAAATTCAACTCTATACCAAGATTTTTAATTAGTAAAATTGGTTTAGCTGAAATAATAAACAAAGTTAAATAAACATAGAAATTAAATTATATTAATTTTCATTAAAAATAAAAAATAAACTAGTTGTTCATCTTTGTTTTACCTAATCAAATTGACTATCAACAAAAAGATGGTTCAATAAATAAGAATTGAAATTATAATTCATAAATGATAAGTTTAGATCTTATTGTTAATGTAAGAATTTTATTAAAGAATAATTTGTAAATGATTCTCTAAACATTCTTTGATCTCGAAAAGATGGTTGAAGCATACTTAAAAATTAATTTATCTATTTTTTTTATGACAAAAAGAAGATTAAATTAACCAATTTTTTTACTAACAAAGAGGCGACAAAATTTTAAATATTTGATTTAGCTTATTTTAAAAATACTTACTTATTTATTTTAATTTTTTAGAAAATTTTAAATTAATTTTTTTTAAATTTAAATCAAGTCAAATATATTATGATAAGTTAGATCAAATTTAAAGATAGCGTCTTATTAGTTATTTACATTTATTTTTTAAAAGAGAGCTATTTCGTGTAATAAAAATTACTTGTAGAAACAATGATTCTTATTATATTGCTTGTAGAAATATGAAATCCAACAAAAATAATCAGTACAAGACAAGAAAAGGTAAATATCACAATTAAAAATGAGCTTAAGAATTAAAACTTCATTTAACAATAAAAAATATTAATAAAAAATTATATATTGTTAGCGTAGAGCAGACACTTGTCTTTCTTGTATTTATGACGTCAACATGACATAGAGCCGCTAATTAATAAGTCTTTTATTGACCAAAAAAGTCTTCAAATTTAGGCAGAAAGGAAAACTGTACTTCATGCTTATCCCTTTCTTACCTTCATTAAATAACAGGTGGATTCAGCCTTATTTGTTGTAAAGTTGAAAAAAATATGTTAGCATCTTCCAACGTTTATTTAAAAATAATTATCTTATAATGAATTTTTTAATATATAATTAATTTTATTCCAAAAAATTACTTTTATATTTTTAATATAATTATATAATTAAAATTTAAGTTTAACATATTTAATTAAATATTAGATAATTCTCCACCAATTAATTCACATGTTGAATGTTGTTAATCTAAGGATGAAATATAAATATTATTTTATTATCTCATCTTGCTAGTTTTATTTTTCTACATAATTCATAATATGTCTAACATTCACCTTTATAGTCACTAAAATAGATATATGACATTTGATGATACTAAAACATACACCTTCTCATGTTAATAACAGTAATGACATCAAATCGAACAATTATTACTACTATTGCTGTAAAAATCATTTAACTATGACACTTACATAATAATCTGTGTAGCGTTTTCATAGTTAATTAGTTCAATGCACCATTAACTTATAATGTATATTCTTGCAATAAATGTAATATTACATGATCAGTTAAAGATGATCATCAATTTACTCACAAACCAATCTTGACATAATATTATCATCCTTATTCAAAATGAATAAGACTTGATTATAGAAACTTTTAAGAACTTATACTTTTTAAGTATAATAAAATATTATTATATTTGATACTTCATGATAATAGATATATTGTTTTAAGAGTTTTATTATATTAATTATTTCAGTAGACTATTAATTAAGACAATAAAGAAAGTTTTATAATAAAATGAATAATAATAACATAATAATGTATACTAAAAAATTATACATAATAAATTAACCTTTAAAATATACACCAACAAATGGTACATAATATAAATTTAAAAAATTAAAATTGTAATTCGTGGATGAAAAAGTTTACCTGAATTATTTTTCATTTTGATTTCCACCAACTATACCTTTTGAGTAGTTTTTTAATTGCATTTTTCGTATTTGACCCACCCTGGCTATTTTGAATGGATAAGATAATTTTCTCAACATCTCCAATAAATCGTTAAAAACTTTACATTAATTTTTCTCGGTTTTAGGTTTCAGTTAATCATTTAGGTTGAACACATTTACAATATAATCTAATCAAAATCAGTCAATCAAATAACATCAAAAAATCAGGCAGTTTAACTAAATAAAAAAGGATGACATGTGTGTTTTGTCACTAGATATATATATTTTCAAATAATCTCTACTTGTCCGTCTAAATTTTGCGACAAAACATTTTGAATGGATAAATCAAAGTATGAAGTATAAGACAACAAATGTATAAAAAATTGTTACTTAGTAAACTATAGGGGTTTTTATCCTATGCAAAAATTACCTAAAAATTATTTTTCTTCCTTTAAATGAAATGAATATTAGTGGATGAGGCTTAACCTGCAAACTTGGTTAATTAGTCCGGCTTCGATTTTACATTTATATGGTGTGCAAGTGAGTTATTAGTTAGATTTTTTTTTTAACTAAAATTATATATTCATATGGGAATATAAAAGGATGGATTGATTCAAATAAAAAAAGTTAATATATAAATTTAATCAATTTAACCGAACTAAAAGATAAATAATTTAATTTGAATCTATCTAGGTTAAAATATGTCAAATTTAATTTATAATATTAAGTTGAAATTTAGGTAAAAAGTTTTTGATCCTAAGAAATTATATTTTTTCCTTTTAATAATATTAATTTTTATTTAAAAAATATCAACTCCTATACATATGTAGTCTAACCACTGCTATTTTTATTTTATATTTAATTTTTGTACTTATTAAGATGTATTTCTTAATTCTTATAACTTGGTCCGAATCAAATTAACTAAGTTTAACCAGATTAATTTGATTCAAATTGGTAAATTTTTGTTTATCAAATCTGGTTCGAATCTATTTTTATTCACATCGACTAGATTAGCCCTATATAAACATGATATAAAACTCAACGATCACAAAAGTGTTATTATATTAATTATTCTATCTATTACCTATATATATAATTATTTGTATTATATATTGTCTACTAAACAAATGAAGCAGTGTAAACAACAAAAAATTGTGTACAAGTTAGGTATTTGTATATTGTTTTATATGTATTCCGACAATGTACATCAAACATACCCTTGGACTAAATTTCGTACATATCATAGTTATCAAGCTTTTTAAAATCAAATTACAACACGTTACTATTAAATAATCAGTTTTAAGGATCCTTCATCAAATTAAAAAAGAAAAGAAAAGAATGTACATGTGATCGTCATTATTAATTTAAAAACTCGATCACAATAATATAATTAACTAATTTGTTTTTAAGTTTTGTCCCAAGAAGAATTAGTCTCGGTTCCTTTGTTTGACCATCCCAAAATGGAGCTTGATAAGCATTGTGTTCAAAGTGTGTGTAGCTCATACTGCAAATACTGCTCCATCACATTCACTAAGACATCAACGACTTCTTCCCCAATGAAGAAGGCAATAACTTGGACCTAAGCACCGTTTTTTATGCCATAAATCAATAAGAGTCGCCAAATGGGTACTCCAAATTTCAAAGACCTTCTCATTCAGAAATATATATTCAACAAAACACCTTCCACAATCCGCGGTTTTCCCCATCCTTTACGTTTACCTGCCCTTGTTGTCGGTATCACCATTTGTAATTTCATTTCTTTAACCCTTTCCCACTTTGGTTCTATGCTTCAATAACCTCATCTCATACATATCACGTTGACATTTCACACCAAAGAATTGCATACCAACCCTCTAAACTACTGCCACATGTATTTTACTTTCACACTTTCTTCTATTCTTCTTATTTTCATGTTTTATTATTAATACATTTAATTAAGTTACAGATCACATGGTTAGTAATATATGCTGTATTAATAATGATAATTTAAATTGAAAATTTAATTATAATTTTGTTAACATAGATCTCTAAAACTGATATTAAAGATAAAAAAAATTAAGTTACTTAGTCTTAATATCTAATCATGAAAGGTTGATAATTAGAATAATTTTATATAAAAATTTAAAATTTAAAATTCATCGTTTTTTATATTTTAAGAAAAAGATAAAAAAATACTTTATTAATAAATGACCAATGAAAATGTAATCATGTCTGAATCAAAACGTAATGTAAGTTTTATTGCTATATCAGTTAAACAATTCGAAAAATAAAGCAATTTAAAGTATGGACCGTTGAATAATTTAGTCGTGGCTTGAATTAGTATATGGCTAAATAAGTTAAAAAAGTGAATTAACTCAAAGTATTACCATGTCGATAAATTGAATGTACAAGGATAAGTGGACCCATAAAATGTTTATTTTCTTGGAAAATCATTGCACGCAGAAGGTGCACACCAAAATAATTGGTTTTTCTATGGAAAGACCAAAGCCCTGGCATGTTTTCATTTTTCAAATAACAGCTTCAATAATGATGTCATAAGTACTAAAAAAATATACCAATTCACGGAAAGCTAACAACTTAAGGATTGAGAAGTGGTTTTCCAACAAAAATGCCAATAATTAATACTATTAATTTACTCATAAAAAGTTTCTCTTCCTTGTTGCCAAAAGTGGAAGCTTTGGCAACCATTGAGGTAGACGTACGTCAACAATTTTTGTTTCTCTATCAATTATACCCATTCCCTTAATTATTGCGTCATGCTAATGAATTAAATCATAGAGTCTATCTTATTCCATAGTTTCTAAAAATTTAATCACATCCCGTTTTCTACAATCCCATGCTTGCCGTGCGTGCTTAAATCCAAAATTTCCAGCGCGTCAAATAAGATTTAAGATTCCTTATTGCAATTAGAAGAGAGAAAATAAAGGTTACCAATCTGATATAAATGCCATAGTCTTGTTATATTTCTAATTCTAATTCTGATTTAAGGCACAAATATTGGGCACAAACTTTCTTAAACAGAGGAAAAAATAAAAACAATCTTTCCGATCATAGTGACGGTGACTATCCATGTTGAATTGTGGGGGGTTTCAAACATGTGCTCAAGTTTTCAATTTTTCACAATCACACGCTTTGGTATGTTTTCTTGGGAAATCGTTCTTATTGACCTAGAAATAAGACATTTTCATACACTTAAAGTAATAAATTTGGTGTCCCAAGTCCAAGCATAGCCGGCACCAAATACTTGTACCAAAATATTCAATATTTTTTAACAAACGTTGACATCCAAAATTCAATAGTCCCTTTTGCGTGCACCTCACTTTTCTTGTTTATATTTCCTACTCTTCATCACAAACCCAATAGCCTACAATTTTTCATTGTTCCCCATGCAAATCACTACATATTAAACCACTTCTTTAGTTTTTTCACAGTGAAAAATTCTCCACAAAATAAAAACACTAAACATCTTCCTACATAACAAGCAAAATCCTGTGGAAGCAAGACACCCTTATTGCTTCCATGGCCAATTCTCAGTATTTTAAATCCTTTAATCTTTCATGCAAACCCAAAGCTCTAGCTCTTCTCCTTGTTTACTTGCTTCTTCTTGGTTCTTGCACTGCAATAAGGACAGGGGCAACTTTGAGGCTGAATGAGAGCTCACAACTTCTCAGGCAAAAGCACCAACCACGATTTCAATACAAAGGCCTTGTTTTCAACTTCTTTCCCAAAGGGATGCCAATACCACCTTCAGGCCCTTCAAAGAGGCATAACTCAGTGGTGGATTCCACACCTCAGAATTGAGTAGAATAAGATGTCCCGTATTGCATGAGTTTCTCCATATATATTTTTTTTTTCTTCTTCAATTTTTGGGTTTTGAATTGATGGGGGAGATGCAAGGTTTCCAATCAATCAGATATCAAATCTGAATTATTTTTGGCTCTTTGATTCTAAATTTTAATGTATATAATATAAGACATGTTGGCATATAGTAATATATTTACTCATTGTTCTGTATGAGGCTTTTGTTATTGTTATCTAATTATATATTCATTTTTTTCCTATTAATTTTTGCCTTTTTGGATGATGATCAATTAAACCAAATGGATTATCTTGAATTTTAGTTTGTTTATTTTCATGCGTGTCTGCAAACTAGCATACTAGAAACATCAGCAATTGCCAGATTCTCATTCACATTGAACATACCCCCCACTTGTTCCTTTTCTCTGTCTACGTGTAACATTGACTTGAGTGGGTTTTCATAATAAAAAAGCCAGCTTTTGGATCTTTTCTCAGAACTGTAGTACAAATGAAAAGGCAATAATAGAAAGCTGAATTAGAAAGTCTTCCAAGTTGCCGTTTGGAAAATTTTGGCCTAAGGAGTGTTATTGTTTGGCCCACTCACTTGTGAAACTTCCACTCAATGAAAACTTTGTTTTCTTCCAAACTCTGTTTCTTGCTTTTAATGGCCTATGCTTTTTGCTGTCTTATTGGAGAAATTTGACACGTACCTATTGGCGTCTATAGAATTGGTCCAATGGGACAAGCTATTGGCTATGGCTGAGATCTTGATGTTGGGTCCATCTTAGATAAAATCCAATTTCTTCTAGGGCTGCCATCTTGTATATTCATTCATTATAGCCAAGTATGGTTGGAGTTGTGTATGAATTTCCATGACTATGAATCCCTCAAAGCAAGGGAATTATTAGAATAAATTTCATTTTCTCAACGGCTGCACAAAACCCAGGGATCAATTAATGCGTGCTAATGTTTTTCCTAAAATCCAATTGAATTTCAACTTTGCCTGCTAATGAGATACTTGTCACCTTGACCATATGATAAGGGGAATTTAGGACCCTTAGAAGCATTTATTGAACAAGAATAAATTGAATTAAACATCCCCTAATGAAACTTCTAATAAAGTTAGAATTTCAAAAGTACTAGTATGTTCCCATAATTATGACCAGTTTTAAAAATCATCTCCTTAACCATAATGGGAACAAAATATATGGGTACTTATTCATTCTCGCTATATTTCATCCTTTTGACAAACAAGTCTTTAAGGTAAATGAAATTAAAAACCTTTAAGGGAACACATAGCTGTTTCCTGGCAACTATGCCTTGATTGATGTAACACAATGGTATAGCAAATCTTTAGGTTGAAGATATGTTTGCAAAGTTTATGCTGACTTTAAGTGCATATGCAGCATGCACCTTGCAAAAGATGTATCACTCGTCAATACTTGACAATATAATAAAGATTACACAGATACTCTCAAGGTCCATTTGTACGGTCATCTTGGGGTGGTGGTTGATGCATACCATTTTACCATATAGCTAGAATTCCGGAAACAGGTTCCCTTTATAACCATTTTGGTGTGAATTTCAGGCTAGATAATTTTGAAATGAAATACTGAAATTCCAATGTAACTAAGAAGAATGGGAATATGTGAACATGGCAATTAAAGATCAAACTATTCACTTGGTTGAAAATGCTCTGATGTCAAGTTAAAAGTCAACTATATCACAATCTCAAGCTATTTGGCACAAGGTTAAAAATTTGTTGTTAACATGCCAAAATGATGATTCAGTATTTACGGGGTTACAATAGTTCGTGACTTTTTAAGGGGTTAGGTAGCTATTAATTATTTCAGAAAACTTCCTATTACTAATCTAACTCTTGTGGAAGCCCTTGAAAGAATCCAACCAAGAGTTGCCTTGGAGCAAATTGAGTTTGCATCCTTTTTAGTATAAATGATATCTTTAAAAAATTTATTCCTAAAAAATTTATTTGATAAAAATGATTTTTAATATAATTTTAAAATAATTTAATTTAAATTTTAAAAAAAAATTATTAAATGATATCTTTAATGGTTAAATATTTTTATTCTTAAATTTATCTAATCTACCATCACTAAATTATTACCCAATAATAATAATAAAATATTTTATTATTTAAAAATAATTTAATTTTTATAATAAAAATAAAATAAATAATATTATATATATAAATTATATTAAATTTATAATATTATAATATATATGAAATAAATATCAAATAATATAAAAATATAATAATAATATATAAAATCATTTATCTTAAAAATAATTAAATAATATGTGAAATAAAAATTTGTATAACTATATAATATTTTTTATATTATAACTACTATACCACTATTATTATCTCATGAACATTACTTCTATTTTTATCATTAACAGTATCACCATTATCACCATAATAATAATTTTTATTTTGAAAGAATTTAGTTATTAATTATTTATTTATCTATTATTTATAGATTTACAAATAAATTATATTATTTGATATATATAAATTATATTTAATTTTTAATATTATTATATAATTTTATATTATATAAATTTTTATTATATGATATATATTATTTATATAAAATAAATATTAAATAACATAAAAATTATTATAATAATATATAAAATAAATTTTTCTTACATATTAATTATCGAATAATATATAAAATATAAAATTATATGATTATATAATATTATTTATATTATAACCATGTTATCATAATTATCATCATAATAATGATAATAATAATTTATTTGTTAATATTTTAAAATTTTTAATTTTTAATTTATATAATTTTTATATATTTAAAAATAAAATATTAATTTATATATAGATTATATTAAATTTATAATTTTATATTATATAACTATTTATAATATAATATTATAATATATACTATTTTTATATAAAATAAATATTAAATAATATAAAAATATTATAATAATAAAATACATAAAATTTTATATTTTAAATATTAATAATAAAATAATATATAAAATATAAATCTGTAAATACTATTTTTATTATCATCGCTATCATTATCATCATTACTGTTATAGTTATCACTATAATAATAATAATATTTAATTTATTAATTTTTAAAATTTATATTAATTTGATATAATTTAATTTTTTGAATTAATATTTTTATTTATGTATTTTTTTGAATTCATAATAAAATAATATAATAGAGTGATTTAATTTATTTTTACAATAACTTTTTAAAACTATAAATTAAAAGTTAAAAAATAAAAAATAAAAACTGATTTTAATTTTTAAAATTTTAAAAACTAAAAACTAAAAATCACCTTAAATGGTCCTTAATTTTTCTATGAAGTTGGATAAATAGGATAATTTTTAATAGTAGAATAAATGAGAAAAATTATCCTATAACTAAAGATGATATATTCATGATCTAGGTTAATCTTCACATGATATATAGGATTTTTTTTAATTTTCACAAAAAAAAATCAACTATAAAAAATAATTTTTTTATTTATTATGTAAATTTTTTTATAAAAAATTTATATAAAAAAGGAAAAAGTTTATTTTTAAACTTTTATAAATAGTGATTACTATTTAATTTATATATGTTGTATTGATTCATAATTTAAAATATAAATATAATTAATTTTTATCATAATTTTTTTATAATATTTATATGCATAATATGTTCTTCATATGATTGGGTTTGAATCTACAAATTTTAAATCTAATAAAATAAATATTATTATTTATTTTTACTTTAAATATATATATATATATATATATAGTTTTGAATCATATTACTATAGGTTAAGGTTCAAAAAATATTTTTAAAATATCTATATAATTCACATATTTGTATAATTAAATCTTTTAGATTGAAATTTAGCCCGAGTCCTTGATAGTATACTAAGATCCCTATGTTATATGGAATTAACTTGCATAAATCATATTATGTATACTTTATCCATAAGAATATTTCATAAACATAAATAAGAAGATTGGTTAGAGGATCACTTCCTTCATTCAACAATAATATTTGCGCATTAATCATAATAATAACATTCACACATTAATTACAATCCTTATTTAGTAATGACACTCACATTCATCCTTTTTATATATAAAACCCATGTTATAGGTAAAAGTATGCATAATTTTCATATTGTCACTCTTTTAAAATTGAGACTAACTTGAGCATCGGAGAATTATTATAACTATCATCCTTTGTTACTCTAACTTTTTAGTGAGGTAACAATTTTCTCCACCACTCTAAAAGCATCATGATTTAGTACATCCTATTACCATCAAATCAAATTGGTATTGTTTGTTAAAAAAGATAAATTCATTCTCATCCATATTTATAACATTTTGTTTTATACAATATGATTAATAATGGTTAATAATAAATTATTGTTGCTTGTGAGTTTATGTCCGATGAACCCGTAGAGGATTAACTTGATGTTTATGAGGTACATCTTATAATTAATCCTAAACTCTCCAAAATTGAGTATCTTAGTAAGAACTATCTTAAGAATGAGCACATTTGTCACTTGAAAAAGGAGTTGAAGAGATTATTTCACTTATATACAGGTGCTAAACTTAGAACGATAAACAAGAGAGAAATTGAATGTTTAATAGTTTAGACAACCTACTAACAATGTGACCAATTGATATGTAATAAATATATGCAAAAGGGACAAAAAAATAAATGTTATTAAGGACACAATTGAACAATTAAACTGCTAAATTTATAAGTTTAGACAATGTTAAGGAACATAATTGAACAACTTAATTAACGAGATCATGAGATAGAATAATAATTTTATCTATAGTAAATTATCTCTCTCATATATATATATATATAAAGTAAAAGATTAAATTATTATATGAGTAATGTTAGATAAATTTTTTACATTTAATAAATTTTACAAACAGTTAAATTTTATCATTCAATTGTTAGATTAAAAAATTTTGTTATGTAAATTATTTTTACAAAATTTTATAATATTTTTAAAAAATTATACTTTATTAAATAAATTTAAATTATCAAATAACATATTTTTTTAATATATATTAATTTAAATTTATTTAATAAATATTATATTTTTTAAAATTTTATAAATATAAGTTATACAATAAAATTTGTTAATTTAATAGTTATATTTATAATATTTAATCGTTTAAAAGAATATATAACAAAATGAATTATTTTCTTTATATATATATATATATATATATATATATATATATATGACACATCTTGTAATAGGTTAATTGAATAAAAAAAACTCTCACCTTAATCATGAGGTAGGGTATGTTGCATTGGTATACATGTGATGTGGCTTGGTCAATTGCCAATGAATCAAGTGGATCTATTCCTGAGCAGATAACATGCAAAATACCTAATGAGATTTTGATGTATTGATATAATATATAGTAAGAGATATGATCTCAAAATTTTCCATCTTGATTTGCTTGTTGAATAGATGAAAATTGAATAATGTTTTTTTTTCAAGAAAAAAAACTTTTTAATTGGATATGAAATGACAATAAATGTATTCAATTAAAGAGATTGGACATCTATCAAGCTAATCGTATATTTTTAATGAACATGAAAATATCTTGACATCAATTACTACTAGTTGAGAGATACACGAAACTGTAACTTTCAATCGTACTCCAAGTTGAAATTAAATTAAAAAATATATATCTTTCTTTCAGTTATATACTAAGTCAAAATAAAATAATTTAATTGAAACAAATCTAGAGGAATGAA
Organism: Canavalia gladiata; assembly: GCA_037954105.1. Taxonomy (NCBI): domain Eukaryota; kingdom Viridiplantae; phylum Streptophyta; class Magnoliopsida; order Fabales; family Fabaceae; genus Canavalia; species Canavalia gladiata. The sequence continues at coordinate 10,724,905 of CM075660.1, read as the reverse complement.
ATTTTTAATTCAGGAAAGGAAAAGGAAGCCCAACATTCCTGTCTAAACAAACATATTTTGAATTAAGGTAATCCAGCAAAGTAGTAAGTAGCTTACAACTCTTAGAAGCTTATGTGTGTTCTAATTCTACTAAAGCCACTATTTGGGGAGGACTTTTCTCAAGTGTAATCTAACTTCAGGGATCAAGCTTTCTTCCCTAACTTTTTGTATATTATAATCAAGTAAATAATAATAAAGTCAATTTTCTCTTAGCAAGAGCCAATAACCATATTTTCTGTTCTGTAGAATGGTGTACAAATTTTCAGTTTTCACCGAATCCAAATCTCAAGAACTTTAACATTGGCAGAACACATGTACTGAGATGATGTCAATAAAAAAAAAACTGATCTATAGTAATATATTGTTTATATCTTATAATTAAAACTATATGCTACTTTTCCTCTTTACAAAAAGTTACCAATTTTTACACTCTTGCCTCATTGCTTGTTATGGATAAAGTAACACGCGTTATCAACTAGGTGACAAGGTTCAGTACATAAATTTAATAATGCTTTTGGACTCTACTAAAATATTATTTTTTAATAAATTAATTAAAATAATGTTTTTTAATAGCTTTTCTTAATAAATTTTTATACCTTCTTTCTTCAGCATCTTTAATCGAACAACATTTTTATCTTATGTATCTTTTTAGGTTAAATCTCTAATATCTTCTCTTAACATAATCAAACAATCATAGGATATACAGTTTGTGTCAATATTTTTATAAGAAATAAAGAAAAATATCAATTACAAAATTAAAATATGTAACAAGTCTCAACTAATATTCTTTTCTTTAATTCTTGATCCAACTTCCCCTAACATATGATAATGCTCAATATCTCATCCATACAACAATTATCACAAAGCATATTGCATCATTGCTAGCCTTATATAGTTTTTTTTAATAATTTTTTTTTCTTTGAATTTGATGATAAGCGCTTTGCAATTAAAAAGAAAATTATCTAAAGCTTTGCTTGATTCCATTTATTTAACCTGAATATTATTTGCTATTTTTCATTAATATCTTCATCACTTTGGAACATGAATTTAAATAAATCTTTATCGGCCCACTTTGAATTAAATTTCGGACTATCCTGATTTAGATTTCGGACTCTGTTAAGTCAGGCAAAAAGAAATTACCTTTTATTCAAATTGCAAAATAAAACTCTAAATTTGGCTTCAACCAGATAAGAAAATCGTAAATAAATTGGACCAAGAAAATTAAAATTATTTTAAATTAAAATTTTAAGTTTAAATCTTATATTTTAGTGAATTTAATCACATTAATCTATTTTTGTAGTTCTAAATTCAAGGTACTTATTGTGATATTATTCTACTGTGTGATCCTCAATTTTCACCCGTTTGATTGTCAACTGGTTTTTAATCATCATCCTTAAAATTTTGTTTGTAAAAGTTGAAATTACGTAGTGTAATATAAAAAATTCTTATTAAATTTTTTTATTTAGCATGGTTACATGGAAGTGAAGTCACATATCCTGGTCCTGGTGTGGGGTATGCTTTACAATTCATTTAGTGTTTTTTTATAATCAGTAAGAGTTGACAAAAACCTGAACAGCTTCACCAAATTTGTTTGCTGCGACGAATTCATTGTGTCTTCAATTATTGAACTTCAGTAGTAACATCAATCTCATATAATAAGGTATCACAGAGTCGGAAAAAGACCTGGAGAATTAGATTCAAAATTCAATTTGTGTCAAGTACTGTAAGAATTTGGTGAATTTTAATTTCTGATGTTCGAATGTTCATAAATTATAATCTGCATAATTTCACTAGTCAGAAATAAACCGCCTCCAAAATTCGTAGTTTTTTATTTAGCTGTGTATTTATTCCAAATTTCCATGTCCTGATTTAATTTTGATCTATTTTCCTCAGGAAATCAATCATCTCAGGTCACTTTTTCCTTTCTGTTTTGGTGTGTTATGAGTCGCAGGTTGGATAGAATAAAAGACTTAAGGTGGTATTTAAGCCTTGGGATTTCTTTACCTAATAGACTAATCTTTTGAGTTGGACTCTTATCATGTGCTACTTTCATAGTTGAGCTGCAGAAATGGCTATTTATGAGCTAGATTAAGATGCAAACCAAATACTAATATGTGAGTGAAGCTCCCAAAAAGGAAAAAAGGCTACCATTGGATCAATGTCTGTAGAATTAAAGGGATGGCAATGTTGTGAGTTCCACCTAGAATTTGAATAAAAGACTCAATGTAGTATTAAGTATTGGAAATTTCTCACCTAATGGACTAGTCTTTTAGATTGGACTCTCTTTCGATGCTTAAAGCTATAACAATTTACAACTTGGAGTCTCTGGCACAGCAGAACATGAAGTGCTTCTAGACTTTGTTAATTAAAGCAGCTGTTTTTGCTAAATCTATTGCATTCTTGGATGTTATTGGTAAAAGTCCTATGACACACCTAAAGCAAAATGATTAAAATAGCCTGGATAACCAAATGAAATCTTGGAACTGTTGGTTAGTGGGCTCCAAAGGAGGCTTTGGATGTTTGTATGGACAAGGACTCAAAGTTGAGCTGAGACTTCCTTTAGCTTCTAATCTAAATCATCTTATCATAATGTAGATGCTCTATGATGATGATGATTAATCAAAGCTAATCCAAATCACATGTGTTGTAATTGAAATTAAATGGAGGCTTAGCAAGAATTGTTTTTGTTAGGCACTGGAAGATGCATAACTTCCTAGAAACTGCCAACTGGTTTAGGAGGATCTTGTAATCATAAGTTACTTAATTCAAAACATGATTATATGAATTGATAGCACTTTAATTGTCCAAAACTATATCTTCCAGAAGATTGCATTTCTTAACACTTAGAAGTCCAGGCAATTCATTATGTGTTTTGGGAGCTTCAAAGAATGACTGGAAAATAATTAGTTAACTGTTTTAATTAATATTTAGCTGTTGTAATAAATAGTTAATTAATTTGATATAATAAATGATTAGCTTGACAAATTAAGATTATAAATAAAAGGTAATAGGTTAGAGTAAACACGGGAATAATTTTGAGAAAGAGTTTTGTAATTAAAATATGTTGAATTTCTCAAAAATTTAAAATTAATGAAAAGTAGTATAATTTTTTTTTCAAACTCCGTATTTTAATTCTAATAAAAATTGAGATAGAACTAGAGAAAATTTAACAATAAAAACTTTTTTTTTTTCATTGTACAAGTTTCTAATATAATTCTAAATAAAATTTCAATAAGACCAAAATAAATAAAAAAATCAAAACTCAAACCAGGAAGAAGGAAAAATAATTGGTAGAGCAAATAATTTTGTGAACTTGCATAGCCCAATCATTTTAATTGCAATATGATGCATAGAAGTTATATAATATCTCCCAAATAGCTTGCAACAGTCAAAGGGGCAATTAGTAACCCATCACATGTTTCCGCTGTTCATTTGCTGCACATCCAATCCTTTTTAATTGTTGAGACTTGTAACTAAATATTCTTTTTATTTTTTATTTTTTTGAAGGGGACTTCTAACTAAATATTCTTAGTATTCACGTGAGGTAAGTAACATCTTGACTAACAGAAGTGAAAGGTATCTTACAACTTCAGTCTATAATTGTATATCATCGTAGTCATTAAATATTGGTTCCGAATTCCCACTAAAGTAACTTAACATTTTGAGTGGTTTTTTATTTTAATGTTTATGATATAATTTTTTAAAGATTTTTTTCCTATACTCTTTCTACCTTTCAAACTAATACATCTGGATTTTTACTTTTTGTTCTAAAATTCTTGTCTAATTATAAAAAAAAATTCCCATACTTTTTAATTAAATAATAAAAATAAAAAATAAAGTCTTAAGACTATTAACATAGATACAAATTTATTTTAATTCTATTACATGTGCAAAATATTTTACTTTATGAGAGGTTTATTAAATTTTCTTCCCATTTAGTTAAGGGTCTTTATTTTACAAGACTACACATTAATGTAAATTTTAGTATTAAGTTGGTGTTACTTTACATTATTGTTGTTCTTTTCTCAAATAAAAGTTAATATATATTAAAAGTAAATATAAGAAGAAATTAAATTAGTAATTTTATTTAAAATTAGTCTGTTTAATAATTTTTATAAATAATTAAATTTTATCATTTTAACCATTAAATTAAAAAATTATATTATATAGATTAATTTTACAAAATTTAATAAAATTTAATAAAATTTTATATTTTATTAAATAAATTTAAATTAACAGATATTATAAAAATTATATTATTCGTTAATTGTTAAAATATTAAACTTTTTTAAAACTTTATAAAATTTTATAAAAATAATCTATATAATATAATTTATTAATTTAAAAATTAAATTGATGAAGTTAATTTCTATTATATATATATATATTTATAAACTTATATAAAAAATTACATAAATATGAATGTTTAAAATTGAACCAACCAGAATAAAAAAATGAAAAATAAATAAATAAAAATAAAAATTTAATATAATTTTAAAAATGGCATTCATTTTAAAATGATTTTTTAATATATATTTTAAGATATATAACAAAAATATATATATAATAAATATTTATTATAATTATACGATTCATTACATAGAGAACAGAAATACTATAATTTTTAATAAAAAATTATTTATTATATGTTTAGAGACACATACTAAAAAATTTAATTTGACATGATAATAAAAAATTTAAAAATTATTTAATTCAAGTCAAATAATGGTAATGATACTAATGTTTTATTTTAAATAAATAAATTATTCATAATAATAATAATAATAATAATAATAAATATGTACGTGTATACACACTCTTATAATAAAAAAATTACTAATTTAAATATTATCACTTATAAAAAATTTTAAAATAATTAATTATGTTAATAAATTATTATTTATTTTTAAGACCTAACTAATCAGCCTATATTTGATTAGGTTGGTTCAGTTTGAGTTATAAATTTAAAAATAATTAAACCTGATCTAATTTAATTTAATTTATGTTATTTTAATTGATTTTTTTTCTTCTTTTAAACTTGATCTTATTCAATGTATAAACATATTGTTTTTTTTTTTAAATTATATCTCTAAAAAAAGAGATAAATTTAAATTTTATTATATTGTTAACTTTTATGTTCTCATTATGTTAAAGAAAACTTATATTTTTATCAAATAAAATACATATATAAAGCAACACCTTCTTTAGATAATTATATTTTTAAACATGTTAATATAATTTTAATTTTTGATAATATATTTTTATTAAAAATAAATATATTTTTACTAATTTTCATATTTAAAATTAATTTTTAATTTTTAACTTAAAATCATCTTTAATATCTATTTAAAAAACTTATAAAAACGGTTTCATTCCCACTCAACAGACCAGACTTTTTACCTTACTAGGCTTACAAAAATATATATGGGTTAAAAAAAATATTTACTAATATGGGGTTCAAAAGTATAGATGGTAGAACATAAATTTATGTGTCAGAAGCTAGGGTTTTGTGTTTAACATCCATGTGACGCATAAATTTATGCGCTACAGCCTATGACGCATAAATTTATGCGTCATAGGTTTACAAAAAATAATATTTTATTAGGCAAAGGATGTGACGCATAAATTTATGCGTTACAAATTTGAAAAAAATAATATTTTAATAGGTGAAGGGATGCATAAATTTATGCATCATAAGAGTTTTCTGAATAACTTTTTTATTATGTGACGCATAAATTTATGTGTTACAACCATTAATTAATTTAAAAAATATATATATAACGTAATTAAAAATACGTAATAATGATATATAAATTAGTGTGTGCCGAGTGTTTTAGCGAAGGAGGGAAAGTGAATAAATTTAGGAAGTGGTGTTTTGAAAAGTTTTATTTTTGCATGTTAAAGGTATTTTTTTACTACTTTAATTTGTTTTAAAATTTGTGAAATTTATTTTTAAATTAGTATTGTGACTGAAATTATTTTATTTTAAGTTGATATTTTTTATTTTGTAATTATGGATGAAATTATTATTATTATATATTTTAATGGAAAAATATTTGAAGGTGAGGAGGGCTTAACATTTTAGGAAAAAAAAAACCAATTCAAGTTTTTAAAAATGTTAATTTTATTGAATTAAAAGAAAAAATTAGGAAAAAATTAAAGTTGTTATGTACCCAAATTATCTCAAATTTAATAGGAAGATTTTTGGTGTCATCTGAAAGTGTAGAGTATAGAGGATTTGAAATTAGGGATAATGAAGATGATTAATGCATTTGAGCAACAACGTTTGATGCGTGTGCTTGAAGTGTACGTGGAAATTGAAGTTGTTAACGAAGAGACTGAATCTGCATTAAATGGCAAGGAAACGATGCTTAGCATTAAGTTATTGGTTTAGTTTATTAAATATTTAATTAAATAAATGTTTGATATAAAATTTTCTGTAGGTGGTATAAATGTTTGTAATGATGATGATGAAACTTATTTGTTATCTCCATGATGAATTAAATGAAGAAGAAAATGATGATTTAAAATGTCAATGAATTAAAATGGCAAAATTTAGATGACAGTCGTGATGATAATGATGGTGATGATGATAATGATGTTAATGCTGATGAACATCGTACGGTGAACCATAGTGGAGGTGATGGTACAAGTTCAAATTTTGACTTAAAATTTTTAAAATTTTTTAATATTAAATTTAAAACAAAATGTTAATAATATATTTTTACCTTCTTTTTGTTAAAATTTATTTTCACATTCTGATATTCATTGAAAAAAAATATTTTCATTTTTTTTCAAACTTTATTAATATATTTAACGCTGGATTTTTATAAAAAAAATTATTTCTATTTTTTCCATATTATTATTATTGTAATTTTAAAATTTAATTAATAATATTTTCAACACTTTTTTTAATTACAAACTTTCAGATTCAGAGTTTTTAATTAATTTTATATTTTTATTTAAATATTTGAATTTATATTTTTTCTGTTTCTCATATTCTTTTCTGTGCAAAAATAATTTATTTTTTATTTTTAAATATATTTCGATTGTTTTTATTACAATTTCTTTTAAAAAATTTCTTTAATTTTTTTAAATCGTTTCTTTTCTTCTTTTTCTTTCTCCTTCTTTCTCCAACTCAGACTCAAACCGCAGTGGTCCCATTTTCATATCACTAACCTCGTTTCTTTCTCCTTCTTTCTAAACCATTTTCATATCACTAACCTCGTTTCTTTTTCAATATTAAACTCTAACTGCAGTGGTCCCAACTTGCCTTACCGAAACTTGCAAACGCCAACACACTTTTTCAGCAACAAAAGAGCAGAATAACAGCGCATGCAGAGGAAGAAGGGAACATGTGGACCACAAAACTGGTCCCAGTTCCTTGTTTAAAGGAGAAGAAACGCCTAACCTTCCTGATACTGTGATGTGTCACACACTTCAACGACACTTTTTTAAACTTTTAACGCATAAATTTATGCGTCAAGATAAAATATTATTTTTAAAAACCTGTGACGCATAAATTTATGCATCACAGAATAAAATATATTATTTTTAAAAAGCTTTGACGTATAAATTTATGCATCACAGAATAAAATATATTATTTTTAAAAAGCTTTGACGTATAAATTTATGCGTCACAGAGGTATTAAATACAAAACCCTAACGCATGATGCATAAATTTATACGTCATAGTCATTGTTTGCATTCTATATTGATAAATATTTTTTTTCAACTCTAAATTCGTCATTTTAACTACGTGGCTCTAATAATTACGAGATTGAAAGTTCTAGTATATACACTGCAAAATGGCATGTCATCATAAGATACATGTGAGTTTGTATAAATTAGAACTCTTTTAGTTATAAAAAAAAAATTCAATGAACTATGAGATTATTAAAAAAGGAGATAACAATGTTCGTGATTTTAAGACCTAGGACTAGATCAGCATTAAACTTATTTAATCAAATTTTACAATTTTTAGATATTTAAATTAACTTTAAAAATTAATATTAATAGTATTTTAAATATTTTTTTTAACCATTATAAATAAAGTAACTAACCACACTAATAAATGTTCAGTTATATTAATATTTACTTAAAATAAGGTTAGTATAGGTCATTTAATATATATATAAAAGAATCACACTAATAAATGTATAGATATATTAATCACACTAATATATAATTATTAATAAAAGTGAACTACGTCATTAATATATCTATACATTTATTAGTGTGATTCTTTTATATATATATATATATATTAAAATTTTTTATATCAGGATTTTAAATTTAATTACATATATTAATTTAATAACTTTTTTATAAAATATAAAATTTATTAATTTAATCAATGATTTGAAAATTTTATTAAAAAAATATTGTTTGTAAAATTTTATATAAAATAAAAATTAATTAATATTTTAATATATAATTTTTTTAATATTTAATATATGTAAATATTAAAAGTTAAATAATATATTTATAAATATTTAAATAAAATTTAATATAAATAATTATAAAAATATTATAATATAATTTAACGGTTAAAATTATAATTTTTTAAATAATATTTTTATTTTTTTATTTTTCTCAAAAGCATAACCTCGTCACAAAAATTTAAACTTATATTCTCATTCAAATACAATAGTAGAATATTTAAAATATATAGATTGTCAAAAAAAATTAAAATATATAAAATTATTTTAAAATTGAAACAATCAAACACAACATTTAACAAAACAATATAATATAGCTCGATAATTAATAATTATGACTTAAAATATTCAAAATATTAATTACACGCTTTGAATCCAAATTTGCAAATAATATTTAAAAACATAATAAAATTACTTTTCAAACACATAATATGTCCATTTTTCCATAACTTCATTTAATTAATGTTAAAAATAAATGTGTATATTTAAATAGGAAAGTATTATAATACATCAAAAATCAAAATTTAACTTAAAGTATATTTAGAAAATTATTTCAATTAAATAAAAATTAAAATTATTATATAAAAAATTTGTTAAAATATTACAATTTTATTTGATAAAATAGTTTAATAATCACTGTTAAAAAATTAGGATGGAAAGATAAAACATAAATAAATTAATCTTTTACATAAAATTATCAATATTTAAACTAATTTAAACTTAACAAATCCTATCTAAACATAACAAAAATTAGTTGTTTATAACATAAAATAAACTAATTTTTTATAACAAAAAGTAAGTAATGACTAAATTCTAATAGAAAGCAGGTTATATTCAAACATTTATTAATTTTTTTAGATGATTGCTAACATTTATTTAAAATTATTATTTGAACTTTTGATAAAAAGAATAAAATTATAAAATAATTGTTTTAAAATATTATTTAAAATTTATTAATGTAAAAATTTTAAAAAATATTTTTATTTTAAAAAATAAAATTTTAATATATATTTTTTAAATAAATATATTATATTTATTATATTTTAATTTATTATTTAATACATCAAATAATTTTTTACCAAATATTTTTAATTTAATTAGTATTTATCAGCTTTTAATTTTCATATAATTTTTTAAAATTTCAGCTAACTTATCAATTAATTTTATCAAATACACCTTTATATTATTAAGAAAAAATTAATTTTAATGAAAAATATTATAAATATTTATAAAAATTAACATTACTGAAAAATTAGTATTATATTTTTTTATTAAAAATTCCCCTCCTTTAAAAGTGATGTTTCATTGTTAATACGTGATCATTATTAACGAATAATTTCAATTTTTTCTGTCTTTATTCTTACAAATTCTCTTAATTATTATATAAAAAAATAAAATATTTTTTACGTGGATTAACTTGACTTTTGATTATATAACAATGCTTGCATGTATATTTTTTTTTTTTGTAAAATTAAATACATGGTTAAAATATGACATAGACCGATAGATGGTGAACTTAATGTTATGAATGAAAGTATTTGAAATTAGCAAAAGATACGTTGGAGAAACGTAAAATGATAATAAAGCGCATAAAAACAAATGATTTTGAATGGAAAGATGATACAATGGTGGTGATGAAATGGACGGTTTAGTGAAAGGGAAATGTACGGAGCCATAAAAAAGAGAGAGATAAAAAATATATGATAAAATAAATTAAAATGTAAATAATGTATGATGATAGCTTTTTGATTTTTACAAGTGAAAAGAGAAGTGGCAGAGAAAAGGTGAGACACTTTGAGAGGGTAGAATCACATGAGAAACGGGAAACGAGAGAGACGGTTACAAAGGTTGTATTGTGTATTGTGTATTGTGTACTGTGTATGTGAGAGTTTTCCATCACAATTATGAAACAACCGCTTCCTTCCCGCCGTGGGTGGCTGCCACATGTTGATTTTTTCTTTGTATTTTTATACACCAATCTTTGACCCCACACCTCTCTCTACACCCACAACCAACACAACACAAAACACACACACACTGTCTCTCTCTCTTTCTCCACCTCTCTTTCTCTACTTGCTATCTTCCTACTTCTCTCTCAATGACTGACACCACTGACGATATTGCTGAGGAAATCTCCTTCCAGAGCTTCGATGATGACTGCAGATTGCTCGGTAACCTCCTCAACGACATTCTTCAGCGTGAGGTTGGCACCAACTTGGTTGACAAACTCGAAAGGATTCGAGTCCTCGCTCAGGTCAAACCAGTTTTCCTTCTTTCAATATTCACTCCCTCTGTGTGCTTTAGGCTGTTTTTACCTTTTTATTCTTTTTCTTTCTCTTTTATCACTCTTTTATGGGAATTCTGTTTGTAATTTGGATATGTTTCATTATGCATGAGAGTTAATATGATAAGGATTAAGGAAGGAATGAGTTCATGATGATGATGATGCACGTGGTGATAATAAAACCCTGAGGTTTCTCCTTTTTGGCAGAGTGGTTGTAATATGAGGCAGGCTGGTATTGTGAACATGGCAGAGTTGCTTGAGAAGCAGTTGGCTTCTGAGTTGTCAAAGATGACACTCGAGGAAGCTCTCATCCTTGCTCGTGCCTTCAGCCATTATCTTACTTTGATGGGTATAGCTGAAACCCATCACAGGTAATTCACTCACTTACTATTGCTCTAAAACTCTCATTAATTCATAATTACATTACTCCCTCTCTTTCTTTTATTCATATACTATCAAATTGTTGCTATACTCGGAATACTGCTAGGTAGGCTAATCTTTTGCACAAATTCTGTTTTTGTAGGGTTCGTAAAGGAGGGAATGTGGCTCAAATTGCAAAATCTTGCGATGATATATTTAACCAGCTGGTGCAGGGTGGAGTTTCCCCTGATGAACTTTATAACACTGTCAGCAAGCAGGTTTGTTTTGCTCTGTACATGTCTATCTCCATAGCTTGACAGGTATAGATGAAAGAGAAGGTGATCTTCCATCAATTGATCACTGTAACGCTTCCTTGGGATTTTAGAATTTGTGGAATGCACTCTGTGGGCTAAGATTAGAAATTTTGAACACTTAATTATTTTCTTTCTGGACAATTCTTTTTTTTATTATTAATTTTGAATGTGATGTTTTTTCTATTGTTACAGGAAGTTGAAATTGTTCTTACTGCTCATCCCACACAGATTAATCGCCGGACCTTACAATACAAACACATAAGAATTGCTGTGAGTTTTTCGACTTCGTTTGGCCATAGAAAAAATTTGTGAGGCTTGAAATTTTCAATCTTAAATATCATATTAGCATTAGTCTCTGACCATTTCCCCCCTCCTCCATGTAGCATCTTCTGGATTATAATGATCGACCTGATCTTAGCCTTGAAGATCGAGAAATGGTGATTGAAGATCTGGTACTTTTTCTGAACTGTATTTTCACTCTAAAAAGCCAGTGTACTGTGTGGAAATGAGAGATAATCTCCTTTAACTCTGAAATGGATTGTGTAATTCCTTTTTATGGAAGTATTTCTTCCATTCTCATAGATCACAATCAATTTGGTAGGTGAGAGAGATAACTTCAATATGGCAGACAGATGAGCTTAGGCGCCAAAAACCCACTCCAGTTGATGAAGCTAGATCTGGTAAGCTGCTTCACTATTATAAATGTCAGCTCTTGCATACTTTGGTTCACAGTAAAAGAAAATAACAACATTTGGCATATAAGAACGGCTTGTTTTATGAATTCCCCCAGGTTTGAATATTGTGGAGCAGTCACTCTGGAAAGCTGTTCCTCATTATTTACGTCGAGTCAGCAATGCTTTAAAGAAGGTCTGTCATCTTTAATTTATGGTCAATTAGCTTTAATTAAGATATGCAGTACAATCTATCCTCTCTTGCAGCATACAGGAAAGCCACTTCCATTGACTTGCACTCCCATAAAGTTTGGATCTTGGATGGGAGGTGATAGAGATGGAAACCCAAACGTGACAGCAAAGGTGAACTTTTTTGACATCCATTCAAGTGTATGCTGCCTGTACTTTACTAAGTGATTTTGCTTTTTTAAATAAGTGGATGAGTGTTTTCGATGGGTAAGAACCTTTCCAGTAGTGCAACTGTATTCCTTTGTATAAAATTTTATTAATTGAAAGTTTAAGCATGTCATGTGTATTTTTTTAAAGGGAAATTTTCATGCTTGTTGAACATGAAGAAATGTAGGGGGGAGCCGGGGGAATAAGCTGCCTATTATTATGTTAAATACTTCTTTAAATCATTCTTTTTATAATTTTCTTGGGGTGGGGTTGGATTTTCTTGACTGGGTCAATCGTTGAAATCTGTTGTATATAATTTAAACATATCGTCAAATTGGTAGAATGTTTTGTCCAACCTTGGGTTGGATTTTCTTGTGGAGAACATTTATCATATAGATTTTGCTTTAATCTTGTAAATCTTGGCAGATTTAATAGTTCATCTTTAAGTGCTTATCCTTTTGTTCCTCAGGTTACAAAAGATGTTTCACTTCTATCTAGATGGATGGCAATTGACCTCTATATTAGGGAAGTGGATAGCCTCAGATTTGAGCTATCCATGAACCAGTGCAGTGATACATTGTCAAGACTGGCACATGAAATTCTAGAAGGTTTGTCAGTTGAATATTATTTTTTGTGAGGTCCTTTCAAATGCCAATGGACATAGCAATCATCTTTGTTTTATGTTTTGTGCCACCAAACATTGTTCATCAAAAGTAACAGATTCCTTGTGCACATGCAGATTTGAGTTGTATAAAATCAATCCATTTTCTTTTTAGTTTCATTTGTTAGCTATCATATGAGCAGAACCCTTAATTATTCTCTTTAGAGCCTAATTTTTGTAGCTCATGTCTTTCTAGTAAAATATTAGCACAAAAATTTGGACTTAAGAATGGACAGGGGCACATTTACATCTAAACCATTGTCAAATCTTGACTAATTTAATGATATAAGATTGGCTTCTACTTCTTGGGTATGTGGTAAATAGATGAGAGCTTGGTGTATGGTTTCCTGGGAGTGTTTTCTGAATCTGCTTCTTAGCTTTAATGATATATGATTAACATCAACTGCCTATTGGATAACTATTTTAATCTGATTCTAAGAATTGGTGGTTACTTATTCCCCTACAGAAGCTAACCATGAGAATCGCCGTGAGAATTGGAATCAATCTGTGAACAGAAGTCACTCACTTCCAACACAACTTCCAGCTAGAGCTCATTTACCTTCTTTTGCTGGTACACATAATGGTGTTAATAATTTCTGTCTAGTTCTTTGAGCAATCATATTTGGTATGTCCTTAATGTCCATATTTTTGTTTTCTATAACCATAGATGAAAAATATTTTAATTTTATTTTGTCCTTCCTACCTCGAATGATCATTTGAGCATATCTCATGAAAAATAAATGTTTCAAATCCCTCCAATCCTAAACATAACTTCTATTGTCATGCATGAGGAATGGGAGCATTAATTCATATCCTGTTTGGACATATTCTTTCATGTAGAAAATGGCGAATCTCAGCATCCCAGACTAGACATTCCAGGACCTGATTACGTGCATCCCAATCACAAGGTAAATCAATTCTGTGATTCTGATCTCTGAATTTGCCATAACGTTAGATAATATATATCTTTCATTGATAGGATGGTGGGGTTTCTTTAAGTTCAACTGCATCCAAAAATGGCAGTCCAAGTGCTTCTTCAGCTGCAATTTCATCCTCTCCTTTCAACTCTAATCAACTACTTGCTCAAAAGAAATCGCATGCTGAAACCCAGACAGGAAGGTCCAGTTTTCATAAGCTTTTGGAGCCAAAGCTTCCTCAACTTCCTGGAATTGCTCCTTATAGAGTTGTCCTGGGGAATGTTAAGGATAAGGTATTGCTTCATTTTTTTTTTCCAGTGATAATTACTTAAAAGTATGGCTGTATAAATGCTGGTGCTCAATGTCTACTGTTTGAATGAGAAAAAGAAATTATACATGCATAATACTGGTCTCTTCGACATTATTGGCTTTATACACTTGCACATGCTTCATGATTTCCAATGGACACTAGTTTAAAAATGAAATAACAGATGGCATAATTTTCTGATTGAGCTGGATGTAAGGACATGTTGACAATTTCTAAGTAAATTCAGTTGACTTTTGACAATTTTTGTAGTAATTTTAATTTGTGAGCTAATAAATGCTTACATCTTCTCTGCCATGTGTTCAGCTTGAGAGAAGTCGTAGACGGTTAGAGCTTCTTCTTGAGGATGTTGCATGTGACTATGATCCTTTGGATTACTATGAAACGACTGATCAGCTTTTGGAACCTCTGCTCCTCTGTTATGAATCTCTGGTACTCTATCTCCTTCCTTCTTTTCCCTGAAGGGTTGCCCACAATTGGTATATGACTCTCCATTTCTTCAGCAATCATGTGGATCTGGGGTGCTAGCTGATGGTCGACTTGCTGATCTGATTCGTAGAGTTGCTACATTTGGAATGGTGTTAATGAAGCTTGACTTGCGTCAGGTCTGATTTAAATTGAATGCCTATTATTGGTTGGATAATAGCTGTGACCTGAAACTAGCTGTATGACAGGAATCAGGGAGACATACAGAAACGCTCGATGCAATAACAAGGTATTTGGATATGGGTACTTACAGTGAATGGGATGAAGAAAAGAAGTTGGACTTCTTAACAAGAGAACTGAAAGGGAAGAGGCCTCTAGTTCCTGTTAGTATAGAGGTGAGATGGTTAGATATTTTAGTATACTTTGCATCTGTCTAACATCTTGTGTCTTGTGGAATGGGAAAGCTTCTGTTCGTATTTTAGGAAAGGAAAGATGTTAATATCATAGTTGATGCGCAAAAATTGAAGCTATTCTCTTTTCACTTTCCTATATGATTGACTGAATGTTGACTGGTTCCTTAACCACCATTGTGATCTTTTTAGGTGAAAAGTGGAATAGGAATCTTGGTGTTATTCTCACCTCAGGACTCTGAATTTGGCTTCTTGAGCAAATTGCAGTTACTGACATGCTTTGAGAAATTCAGTATTGAATTTTCGATTGCACTCAAAAAAAATAAGTAAACACCCATATTGGTCTTCCTAAGATACAATACAGTGTCTTCAATTCTGTCCTTCAATGACAAATAGACCAAAATAGTTCAATGCCAAATTTTGATGTCATGTTGGAGGATCTATTTGATTGAAAAATGACATTATAAGACCATTTTGATGTACTTACTATCAAAGAACCAAACCAATGATGGGGTTAAAATGACACTTGTATCTTTGGATGACCAAAATGATGTTTACTCACAATAGAAAAATAAAAAACCTTGATCTGCTACATGCTCATTCCAATCCCTTTCTAATTTATGCATTAAATAATTTTTTTTTTCATATTCTAATTTCTATATCCCAATTATAATCAAAAGACAAAATGTAAGGTTATTGCTGAAAATGCAACCAAGATACAAGAGTTAATTTTTTAGCTTGAGCACAAATCAGTTTCACAGAATTTTTTTTTTCTTTCTATTTTTCTATTATTGCTTGTGCCTTTCGTTCCCTCCTCTATTCACATTCATGATATTATGACCAGTGACCACAAGATTGAAGCCAATTATATTTCTTACATTTTTATTTTTTCTAAAGTCACCCAGAATTGAACTACTTGTGATCATTTAATTTTTTTTAGTTCCTGGCTATTTCTAATAGGTATCTTGATTTCTTCTTTTAGGTTCCTTCTGATGTTAAAGAAGTCTTGGACACATTCCAAATTGCTGCTGAACTGGGGAGTGATTCACTTGGAGCCTATGTGATCTCTATGGCCTCAAATGTATGATTATTTTCTACTACTCTTACAAATTATGCACACAATTTGCAAAACATCAATTGTAGCTTCCAGTCTCACCTGGTCTTTTTGGTATTAAAAATACGTTCTTTAACAACCATCAAATCGTTCTTTTAATTTATTCTTTCCATTTGATTTTGCATGAAAATGCTGTTTTTCCTATATTCTGCCAAACCAGTTTTGATAACTTTTTTTTTATCTATTATCTTTTTTGGCTTTTCAACTCTACAGTTGTGCAGGACATAGCATTGTGTTAAAATAATTTAAATTGGTATTCGCATTGATAATAATGGATTTTATACTTGATTGGCAGGCAAGTGATGTTCTTGCAGTGGAGCTTTTACAGAAGGATGCTCGACTTGCTGCTACTGGGGAGTTGGGAAAAGCATGTCCTGGTGGAACGTAAGTCTGGAACCTGGGGTGGAACTCATATATCTTTATACTGGTCTGGTAAAAAATGGTGCCTGAGATGAAACTTTTTATTTGTCTATTATATCTTTATGTGAATATTATTTCTTAAATAAAAACTTGAAATAAACATTTTTTATCATGTATTACATGTTAGCTATACACAGAAGTAAATATGGTTTATACTTTTGTAAACTTGCCATATTCAAGACTCCAAGTAGCTTAAGGTTAATTTTCTTGTCAAAATGTTAGGAAATTGAGTAGTGAGGATTAAATTGCAGGACTAGTCTGATCATATAAAATAGAGCATGAAGAATACCATAGTTATGTATGCCCTATTTTTTTTACCATGCAAAAATTAAGGCTGCTGGGTAAAATGAAATTTTGTGATGCTATATGATGAGTTTGTGGGAAGTTCCTGGATAATTTGTTTAAAAATCTCCCTGGTAGTTAGAAGGCTTGAATTTTGTTGACTTGTTTACAATAGGCTGCGGGTGGTCCCTCTATTTGAAACTGTGAAAGACCTGAGAGGAGCTGGTTCAGTTATCCGAAAACTCTTATCAATAGACTGGTACCGTGAACACATCATTAAGAACCATAATGGGCATCAAGAGGTACCTTTTTAATTAGATATTCGTTTCATTTTTTGTTATGGCTATTATGTGCAGTTCATCTGATAGTACTCTATATTTGTATATGCAGGTTATGGTTGGATACTCTGATTCTGGTAAAGATGCTGGCCGTTTTACTGCTGCTTGGGAACTTTACAAAGCTCAGGAAGATGTTGTAGCTGCTTGCAATGATTATGGTATAAAGGTTACACTGTTCCACGGCCGTGGAGGCAGTATTGGTCGTGGTGGTGGCCCAACATATCTGGCTATTCAGTCCCAACCTCCTGGGTCTGTGATGGTAGGTTATGCATTATTGCATATTATCTTTGAAAGTCTGAATTTCTGTCACATTTTCCTTCAAAATTATGAGTAACATTATTTTCAATGTATTATAATTAGTTTTATAGAAGTTTACTGTTTGAAACTAGTAGTATGAAGCCACGGTTGTTCTAAATTTTTTGCTACACGCTTGATGGGTTGCGGTGTAATTGATTCAGGGACTTAATTCCTGGTGATCATAAGGAAGTGATGCAACATCTAAACTATAGGACTGCTGGTGGAATGTAGAAACTCATCATGCATGCTTGCTTGGTTTCTTTAGTTGACATTGTTTAGCCATTAAATTGTCTATGTTAAGTTTTGGAGACCATTCTTTAATCTTAGGGATCTCACCTTCTAGGCTAGTAAAGCATGTGGAATTTATTATTTACATGAAGCTCAAGTTGTATGATCAACTAAGAATTGGATTTTAGATATGTTACCGCTAGTATTAACTATTAAGGGTAAAGTGTGTGCTTGTTTAGTTTATTTTGGAGAAATAATTGCTTATTATTGTTGACTTCTTGAGAGTTTTTTTCTTTTTAAAGACTATTTCTAGGAAAGAAACTGTTCCTAACCATATGCCAAGTTCCCCCTCTGATGTGCTGCCATCTGAATAGTTCATTCGAAAGCACAAATTTATTTGTCTATGGTGCATTGCAGGGAACACTTAGGTCTACCGAACAAGGAGAGATGGTAGAGGCCAAGTTTGGGTTGCCACAGGTAGCTGTTAGACAACTTGAAATATACACAACAGCAGTGCTACTTGCAACCCTTCGTCCACCTCTCTCACCACGAGAAGAGAAATGGCGTAATCTCATGGAAGAGATCTCAAACATAAGTTGCCAGTGTTACCGCCGTGTGGTGTATGAACATCCAGAATTTCTTTCCTACTTCCATGAAGCCACACCAGAGGCAGAACTTGGCTTCCTTAACATCGGTAGCCGTCCTGCAAGAAGGAAAAGCTCCAAAGGAATTGGACACCTTCGCGCAATTCCCTGGTTATTTGCATGGACTCAAACAAGGTTTGTTCTTCCAGCTTGGCTTGGAGTTGGAGCTGGTTTAAAAGGAGCTTGTGAGAAAGGTCACACCGAAGAGCTAAAAGCCATGTACAAAGAATGGCCTTTTTTTCAAAGTACAATTGACCTTATTGAGATGGTTTTGGGCAAAGCAGACATTCCTATAGCCAAGCACTATGATGAAGTCCTTGTGTCAAAGGAGAGACAAGAGCTTGGTGGTGAGCTAAGAAGCGAACTCATGACAGCTGAGAAGTTTGTCCTGGTGATTAGTGGCCATGAGAAACTTCAGCAGAATAATAGGAGCTTGAGGAGGCTCATTGAGAACAGGCTTCCCTTTCTCAATCCTTTGAACATGTTGCAGGTGGAGATTCTCAAGAGGTTAAGACGTGACGATGACAACCTTAAAATCAGAGATGCTTTGCTTATCACCATAAATGGGATTGCTGCTGGGATGAAGAATACAGGTTGACCTTGCTTCTCAAGGACTATAATGAAACCCTTTCAGCAATTCGCACATTTTCATATGTATTTGATATTAAGTTGTCTGGGAAAGATAAACAACATAGCCCTTAATGGTCAATGGTTTGTTTTGAACTCGGAAGATAAGATATATTGTAATAAAGAATGTGTTGTGAAACTAAGTTTCTCCTGCATTTTGGTTCCTACTTCTACACTAAGAACTTTCTACTTAATTTGGGTGGACAATCAAATGGAAGTGTGCCCACACCATTAAGTAATTAAGGAACTACATCTCAACTCTTAATTTACTTTATAAAATGATTGAACTCCAAAATTTCCAGATTGTAATCTCTTTTCAACATTGATAAATCAACTTCTTGAGATAATTGTTTTTCATCTAATAAACTCTTCTCTAGTATAATTGGGCTGTTTCTCTAGAGAGCTAATCAGTTAATAATCCGTTTGCTGCCATCCTTTTTTAGTCCTCCACATCTTATGGTCAAATCTTCTGAACTAATTGATCCTCCCCTCTCTAATTGGGGATCATTGAGTTGACCAAAATTGACTAGTATCCCGGGAAGGGTTATTACTTCCTTTCTGATTCCTACTATTTACATTGGTTTAAACACTTTACCTGTACAGTGTATACTATATTGTACAGGTGGTTCTCTATAAGTTAGGTGGGGCACTGGATCCTCTAACAATTGTATGGCTTTGGATCCTCTCTGGAGATAAATTTTGGGATCATAAGAGAACATAGGATATACGTTAGCTAATGGGCCTTAACCGTTTGTCGTCTTCTTTTTTTCTAGGCTCCTAGCAACATTAGTCTTACAACAATTTCTTTGGACATACTCTAGTCAGGGTCAAATTTATTCATAAAAATGTCCAAATACGAGTTGAGTAGTTTATAGTAGGGATTGCTTGACTAGCATAAGAACTTCTTTGGATCTTCAATAATTTTTCGCTCGTAGACTTTAGCATCCATAAATCATTTTACATTCCAACTAAGTGTAATTTTGATGCTTTCTTCTTTGGTGTAAAAATTTTTACATTGTCAACCAATTAAAAATTATCATGGATATAACTTTGAAATAAATATTATAAAAGTTAACTATTTTTAGTCATATGGTAATTCATGATTGAATGATAAGGTAAAAAAAAATTATACTGTATTTCAATTAAATTCTTCCAACTAATTCTAATCAAATAAATGAGCTCACTTAGGGAGGCAAAACCTTTTAAGTATTCAACTAAATTAATTTCAAAATTTTGAGTTTATTTTTTATATAGAGGAATCTCTTTGAAATATTATTAAAATTATATAGAAATTTTCTAGTGCCTCACTTATTAACAATGTTGATTACTCAAAAAATTGTTCATTCATACGTCAAAATCATACATTTTCTTTTTCTTGTGTTATCATGTTTTCAAAGAGTAGTTGAAAAAGACCTAGAAAGTTTGGGATCCAACTGCACCAAGTTGATCGTTGAAATTACATCTCTTATATCATGCCTAAGTTAACTGGGCCATAGAAAGGAAGTGATTAGGAAGATGGAAATTGATATTCTTTTCGTTTTTGGTTCAAATGGAGATTGATTCCGAGTCCTCTAGTCCTACCCTATCCTTTGGGGTATGTGGCCTTCATAGGGTTTCAAGTTGGAAATTCTATTAGGCCCAAAGGATACTCATCCAATTCCAATAGCCGTACTTCATATGTTAGTGCAATAACATCACACACTTGATGGTGATGGGTCCTGTCATCTCAAAATGATGACAATCTATGATCTTAGGCTTTCAGTTCTTAGCTCATTTACACTAAAAACAGATTGTGGCCCATTGTCTCCACTATATGGTTTAAGATGTGAGATAAAACAAATAAAAAAAAAGCTGCTCTTGCATTTTGAAGGATCAACTCATAAGTCACAACTAGCTATGTTAACTTTTATGGTTCAAAATTTTACTTTAAATATGGTAACAAGAAGGTATGGGGTAGCCTTGTTGGCTACAACTTACTGCATTCACTTTAATATATATATATTTACATATATATATTTTCACTTCATTAATTCTTATTGAATAAGAAATTAGTGTCCCCCACAGAAATGGAATCTGATCACCAATTTTACATGCCTATCTACAACTTTTTTCATTTCAGTATCCTCCTTTCACAGAAATCAGAAGATGCCATATGTTGTTTAAAGGAGATACCGTGCCAGCATTCAAGGCAGTGAGGTTAAATCAAGGTGACTGCAAGGAAATGCTATAATTGAAACTTGCCCCAAACAACCACATAATCTCCCTTTGTCATAGTGGTGTCCAACCTATTTTTGAATCTTCAGTACTATTTTGAAACTTACCAGCATTGTACTAAGGATTTTTTTTTTATATATATAAAACATAATAATTCACCTGATTTTTATTTAATTAGTTTTTTTTAGTTGGGATTCTGACTTCCATGATCCTTTTAGAATTGGGTGAAATGCACTGTTTGAAACTATAGTTTATTTTCAGGTGCCAACTGGCCTAACTCAAATATATTAAAGCTAGGTGCCACATTGCTCATATGGAACATAGCATAATCTAAAAGAGTTATTAAAGTCTTTTTCAAAAATGGAATAGAATATGTAGAATCTGTTCATTAACAGTTTGGAATAATTTCTTATACAGGAAATCATTTAATTTAAGGCAACGTAGTCCACTCAATAGCATAATCAAGAAAACCCTGCATTGTGAGCCTCTGCTGTCAAAGCCTTCAACACTGAATGAATTGACACCTATTGGGGTCAGTTTCATTTAAACAAATAGTAATGAACTAATGATATATATATATATATATATATATATATATATATATATATATATATATATATATATATATATATATATATTATCATCACAAAATTCTCACATGCTTCTAAGTTAAACTCATTACACTGTTAAAAAAGATTGAGATAATGAAACAAAGCTATTATCGTCCAATATGACTTAAGGAAGTTTTTAAGGAATTTGTAGAGATAAGATATGAACAAGTATCAATATTGTTAAACAATTTAAAGAAACATGAAAAAACTTCCAGTTTAAGACATATGACAGGACTACCATGGGTCCACTTTGGCATACCCACACTTGGATGCAATACTACAGTGCCTCGGTTTTTTGAGTACCCCAGTTTCCATTCCTTCACACTCTTAATAATGCAATCCAAAATGGACAAACTTGCTTAGAGTGTATGAGATTTCAACTTTATGGAAAGGCTTATTTGTCTGCCTTCCATCACCACTTGAAAGTGTCAGTGCAAAGAATAGAGGAGAGTGTGAATAGAAGAGTCCAAGAATAGGTGGAAAAAAAAGTGGAGTTTGAATGAATACTTGTCTCCTCATTGCATAAAATTGGTGCAAATGACTAATAAAATCTCATGATGACCAAACCCACTACAAGTGTTCAATTTATACACCCTACTCAACACATCAAAGAGCAATATTAGGTGCTTCTCAAATTACAATTATTCCAGCCACTGAAGCTTTGACCAACCAAGTTTTTGGACCTGGATTTCTCCTAGTTTTGCAAATACAAGAGAGTATGGTTTTTGGAGTTTCATAGTATTGCTTTGTGGAGAAGAATATATGGCAATCTACAACCTAAGAAGAATCCTATATTCTTCATGTTCACGACTCAAGAGGGCCATGCAATACTGAACTAGAAGTACTACCGCAATGCAAGTTGCTCAAAATTAATTGACAACAATATCTGGACAAGAGTATTTTATCTTTGTCCATTTTCAAGGTTTGAAAGATTTCCATTAACTTTAATGGGACAAACATTTCTCTTAGTGTCATGGGTTCAGAGTTTGTCCAAAAAATCATAAAAGAGAGATATCACTTCAGAGACATTATGATGATATTTTAAGTTCAGTCATTTGTCCTATATCTCTTCCTTTTCTTTTTCTTCACAAAAAAGTATTGACATTTTTTATAAATAAAGTAAGTCGCACAACTAGAAGATACCCAAATAAGAAACTATTTGCCTACTGTGTTGATTTTATAAACAGTAAATCATATAAAGGCCTGTATAGGATAATTTTTTCCTCCTTTTTAAAGTTATATATATGATGTATTCCACAAAAGGTTAGAATACGAAAATACAAACAATATTCACTTAACTAATTCATAATCTGTGTTTGAGTTTTTTTTATTAATGTTTAGTAGGTGAAAACTCACGTTTCAGTTTTTATCCGAAATTAATAATATTAATTAATTGATTTCTAAAGCTGTAATATCAGAGCTTTTCACAACGTTTAACATCTAGACATTCAAGAAGATACTTGTGCATGTTCTCATCTTAAGTTCTCGTGTGCGTATCAAATTCACACATTCTATACTTGACTTGACTTCGAGTATTTTTAACGAAGATTACGTTACTTATTTGGATGGTGATGTATTTAGATTCATATTGATCATTCAATGAATGGTTATCGTTATTCTTAATAATTTGTGAATCAATGACTCATAAATAAATTTTAAACTAAAATTTTTATTAATAAATAATTGATTTAAATAGTATATATTTACATTTTTTAAGTAAAGTGTGGGACTAAAAAAATTAACCTTATCATATTACATATATTTTTTTATTTGAACAAAATTATCTCACATATATGATTTTTGTTATTTTGATAAAAATAAATAAAAACCTAAGATGATGCTATAAATATCGCTATCATGAATAGTTAAAAAGTTAGAGGTTGTATGGGAATTTATTGCAAGACTTCATAACATGTTAATTTTAAAAAGTTAAAATGAATTTTAAGAATTAAAGAAAATTGATACTGTAAAGAATTGAAATATTAATTAATTCAGGAAATCTTCCATCTTGATTGATTGCGTTTTAATTTGGTTGAGTTGGTAAATACTATATGAAAAGTTCGGTAAATAAATTTACCTCACTAACTTCCAGCATTTATGATACTTGAAATAACTTTTGAATTTATAATTTATTCTTAATTTTTTTATTTTCATTCTCAGTTATTTAATAAAATCTATTATTTATTTCCGTCTCTAATATAAAAGTATTTACTGTAATAAAACTTCTTATTTAATATTATACTATTTACATTATTTATCACACTATTGTTTAGCTTTTTAATAATATATTTTACTTTAAAAAAATAATGATAAGAATTTAAAATTAACTAGAAACTTGAAATTATTATTAAAATATTTTTTTCTTCAAAATAAAAGTATATGTAAAAAAATATCATATAAACATATCTTTTACCTGTTATTTTTTATATTTATCAATTAACTTTATCAAACATTTTTTCATTAAATAAAAGCTTAACAATTTTTAGCTAACTTTATAATTTATTTTGTCAAACATAATCTACTTCTTTAAATTGCTATAGTGATTTTTACTTTTTTAAGTTATTTGTTTGGCTTCACTTTTTTCTTTAAAAATCTTATTTAAATTAATCCATTGTAGAGATAGTAATTAATTAAATCAATGAAGTGATGCTTAACAACCTCAATCCTTATGGAAACAATATTCTACTCTATCTTTTGTTATTTTTGTAATTTATTGATCTTTTTCATATTAATCAACAAGTGGATACACCATCTCCTCACAATAAAAATTTGTGGAAAAAAATATCAAGATGAAGTAATAAGTGGAACTATAAAAAGAGAGAAGCTATATAAGCCTAGAAATATCATGCGCAAACTACAAACCTCCTCATTTCCTTTGTCAAAAAAGAAACTCATTGAAGTGGAAGGAATTCTAGTGGATTATACATGGCAGGCTAAGAAGTGTTATAAATTCATAATTGTTAACATATTTAGGTCATTGCCGTTTATTAAAGTTTAACTAGTTCAGATGGGCCACAAGCATGAACCCTAATTAATCATTTCGCACCAGTCAATGTGGGGGCCGGGAAGAAAAAAAAAGTAAAAACAGGACTCTTCCGTAGCAATTGAATTGCTTGGTCCATACACCTGGCTAAATCACTTGTTGCAAGAGTACAATATTTTTTTATTGCTAATGATCATGCTGCTTTTGTGCTTTATCTCATTCATTTTGGAAGCAAAATCATGATTAGCTACCTCCGAAATTCTTGATTAACTAAAAGAAGTCAACAAAAATTAATAATTAATCTTTTAACATAGTCCACAAGGATGCTTTCCATAGTATGGGATATAATAATTAAATATAAAAATTTAAGTGCACTATATTATATGAGTTTGATTGATAATTAATTTTACATGAAAGTAGTGTAGAATTGATCACTACCCAGGTCCAAAGTACTTAATCATTTTGACTTGGTATCTAGTTAGCTTGGTGGGTTATAGCCGACCCTTCTTCAATTTACCATTATAATAATGAAGCTCACAAAAATTGGTCAACCCACATCATATAGTGTAATAATAAGATTAAATTAGTTTATGGTTGAAAAACAAGTGTTTTACTAATCGTGAATTCGTACTACAGTATGTGATCGTGCAAAGTTGGGTGGTTCATATCTAATATCACCCAAGTTATAATTTGAATAAGACGTATACGTACGCAACTCTTCCACATGTAAAATTCATATTACATGAACGAAGCTGAACATGCGAAGTAACAAATTATGGAATTTGATTTTGACAAGCTTGCGCAGTATAGGCAGCATACGCAAGCATGCATCCCATATGTATAATAAATAATATCAGTAATAATCAATTTGTAATTTTGTGTTATTTGAAGGTAAGTTTCATACTTTCTTTTTGTTGGATGCAATTGTGAATTGTATTTATAAGAATCAAACGGATTCTACTTTCTGTTTGATTAAGCTGATTTTGGTAAGAAAGAACCAGTTAAAAAGACTTTTTTTTTAATGCCTATCCTTAAGCTATATGGAGAGATAAAACGAGGGGAAAAGATAATGCGAAACTCACTATAATTTTGGTCTTCCTTTCAAAGAGAAAAAATGAGAGGATTTTGTGAAAGTAACTACAATATCCTTCGTTTAATTTTATTCATTAAATTATAAAGGTGACAAATCATTTTACATCATTATATTTTTTTTTATCCAACTGGATAAGTATAGAGAGAATTTAAATTTTCTTTTTCTTTACTTTTTTTATTTCTCTTATTTTAAACAATTAAATAAATTTTTTACTTATTTTTTATTTATTTTCTCTTTTCTCTCACTTCTTTCTACCTTTTTTAAATTCTTGCTTAAACGCAAACATATTTTATTGAGTTTATTTTAATATATTATAAATTAAATAAGTGTTTAGGGTTTTAATATATTATTTTAATATATTGCGTATTTATTTTCTCTTTTCTCTCACTTCTTTCTACCTTTTTCTCATTTTTATATTATAAATTAAATCTATAAAACTTTACATAAATTATAAATTATTTAATATTTTATTGAGTTTAATTTTAATATATTATAAACGTAAAAAAAATTATATATATTGAAAATTATGGTAGATATGATTTTTAAAATAATTATTACATAAATTAATAATTTTTAATAATATAACAATTTATAGTTTAAATAATACTATAAAAAAATTTATATTATTACTCCATGTAAATTAAATTCTTTTATATATATATATATATATTTATTTATTTATTTATTTATATATCAAGATTAATCAAATAAGTGCGGAAGATACTAATTATTTTTTAATCCACTTAGGGGCGAGGCAATGTTTACAACTTGCATTTGTCTACTGCAAAAGTTTCTTTATTATTCCTATTTATTAAGTATAGGTAGACATAAACTTAATCAGTATTTCACAAAAT
Organism: Canavalia gladiata; assembly: GCA_037954105.1. NCBI lineage: Eukaryota > Viridiplantae > Streptophyta > Magnoliopsida > Fabales > Fabaceae > Canavalia > Canavalia gladiata. Next base: position 10,697,956 of record CM075660.1, on the reverse strand, counting down.
AAATTTCTAAAAAATCAATTTAAAAACATTAGCGATGAAAAGCAATTTTTGCGCCTTCTCATAAGAATTCACAACTAATATTTATCAGTCTGTGTACCGTGAGCATATTACAGATACGTATAGATTTATATTCGATTCGAACAATAGTGCAAACTGACTATTTCGCAATACATCACCGTAGGAAAAATTTTAAATTATTTCATAAAAGTCATATACGATCATACAAAATACGCAATGATAAAAGAAAATGGAAGCGTATGGGCTTTGTCCCTGTTTATTAATCAAAAAACATAAAATAAAATGGAAGCCTAAATCACGATAGGGAAAAAAATGAAAAAGTACATATTAAAAATAAAAATGATCCATTTGTACAAAATTTACAAATTCATTCCGTAACATTCTTTTTTACAATAATGAAAGGATCTCGTTATGTAATATTTAAAAATTCTGATGAATTAAAAGAGTTTAAAGGACGTTAACTCCATGCCCCGCTGGTGTTTAGTTTATACTAATTAAGGGAATAAGTTGCTAGGATGCCTTAAACTTGTACTGTGACGCTAAATAGGTGCTTTATTCTTGTGAACAGTTAATGCTCGTTGAGTTTTTATTCCATTACTTAGTGTTTGTTGATTCTCAATTTAGAATCTATTATATAAATTTCTTTCTCTGTTAGTTACCTTTAAAAAAAAAACAATGCAACTCATGCACGATATTTATTCATATTATGCACATTTTTTGGCGAATATATTCATATATATTGTAGATATGGATGTATATGAATGTTAAATTATCAAAATTAAAATCAATCCGTATCCATTTTATTTAAAAAGGGAATGAGCATTAAAATTCCAACCTCACTTAAGAGGAACGGACAATGGGTCTCCAAGTGGATGAGTTTCGACCCTCAAAGAAGATACCGAATAGGGGAATAAACTATTATTGAAATGACCAATCAAGCATAATGTTTTGTTCTCATTTTCTCTTGGCGGATTGCTAGTTACTTAATTAATAGGAGATGATCCTTACGTACCATACTTTGGTTTACTTTTAAAATATTCGTCAAATGATAGAAGTAATACCATTTATAATTGGTAACTATGTGCTTCGCTTAGACTATCTTTGACCGGCATCATCTCAACTTTTTGTGGATTCCACTGTTTGGATATTTTCATTTTTATTACTATTTTTTTAATACTTCCATTAGTTTTTCTAAATCTTGTTAATGGAGTCAATTATGTTACTTGCTAATCTCAACACTGTACCGGTGTCACGAATAATAACTCAAAAACATAGAAATAGTTTTTAAAGTTTACTTGGAAACCATGCACTAATAGTTGAATATTGTACTCTGTTTGTTGTCTAACTTATGATAATATGATTTATCATATTAATGGACAATTTTATGGGTATATAAAAATAGGTGCATTCTATGATCATACATACATCATTCCATTTGTGTAATTATATATTGTGAATTTACATTAATAATTTAATTCCCGTTAAATAGGAATTATATCAATAAAGGAAACTCCAATGTCTAACTTTTTTTCCACTAGTATATAGGACATGCTTTTTTACAGGGTACGAATTTTGTTGCACTAGTATGTGTAATCAATCATGGTGGTTAGATGTATTTAGTTATAGCATGAAGATATATTGCATCAACGGCTCACACTCCTTCGTCAATAGATTGTATAAAAGATATATTCCCTTTTCTTATATTGTTTTGAGATCAATTTATTGCTTTTTTATGAGATATATTGTTTGTATAATAAATTGATATTATTATGCATTGCTCTTTTTTCTTTTTTTATTTGTTAATATTAGATGTATAAATATGATATTTGTTGAATATTGGAAAGGTGTGTTGGAGAATGAGATAGGATTGATTAAGTAAGAGAAATGAGAGTTGTGGTAGCAAAAATAAACGGCTAAAAGGCGATGATGGATTTGAATAGGGGTAATGGTGGAAGCATGATGAAAGAGAGTAGAAGAAGAAGAAGAAAGAATAGGATAGAAAAGGATATGAAGGATTAGAGGAGGAAGTATTTTGGCGTGTAGCATGAGAGGAGCCACTTTGTGAGAGTGACATATTGAGTGAAGTTCACTAGAAAAATTGATACATACATAAGCCAATCTACATTGAAATATTATAAAACTGGAAACAAAAAAAGGGAATTAAAAGGAGGGTGAACATGACACAATTAGTGGATGCTTCACTTTAGTATAACAGCAAATAATAAGTCGCAAAGTTTTAGCATTTAGATTTGCACCATCTAATGAGGTTTCCAGTGGAACAAGGATTTTGATGGAAAAAGAAGAGAGTGGACACAAACTTGTTTATGTCTTTTTATGTGTCCCTCAACTATTGGGGCCTTGGTTTACACTACTCTATCCGGGTCCTTTGTGCCCTTATCACATCTCCTTTTGTGACTTATTAAGGGGAAATAAATAATAAAACTCATAAAAGTTTAATCTGTTAGATGCAGATCTGATTCTCTTTACTGGATATTCAGTTGCATAATTGGTGAAACCTTTGAATTATAAGATAAACGTTTTTGGTTGCCTTCAACAATGACCCATTTTACACCTAAGCTTGCTCTGGCACCAAGTAGTGCATTTTGTCCTATTTATCTCAAATTCATGAAAGAGTTGCAAAGTTGCACCCAGCTAGGTCCCAGTTCTATACTCTATACTCTCATCTCACTCATGTATTAAGAGCTTCCCACGTGAGTTCACTTTGCATAACACCATTGCCTATGTTTGTTCAGAATCATATTACAAATGAAAAGTGTGTTGCTTTAATGTCCTTAATTCAGAAATGTTGCACTACGTACTCTCCAGGACACTGCGTTGTATATCACCTATTCCAAGCTCGATTAATTTCTATATATAGACAGTCATGTACATACGTACTTGGGTACCAAACTCCACATAGATTAATATATATTATATATTGGGTAATGAATTCAGAAGAATAAACGTGTTAATAAAAGACAGTTGAGCGTTTATACCTCAACACACTAATAGCACGTTTAATTTGTTAATAGAAGGATCGAATAGTACAAAATTTATAGTTTTTTTTATATTTGATTTATAAAAGAGATATATTATTTATATTTTTTATTACAAATTTTGAAGAATTTAGAATAGTACAAAATTTTAATCCCAACTAAATAAAAGAATAGATTTTTATTATAAGAAATAAAATTTTAAAAATAAAAATATATATTATTTATTACAATACTCTTTCTATAATAGAAATAATATATAAAATTGTTTATACTACGATATTGAGTACAAAAGAAAGAATTGTATTGTAATTTAAGTATTTTTTTTATATTATTCTATATTCGGTCTTTCATAGTATATTAAATGCATCCTATAATTTTTTTAATGAAAAAGAATTCACACATCTAAAAGTATTTTTAAAAAATATATTACTATTTTAATTTTTAAAAATTTAGGATCTATCAGATTAATTTTTAAAGGATGAAAATTATTTTTTAAAAAATATAAAAAGCTATTTGTTATTTTTAATTTTTCATTTTAATTTATGCAAAAAAATAAATTAAATAATTTTTTAAAAATAAAAATAATAAAATTATATCTTTTGAAAATTAATATAATTAATTATAAATTTTTAAGAATAAAAATAACAATTTACTCACTTGTAAAGGTTAAAATGTTCGAGATACACTTGATTTTTCAAGAGCATTACTTCAAAATTCTTGCCTTAGCAGACATTTGTATTATGTAAACTACTAGTACCTCCATTGTAAAAATGATAAATTTTTAATAAGTGCTTAGCTAGGAAAAAAGTTCGGTTAATTACTCTATTATTAAATTACGTACTATTCATTATAGTAATATTTTTAAAGTACAAAAATATAAGGGAGGTAGTGAATATTCACCTAAAAAAATAAAATATTTTTTAGAGACATTATACAATAGTGTCACATTGTTCTCTTGATGCAAATAAAAAAAAATCATATATTAGTAACAAAAGAGATCTAATTACCAGTACAATAACTTGGAGCTTCATGGTGATATGAAGGACAATGATATATAATCATTGTATAAATTGTAAGGACCTCTATTTCTTTAAATTTTATACATTCAAGCTGTAGGCCTTACTTTCATTGTAGTTAATTAAAGTGATGGTTTTTGTGCGATTCATTTCCTCTTATTAAGCTGAGTTTAGTTATTATTACAGAAAAGACATGGTTTAAAAGGTAATGATTTGTTTTAAAATTTAAATATAGATCATATTTTGGAGTAAAAATATTTTAATGCTGAATGGAAATTTGTCAACTTTACATGCAAAATTTAACAAGTTATTCTTTGTTAAATTTGCTGATTCAGAATAAATTTATATGTTGAATCATTATGGTACGTACCTTCAAAATTATTGTTAAATTTCCCCCTACAGTATATTATTTCCATCAAAATAATGTTAAAATTTAAATAAGCAAATTAAAGGGGAGGACACTTGCTCAAGATGCACTGGTATAGATGTCCAAACTAATATGGATTATTTTCTTAAATGAGTGAAAAATAAATACAATCTTAATATATTGACTTGAAGTAAAAGTAGAACAATACTTATAATTAAGATTTAAATAATTATTTTAACTTAATATTTGAAAATGAGTTAAATTTAAATTATTTTTAATATATTATCAAAATTTATTTAATATTAACGTTGAATCATAGACATACGTTAAATTTTCATGCACCGGATACTTCTCCTAAGTGAGTAGAGTAAATCTTGGAGTTGATATATAGAACGAATTATTTAGTATTTTTATGGTTACATAAGTGATAATTATACGATCAAATTTACATGTGTTGGGCATATCATATCATATCATAAGGTATATTGTGGTATAAAAAATGGTGAATAATTGTAGGGATTGATATATAAACTATAAAGAAGGAAAACTAAGGAGGGTTTGTTAAAGTCCCTTATAATGCATCAAGTTGACATTCCGTGGGGTGTAGTGCTCCCACATGTATTGCTCAATGGTTTACAATTTCGTACACGCCTGTCACAGCTTGTTGCGTTGCAGCGGTTTCCATCATATATATCAAAAGTGATATCTAATTAAATACATAAATTCTTAGTCATTGCATATTCTACTCTGTACTCTTTCTCTTTTCTACTTTTACAATAGAGAGGGAGGTATACTAATCTCTCTACAGTTCCATTTTTGTGGTTCACAAAGTTGACGCAAAATTGGAGACCCATTTTTTTCTGCATGCGCATGCCATTCATGGATGAGTCAAGCTCCATTAGTTATTGTGGCAGCTCGTTGGATCCCTATGTACAGATGCAGGTTTTTTTTTTTATATTTTCTGTTTTCTTTCTTTTTTTCTTTTTTTAACAAAATAGATGTTTAATTTTATTTCCCATGCCGTATTAATTTGTTGATGCTTTAAATGAATGATAAAATCTAAAAAAAAAATGAAAAAGAATAAAATGACAACAATAAGAACATAAGAATGTAAAATATATATACCAATGTTTAAGATGTATATCATTAATACGTTACCTTCAAAGGATTAAAAATATATTATTTCAAAGAATAAAAAAGTAAAATTTATAATTTTAAAAATGAAGGACTAAAATAAAAATTTTATAATTTTTAAAATTTTTTTAAAATCTTTATACACATACATATAAAATTGAAATATATTAATAATGTATAAATTTATATTATTATTCAATTATAAATTATTTTAAAATTAAATATAATTTTATAATAATTATTTTTAAAAAATATATTCATAATAAATTTTAATTGGTTACATTTTATGTGTGTAATTGCTGTAAAAAATCATTGTTAACCAATCCTAAGAAGTCTTTCCAAAATAATTTATGATGATAACTAGGAAAGATAAGGAAGTAAACCGAGGGAGGTTTAGTTTTTCTCACTCCTATCTCACTAAGAATCAAAATTAGTTTGAATGTGGATTTGGGGAAGATGAGAATTAAAATTTAAAATCTAACTGATCAATTAATTGTTTTTGGTAAACCCACAATTGTTTGTGTGTGTATATATATATATAATTATTTTAATTTAAATAATACACAAAATAGATATAAAAATATTAGACAAATAATAAAATTATAAAGTTAAATGTTATTATTTAATTATTATTACAATTATTGAAATAGATATCTATAATTTTAGATGTAGTTTCATCTTTATAAATTAAATTTGAGTTTTTCTAAAACTCAATTAAAATAAACTTTTTTTTTATCAAAATTAGACAGGAATAAGATAGATACTTGCAAATTTAAATTTAATTGTATATGCATAACGAATTAAAGAATCAGGCTAAAAGGCCGGTTTATACAAAATTGGTAGTAGCTGATGATTTTGATATATTGAAAGTAGGATTTTGGTGAGATTTGAAAGGTTACTTCGTGTATCTAAACTTTCTTTATTTTATATCCATAGAATGGACTTACACCATCTTGGTGAATCACATTAATGGTTAGGGTAACAGAAAAAACATAATTTTCTTATCTTGTAAAAATTCATTAACATGATTATATTTAAGAAAAAGGAAAATTTTATTTTGTCAATTTTTTAATCATATTCTTCTTTCGATTGCTCTTAATCATGAAAGTGATTGAAATTTTTAATATTATTTTAATTTATTTTATACATGATAATAAAAATAATAAAACTAAAACTTAGAATCTTATATCAAGTATCTTAAGCTTTTATAATTAGGCTATTATTTTAATACATTAAGGAGTAGATGATATATTAAACCAATCCAAATAGAGATGGCACCCACACGAGTTAAGAACACGATATTTCTTCGGCGCTTGTCCCTACTCCTTTATGTCTTTTATTTTGATGATATTTGATTTTGTGAAAATATTTTTTATTTATAAAGAATTATTTTATTTTTTGTTTTTAAAATTTTGCGTCAAAATAAAAATAAAACTAATTTTTATTTTTACTATTTCACATACACAAATTTAAAAATAAAAACAATATAAAAATTTTATAAATAAAAATGAAAATAAAAAATATTTTTATAAACAAAATGTGACCATTCTTCTTCCATTGCTATTTCTAATCCTTATTATGATTTTTTTTAACCCTATCCTCATTCCTTGCATGTCCTCGTAGGAATTCCAAAATCGTGTAATAAAATTTTAAAAAATACAAAAAAAGTTATATAAAACTTAGATTTGAGATATTGTTACTTTATTAGATTAATAAAAGTAAAAAGTAAAAAATTGGAAATTCAAAACGAATGGAAAAAGGTAATGGAGGTAGAGGAGTAAAAGTATAATTATTGAGTTTGATTAAATAAAATATATTATTTAAAATTAAAAAATAACGTACGTTTAATTAAAATTATTTTAGTATATATATATATATATGTATATATATTTAGTATATATATATGTGTGTGTGAAAATATGCGACTTCTCCTTTTCAAAGTTTAGAAAATACTTTAAATTATCATTAAGAATTGTAGTATGTCATAACATTAAAATGGGGATAACTTTCTCCTTTCCCCTCTTCCTTAGCTTTATTTTAATAAAAAAAATAAAATAAGATGCATTTTAGAAAGAGGATGGAAGATTTAAAATGAAACCCTGACAAATTGTCAACCAAGGTTCCAAAGTTAGCGTCATTTTATTCTTTTTCTTGTTGGAAATTGTTGAAAGAGTCCGACACTAGACCAATGCTCGAACACTTGGCACTTAGCCACTTGTGCTTAATTATTATAAAAAAGAATAAAACAACAAAGTCTGCCCTACAATAAAAGGATGAAAAACAAAAATGGATATACGTACATTTCAATATTATTTATAATATTTTAAAGGAAAAAGTACAGTAGTTAAAGAATCCTTAGTGGGGATTTGATTCTTTGAATACATTTTGACTCTAAATTTTTTCTAATATTACGTTTTCATAAAGGTACATCATACATAATGTCATTGTATGAATAGATTAAACTTAAGCATACACTATATATAAGGAAATGATGGTATTAGAAAACCGATTTAATTATTAATTCCCTTATATACCGCATGGTATTCTACTACGTATATACGTATTCCATAACGACGCTTTACACCAAGTCATTTATGAAAACTAAAAACTAAAACTTTTCATACATAGAGGAAGCAATTTAATTAGTTTAAATCAAATTAAAAATTGAAAGAACATTGTGATTCGACTAAAATTAAAGTGACAAAAAAATGCAATTCACTATAAAATGGAATAAAATAAAATGAGTAATACTAAATTTCTACAAATAAAACACTTCAACTAAAAAAAGATGTAATAAATTGACATCTTAATTAGGAAAATCATGCATCTAATTATAAATTATTCTTAATTGTTTGTTTAAAGTCGACTGTCTTCTGTCTTTGTCTCTTACTTGTAAGCAGTATTTAATCCTATGTACCATAAAGGTAGCGTTTAATCCTTTATAGCTTAAAAACTTCGACACGTAACGTCAAGATATAATTTGAATATTTGATCGAAAGAGTTTTAGAATATTATATCTCATTTCAAATCTTCTTAAGCTAGCTTCTAGCTAGCGATCGATCAGACACCAACTGTCATCTGGAACATATATAGCGAATAATGAGAATATCTTCATGTGTTTTTGAATATATTATTCGTCCTATTGAGCTTCCCTCTCGACCAATTTAACATAATCTCATATTTTACAGAATAATTTTATCTTTTTTTATTTATTTTTAGCCAGATATTCACACAAATATAATAATTATGAAACTAATTAATTGCAACTTTTCAAATAGAAGATGATGGTTAATTAAAACCAACTTCAAAATTGCATTTAGCATGCTTGAACTTTTCTAGCCTTAAATAGATAAAAAATTACATTTGAAGTCCTTTTTTTAGAAAAATTAACTTAACAACCATATTTCAAGTTTTAAGCTCTCTCTATATAAATTGAATAAAAATATTCGGATCTGCTCATAAGTTTTTTTTTTGGGATAATGTTAAAAAATTATTAACTTTAATATTATTTTTAATGAAAAAATTATTTTTGTTATATTAATCAATGACTTTAGACGGAGATTTATTATCAAAATTATATTTTTTTAGATAATTAAAATATATTATGGCTAAAAAAACAGTTACCACAGGGTGTTAATTATTCAAAGGAAAAGGTTTAGAAAAGAAGCACCCTTTCAGTGATGGTGACTCCATACTGTAACCAATGGCTTTTATGGGAAAGAGGACACCAATCTGAGCCACTACTTGTAAGGATGAATTGGTACTTGACACCTAGAAAGTCATTGAGGGGAACCATGCTTTCCTTCTACTTTCTTTTTTTCTCAACCAAAGCACACCCTCCAAAAACAGATACCCTATAAAGAGAGTCCAAGGCAAATGAGCTACAAGGTGTTTATTTTTCTTTTGGTGATTCCCCTACCTATATAAAAGAATTTTCATGTGTTTTTTTGAAAAATTAACGGGTTTGGTGCCCTACCTCATATATTCTACAGTAAAACCCCTATGGTTATCTATTACATTCTTTTTCTCTTTTGAACAGTGAATATATATAATTGAAGATATTTCATGTAGTGGTAGCATGTGGTTTGTTAAACAGTGAAAAAGGAAAACAAAAGTAGATGAGATAAGATCATTTCATGTTTTATCAGTTAATGTTTGGCAAGGAAGTGGGAAAAGCTCCCATAATTAAAATTCATTTTTTTAAAAAGAAATCACATTCATATTTATTATTTTCTAAATTGTTCTTAACCTTACCACGTGTTTTTCATTTTAAAAAAGTAAACATATTTCTCTATTTTTTTAATTAACGTAGATTTTTTATTAAAAGTTTTGTTTCTCGATATTAACGATAATTATATTTTAAGATTATTTGATTTATTTTATAAAAAATAAACAATCTCATCTAAGTATATTAATAAACTTAAGATATTATATTAAAAAAATTTATTTAATCTTTTATAAATAAAATCTTATCATCCACTTATAATGAAATTATTTATCTCATATAATAAGATGAGAAATCCCTATTATTTTTAGTTTGCTAGCTTTATTCTCAATCAATTGTACGAGTAAATTTTTTTACTTTTTTACTTTTATATACTGATTTTAAATAGATCTTTATTCTAAAAGTGTTTATTAATATATATTTATTTTTTCCATCCACCCTTTTTCTATCCTTCTCTTTCTTGTCATTATATTATGTATTACATTTTTTTATTTTTTATTTTTTTTTAGGTGTATCTACCCACTTTTATCTGCACACTACTAATTTTTCATATCCGGAATAAAGTGCATACTCCCTGATTGACTTTGGTTACACAATGAGGAAGCTCGTCACTTTATCATCTAATAAGAACATGGTTTAAGATTTAGATCACTGCTTAGTCGATGTTTTTGTTCCATTTTAACTTAAACATGAATTGCAGTCTCCTAATGATTTATTTATTTATTTAAATTTAAAATAAAAAATATGCTTTTAATTTTAATTATTTTACAGTTATTTTTCAACTTCTAAATTACCAAAATATTTATCATTTATGTATTTGATTTTAATTATCTAATTATTATATATTTTGAATCAAAAAATATTTCTCCCTAAAAGATCTAACTACTTTATCATTATTATATTTTATATTAAAAATTATTATTGCACATCTAAAAATGAAATAGAATTAGAAAAGGAGAACACTAGATAAAAAATATATATAAAAAGTAAAATATATGATAATAAAAATATTTATTATTGCAAGGATTACAAAGAAGAGTAAAGCCCAAAAGTATCCGGAAGCTATATATAGCAAAACATGTCTGGATGGATGATTAGTATGAATTAAAAAATGATTTAATTTACCATAGTGAAAAACTAATAGAATACAATAATGGAATAGAAGAAAAGGCATTGTGCATTTTCATACTTTGAGGACAAGTGGATATTATGAAATCAGATATTGGGCCCCCAAGGTGTTTTGATTATTAGTATTATTAGAAACCTTTTCTCCCAAACTTTAAAAATCTCTATTACTTTTTTCACAGAAAAGATAAGGAATCAAAGAAATGCCCTCCACACACGTGGCTCTGTTGAATGCAATACCGTTATATCTATCCTTCCATCCATCCATCCATCCATCCATCCATCAACCCATTGTAAAGGAAAAACAAAAATAAAAGAAATTAGCCCAAACCAAAACCCATAGTTATTTGGTATTTTTCTGATTTTATGTTAATTGAGCATAGCCAACTATAACATCATTGAACAGCAAAAAACAGTAGAGACAGCAACACAAAAAACAGTAGAAGCAGATGGTATTCTCTCTTCCTAAGACTATATATTGTGTTATCATTCAATCACATCCTTGTGTGCTTCTCGTGCCTTCTTCACTTTATTATACCTCTTCTCTCATGTGATCCTCTTCTTTCATCTATCTCCCTCATTTAATTTAACTCCTTCTTCATACTTAAAACTCTCTCTCTCTCTCTCTCTCTCTCTCTCTCTCTCTCTCTCTTCCTTTTGCTTCTAAGAGATGATGCCCCCTGAGCAAGAAACCACTATTGCACCCATCTCAACCCGACCCGAAAACGGCTCCGAACCCGATGGATCTACCACTAACAAAATCAAACCCAGTAATTTGGATGATAATGGCATTCCTTCACACCATCACCCTCAACCAACACCACCACCACCGCCACCATTCACCATTCTTCACCAATCCTTACGTCCCGTTACTCTCAAGGTACTTATTTATAATTAATTATATCATCATTTTAGTTCCAAAAAACATTTATACATTCAAACATGAAAGTAATATTATTTAAATTTCTACAAATCATGCATGCTAGCTACATGTTTCTCTAGTCTAACATACAATTTTAATTTATTTTGTGTTTTTATGTATCTTGTGTGGTATAGTTTGAAGACGTTTCTTACAGCATAACCTTCGAAAGCCAAAAGAAAGGTTGTGTTTTACGTAAAGAGTCAAAGCTAACAAGAAAAGTACTAAGCGGTGTGACGGGAATAGCGAAACCCGGCGAGTTAACGGCAATGCTGGGTCCTTCAGGGAGCGGGAAGACGACCCTACTAACAGCGCTGGCGGGGAGGCTGACCGGAAAAGTATCGGGCACGATAACATACAACGGGCAATCAAACACGTCGTTGATGAAACGAAGGATCGGGTTCGTATCACAAGACGATGTTCTGTATCCTCACCTGACGGTGGTGGAAACACTGACCTACACAGCTTTGTTGAGGCTACCAAAGAGTTTAAGCAAAGAAGAGAAAATAGAACACGCTGAGAATGTGATCATGGAGCTTGGGCTCACACGGTGTCGTAATAGTCCTGTTGGAGGCTGCATGGCTCTGTTCCGAGGCATTTCGGGTGGGGAAAGGAAACGGGTCAGTATTGGACAGGAGATGTTGGTTAACCCGAGTTTGTTGTTTTTGGATGAGCCCACTTCCGGCCTCGACTCTACCACGGCCCAACTCATTGTTTCGGCCCTAAGAGGACTTGCACGGGCCGGACGCACTGTTCTCACCACCATTCATCAACCTTCAAGTCGGTTGTATAGGATGTTTGATAAAGTTATTGTATTATCCGACGGTTACCCCATCTATAGTGGTCATGCGGATCGGGTCATGGACTATCTTGGATCCGTTGGCTATGTGCCTGCTTTCAATTTTGTGAACCCCGCTGATTTCCTCCTTGACCTTGCTAATGGTAAGTAGATTCATCATTTCAGAATTTTCATTTTTGTTAACATCATCATTTACACCTGATTTTAAACGTATAAAAATAATACTTAATTCTAATCAAATCTTAACGTTTTCAAGTTGGTTGTAAAGAGGGTACTATTTTTGTTATTATTATTTTTAGACAAATTTTGTAATTATTTGTGAAAATTGAAAATGAGATGCTAAAGGTCTTCTCAAATCAGACATGCATTAATTAATATCTTGAGGTCTCAATGGTTGGTTAGTAGTATTTGTGTGTTTTTATGATGAGGAACGAAAAGTTGGAGATTTTGTGCATGTCAACTTCAGAAAACAAAATTGACCCTTGAGTTATTTTACACTTGTTGATTGTTAGGTGAGGGTTCATTTTCAATTTTTTAATAATGGAGGAGCTAAAAGATTGAGGTTCTTCTTTGAGCCCATGACCCTTGTTATCAAGGCGGCAACAGCTAATGATGGGTCACTAGAAGCAGTAAATTGATAAGACACTATAACAAAAGATATTCATCCCTCTTAGGCCAGTTTCACGACATGTGAGTTTTCTAATGTGTAAACAAGGATCGACAAAACAGGGGAAACTTTTTTTTAATAAATGTTAAAGGTGTTTGGAATGGTCTGATTCCCATGGTGATCACATAAAGTTTTGTGAAGGATATAACTTATAAGTGTAACTTTGGAATAAATTAGAGATGCTTTACAAGTCCATTCTACTTTAATTTTAAAATTACGTAAATTAAACTGAATTCCCTAGAATTGTAAAAGATATTTGAAGCACAGAAATAATGATGGTGGAAGCATCCTCAAGCATGGTTATATTTGATCATGTAGGCCCAAAATGTTGGTGGGTTGAGCCATCTAATTCCTTAGATTCTGTGGTTATGCAGGCATAGTTGCTGATGTCAAGCATGATGATCAGATAGACCACCATGAGGATCAAGCTTCGGTCAAACAGTCCCTAATTTCATCCTTTAAGAAGAACTTATATCCTTCTCTTAAAGAGGAGATTCAGCAAATTAACAACGACCAAGTGATTTTTGCATCAGGAACACCCAGACGTAAGTGAAATTTTATTACTCTCTTGATATTCAACAGAGATAGTAATGTGTAACACCATGACTAAACAATCATTATTTATGCCCTGTAGGCTCTGATAACCAATGGACCACAAGCTGGTGGGAACAATTCAAGGTGCTTCTTAAGAGGGGTCTACAAGAGAGAAGGCATGAATCATTTTCTGGCTTAAGGATTTTCCAAGTCTTGTCTGTATCCATTCTCTCTGGACTTCTATGGTGGCACTCTGATCATTCACATGTACAAGATCAGGTATTTATGAACCTATATTCTACTTTTTAGCATGAAAATTTAAGATAAATGGCTGCTTATAATATAACCCTTGTAACAGGTAGGACTGCTTTTCTTCTTCTCCATTTTCTGGGGATTCTTTCCCCTCTTCAACGCCATATTTGCATTCCCTCTGGAGAGGCCAATGCTAATAAAAGAAAGATCATCAGGCATGTACCATCTCTCTTCATACTATGTTGCTCGGATGGTTGGAGACTTACCAATGGAGCTTGTACTTCCAACAATCTTTGTAACCATTACTTATTGGATGGGTGGTCTTAAGCCTTCATTGGTTACATTTGTGTTGACCCTTTTGATCATGCTATTCAATGTGTTAGTCTCACAAGGCATAGGTCTAGCACTTGGTGCAATTCTCATGGATGTGAAGCAAGCCACAACTCTAGCTTCGGTGACCATGCTGGTGTTTCTGTTAGCTGGTGGTTACTACATTCAAGAAATGCCTTCTTTTATAGGTTGGTTAAAGTACATTTCTTTCAGTCACTACTGCTATAAGCTACTGGTAGGAGTCCAATATGAAGGAAATGAGGTGTATGAGTGTGGACCAGGGTTGCATTGTAGGATAAGAGATTTTCCTGCCATAAAGTGTCTTGGCCTTGATAATAATATGTGGCTGGATGTGGCTGCATTGACTATAATGTTTATTGGATACAGAGTTGTGGCATATCTAGCTTTGAGGATGGGGCAGCCTCGTTGACTGACTAATTATAAAGACTTGACAGATTTGAGACCATGTTATTATTTTTTCAAGTTTGGTTGTTTGAATCACCGCCTCACACAAAGTGGTAATTCCATTCAACTTGTAAGGATAATCAATATCTTAAATCCTTGTGATTAATTTAATGAAGCAATCAAAATTTATAGCATATAGTTCATTTTTTTTTTATGGAGAAAAGCCAGCCCTACCTGTTACCACACCATCTGCTGTTTTAGTTATCAAAGGTGATTTTGGATCTTCATGGACGCATAATTATTGTTGCAAATTGGATCATGTTGACAAGTCAAGGGGTATTATTCTCTTTGCATTTGTATCTTGTCTTGTTTATTGATCACACCAGTGCTCTTTTGTTTATTATTTTTGTAATTTTATTAAATTTGCACTTTCATGGATTCATTAATGATTATCTTTCTCTAATGAAATTGCAAAACCAGTCTAATTAATTGAAAATTCCCGTAAATCATATCCTGTTCTTGTTGAATTTAATTTGGGTCCTGATTCTGTGGGACTAGTTTGACGAAACAAAATAATAATACATGTTGAACTAAAAGGCAGGGTAATTATCACCGAACGTCCGTGTATAAGCTCGTATTGGTTGATTTAATTTAATTAATAATTTTAAATTTAAATTTTGAATGTGTAAATATTAAATATTTTATAAAAAAAATTTATAATATTTTTATTAGATTCAAGAAGAATTGTCTTCCATATATAAAGTATTTATGGTCTTGTAAAAATAAAAAAGATAGAGTGATTAATTTTGTATAGGAAAAATAAAAAAGTAAATTATCGGTAATAAAAATTCTAGTTTTGATACAATTACTTGCTTAATCAACCAATGATATTTAAAAGACCCTTAAATAGTAATTCACCTAGAAATTGTTTTAAAAAGTAGGTTTTAGTATAAAAGAGGGAAGGAGAAAATTTTAATTTTAAATGAGTACATTTCAATTTAATAATTTTAATGTATTAATTATATATTATTAGCATAGATAATATATAATTCTTTTAATTTAAAAATAAAACATTTGTTTTCATTCCCCGTTTTCTTTAAAAATCTCTTCCAAAATCATCCATTAGTGACTTAATTAACTGTTGGAGGGTTTAACTGTTCTTAAACTCGGATCTCCGGATATTTTTATCACCTTTTGCATTTTTCTTTTGAAAAGAAAAAAACATGTTCTGTTATGCCTCTGACTCTACATGAAGGAACCTTTCATCAGGTAAAGTATAATCTATTATGTACATGAGAAGATAAAGTTTTTTATTTATATCCTTTGACAAGTTAATGATGCATCCAATTTTAGGCCTCCGAAATCACAAGTTATATATGGTAATCTTATCTCTGGAAATGGATTCAGAGTTCAGACATAGCTTATATAGTTCAGAAGAAATATTTTCTCACTAACATACATAAATACGTACATAAAAATATAATACTTACCTACACATAAGGTGTATTTAATGCACAACAAGCAATTTTGAGAGAGAACAGGGAAAGGAGGAAAATTGAGGAAGAGAAGAGGACTTGAAAAAGAGGGTTATCAATAACAGGGAGAAATTGCTGGGTATTTTTTATATTGTGCATTGGATAAAAACTCATTTTTTAACTTATTGACTATTATTCTCTCCTTCCTTTCTTATTTGACATTTGTTATTATTTTAAAAAATATTTTTATTTATCAAATTTAAAATAATATTTATTATTTTTATAAATGTATTAATTGATGAAAAAAATTGAAGACAAAAGAAAAAAATTCTTTACAATTTCAACACAAGTGAATATATTAATTAACTTTCTTAATTTATATTAAATAATGTTAAATTTTTAAAGATTTTGTTCTACTTTTACACTCCATCTTTTATTTTATTTTGCCGTATAACTATTTGTAAAATTAAATAAAGAACAATATTTTTATGATGTCCAATCCTTTATATTTTAGAAATTAAAGGTATTTATTGACAGATAGTAAATGTTACTAGTTAATTTATTTGTTGTTACTTAGACTATGACATGCATAATTTATTTCTTTTAAATTCTGCCAACCGCACCCTTTGAAACTAATTTTAAATATTCAATAGTGTTAGATTTTTATTGAAAAAAAATTATTTTTTATAAATTTATTCATTTTTTAATGCTTGGAATCAACCTTAAGAATCCATTATGTGTAAGTTGAAAAGATGTATTAATATTAGGAAGCAATGAAAAAGAGAAAGATGATGTTGTTAGAAGAATAAAATAGGAGTCTTGAAGAGGGCTTGAGATTAATTGCATAAGGATGATGCAGGCCTCAATATTGTAGAATATGAATCCAATAATATGTAGGTAAAGAATCAGATGCTGTAGCATCCCTCCACAAGGAGACAGTTAAGTTTATTCCATTCCCTCAAGAGTAGGAATTTGGTGTGCTCCTAAAATTCAGCTATAAATGGATGTAACTAATGTTGTAGTGAGATGGGTAGGTGAAGTATTAGAAGAGTAGTGTAAAAATGGCATCACTCAAAGCTGAGAAACATGTTGAGAAATCGTGTTGCTCTCAGATCAAGAAAGACCCTGCTACCAAACTTAGTTCAACCACTCTCAAAGCTCCACCCTCCAAGCCTGCCCCAAAGAAAACTGAGCAAAAGTCTCGCTCTAAGAAGGTATTTATTATATATATGCATAAAATCAATTTCTTTTTTATGTTCATTACATATATGTAATGCAGTGTTCATACCAGAGGAAAGTGGTAATTGAGCTATGCACAAAAAAATTACTTGGGTCATAAGTCACATGTCACACCACACCACACATGCATGAGTTTCCTTAATTCACTCTCTTCAATTTGTGCCATTCATCAAATAATCTTTTGATGGTTTTTCAGGGAAGCAGCAATAAATAAGCCCAAGATATATTTATATACATATCAGTGAAATGTAGATGACTAAAAAGAATGGTTGAAGAGTTTATAACCATAAAGGTTACAGCTATGTGATGCTTTTCCACAAAGTTTATCAGTAGTACTGTTTTCTATACCACTTGCTTCTGTTGCTTCATCACTATGTAACTCCAAGCTGGCTTGGCCTAATAAATAAAAAGATTAAATTATATCATCAGATTGTTTAAACAGTAAATTTCATTTCACACACCCTAGTCAGGGGCGGATTCCCCGGGGGAAGATATCAAGATTCTTTATTTATATATGCAATAACTTTAATTTTTATATTAAAATATATATAATTTAAAACTATTTAGTTTCCTTGTGTATCATTTAAAAAAAAATCATATTACGTATTAGGTTTGTCTTTATTTGGATTCTTTTATCTATTTGAAATTAAATTAGTAACGTAGATATTACAGGTTCAGCCTAAAAATTGATACATACTAATAGATAATTATGTTAATAAAAGAAGTTAATATGCTATCAATGCATTATATTATCTTATTAGTAAAAATTTATAATATTTATTCTAATAATTTAATCTTTACTAAGCAGTCTTATATTAATAGAAGTAAGCTTGTACACCTATTTTGATTCCAATTGATTTATTTTCGATTACTCCGTTATTTGTTTTCTAATTCACCCCTGTCGTTAGTTAGATTCGGTACTGAGAGTTATGAAAGAATATTGGTCTTACCTCACGTTTTGATACACTCTTTTTATATTTTTTTTTTATAAAATACTTAATCACTTTAAAAGGATATAAAAAGTATTTTTTAATAGGATAAGTACAAAAAAAAAATAATGTAAGATAATCATGATTCCTCAAAAAAAAAAAAACAAGAGAGAAAAAGAAAGGTGTAGATTAGAGTCCTGTAGGGTATTTATTTATTAGATTTTATTAACGAGTATCTCAAAAATATTAGTTAAAAATAAATATATGCAAAAAAGTTATGATAAAAATTTATTAAAAATTATTCTTTTAGCTCAGTTTTATGTTAACTCTTCTGAATAAAAAAATAAATTATAAAATTTTATCAATGAGGAACTTTTTCTCTCTGCCACGTGCCTAAACCAAATACATATATAAAACAAATAATAACAAAAATATTAATCAAATATTAAAATATAAATAGTTAATATTTTCATTTAAAAAATTAAAATTATTTTAAATATTAGTATTTTAATGATGAATTGTAAATATCTTATCATACTTAATTTAATTTTCCTGAAAAATTTGTATCTGTTAAAATAACTTAAAAATTAAAAATCTCTTTTGATTGAATATGTAGTTGAAGAAGAAAAATTGAGCTGAGATAAAATTAAAAAAAGGTAATTACACAACTTTTTAAAAATCGATGCTCAAATTTATAATAAAAAATTATAAGATACATGTTATAAAATGAAAACGATGACTCATTTATAATAGACACAAGCATTGATATCACATCTATCCCAATAAATAATATTTATCATTTTAACAACTTCAATTACGGCAATATCTCATGATATTGGATAAACATTTTCATGTTTCAATAATAATTAAAAAATCATATCATGATAGAAAATAAATGCAAATAAGTTACAAGATGTTGTTTTATATCTCTAATTGAGTATGGAATTTCAATTAGAGAAGGCTTTTGTTTTTGGGGAGGGGGGTGTCAAGGAGAAGAGAGTTTTTTGTATAGGAGTAAATTTTTTTTGTTGAATTTAATAAACTTTCGAAGTCCACTAATTTTGTTAAAGGCAGAAAACATGTTTGGGCTTGGACTGCTAATTCTGATGAGAGCTTTTCTACCAAATCTACGTATTATTTTCTTAGGAAATTGGCCACTCATAATTTTTCATTGCTGGAAGCTTTATCCATTCATCTATCTTTATGCATATTTGGAAGTTCTTAGCACTTTCAAAAGTTTAATTTAATCCTCTCCTGTCAAGTTCTCTTGGATCGGATCCCATTCAAATGTAACATTTATGTGCGAAATATTATTCCTGTATAGCAAGCAACATCTAATGTGGGGTATTTGTGATTCTCAGAATATATTGATCATTTGTTCTTTTCTTGTCTATTATCTTTTAAGATTTGACAAAGTTTCTATCATTAGCTTGGATTCTCTATTGGCTTGCCTTCAGAACATAAAATGCACTATTTTCAATCTAGCAGTCTTTTCAAGGGAAGAAGTTTAAGCAATGTTTGGCAAAGTTTGTGAGATGCTCTTGGAATTCTTAGACTGGGTAGGTAGTTTTGATGATGTTTTGGAATTGATTAAATTTAAAGCATGATCTTGGATCTCATCTTAGTCTTACAAGAATAATTTCTTGTTTTTTGAAATCTTCCTATATATAATCCTTTGTACTGTCTTTTCTCTTTATTTTCTTGATTGACAAATGTACTGTTAATGAGCTGTAGTACTCATTATGTCCATAATAAATTTTGCTAATAAAAAAAATCTTACCAAAGAAAAGTCTTCAGGGAATTACCGCTATTGTAAAACAATTTAAATTATAAAGCCAAAAATTTCAGTAAAATAGCTCAATTAGTACGTGTTAAAGACAAAAAACATATGAAATGTTAGAAATAAATTCAATATAAGATCTGGCTCCAGTGCCAGCTAAATTATACTAAATGTTGCATCATTAATTATTTTATACAAAATATATTTTTATCAAGCAAGAAATGTAATTATATATCATATTAATTATCTTATTAAATTTTATCAAAATTAAATAATTGTAAGAATATAATTATAATATTCTTATTTTATATATTTAAAATATATATTATGCTAATTTATATATATATATATGATTTTGAATTGATCTAAATTTTTGAAGACACAATTTGTGTAAAAAGAATTTTTAAAATGTACAAAATATATAAAATTGATCTTTTAAAAATAATATATAAAATCCTAATATTCTCAAAGTATTTATTTTCAAATTACATATTTTTATATATAATTATGATTTACAAAATTATAATACTGACAAATAACAACCGTTGGATTTTTGCATAAAATATGAGCATTTTTTTCACTGCCGATGTGAAAATTCATATAAATAATACATTACGCGATCACTGAACTCAAGTGACAATTTATTATTGATTCAATTTAATTAAATTAATAGTTTGCTAGCATTGTGAATGGTATTCACATTTTTCACTAAATTCATGCCAAACTGTCTTACTCTTTAAATATTTAAGGTCAAAATATGAAACTTCCGTATAATGATTCAAAAAAACTGGAATAAAGGATGTCATACTCAAAAAGAACGAACGAAATTGTGTGAAATTACAAATTCATTAATTGTTAGTGCCTACTGCTAGTTTAACTTATCCTTATTCCTTACACATACCTACTTGTAGACGGTTCATGAAAGATAATGTTAGAAAAATTTACTGGCTAGAAGTATCCGATTCTAGAGTGTTCCATGGATGAATGATCTCCAAGTGATCATTTATTTCATTCAAATATACTCTTCACCATTAATTCACCATCATTAACTGTAAGTTGGGATTCCACTTATCTTCCCATTGCAACTGTGGCCTTGTGAGTTTAGACTCTTAGTATATATAGGTCAAACCAATAACACAACAATTTTGGGAATTAAAATAATTTTTTGATCAAAAATAACATTAAAACATATTGAAAAATATAAGAAAGATACGTCAATAATAATAATAATAATAATAATAAATATTTGCTTTAGATATTTTTGAGCAATGTATATGGCATCTTTGAAGGCTGACAAACCCATTGGCACCCAACTTCTCAGGCAGGCTAAAAAAGAAGCTGCTCCTAAAGCCTACTAAGGGAGCATCCAAAGGTCCAGCTTCTAAAGAATAAAGACTCTACATTTATAAATAGGTGGAATAAAAAAAATTTAAAAAAAGGAAAAAATATTATTGAAAAATAAAAAAATTATTAAGATAAAAAATGTTATAATAATATATAATAATCAAAATCTATTTCCAAATCGGCTCTACTTAAGCCTTCCGAATCTAAGAAAAAGGTATCATCTAAGTATCTTATTTTTTGTAACAGTGACGCATTATGTTGCGTATGGGTGTTACACATGGTGGCTTCAAACGATGACTCTGTTATTATGTGCTTAAATTAACCCAATGAAGATCTTGAATTTCCGGTTGTGCCTAGAGAAAGCAAGGCAAACTATCAGCAAAGCACTAGCTAGTACCCAATATTGGAAACAACAATACTTATACTTTTATTTTCATTTGTACCCAAGGTACATATGGAAATGATAATTTTACTGCAAAAATATACAACATTTGATACAACCTAAAAAAAACATGATATAAAAAGTAAAAAATATATATTATACAAATTGTTATATACATTTATAATATAAATAATATCATGGCCTCCTTCTATATCATGAGCTTGTTTCAGGTTTGATAATATAATCAAAATAATATTTTACATCGTAAAACAATTATTGTCTCTAATTTTATTGAGGTGACCTTAAAACTTGAAGTTTTTGTGTTGCCAATCTAATCCTTCTGTGTGGACGGAGAAAAATGAAAGTAAGAAAGAAATACTTTTCATGTATATTTTTTATTTAGTTAAAAATTAATAGTGGAGGACAGAAAAAATGAAGAAGTTAAATATTTTTTCTCGTTTTATTTAAATTTTGTTACCTAAAATCATTTGATCTTGTGATACATACATATATAAATAATTTAAAATTAACATATTTATGTTAATCATGTAAATAAATAAAACGCGGATGGATGGAATAAGCATAATAATAAATTGGAACTCACAGAAAACAAATTGGGCCTCCAACAAAGTAGCCCAAATGGAAGTTCCCAAACGGTGAAGAAAAAAAGGAAGAGTGTTCCAACAAAACTTTGATGTCATGAATGGATCGGTGAAATCAAGACGTAGCCTTCAATCAAACGAAAAGATTGAAGGGCAAAATTTGATGCATACATTTGAATCTTGGTGTTCTTCCAAAAGTTTCTTTTTTTAGTCGTTCTTACTCTATCGGTTATATTATATATAATCGTTTCTTACCGTCCACTTTCTCTTTCGTGGAGTATTTCCGGGCGGGGTTGACAATGATATCCCAAAGAAGTGAAACCATCTTAGAAATAACTTCATTGTCACCAAAAAAAGAAAACATATAACCTCATAATTCATTCTTGCTAAAAATAAAATAAAATAAATAGCTGTTTTTATGAGGATATGGTTAGTATTTCTTTTACTCACGTTATTTATCTTATTTGTCATTTAAGGTTGTTTTAAAATATGATAAAGCTAATTAATATTTTTATTTGTGTTAAAATTATTATGCAACTAGAATTTTTTTATATATTTTAAAATGTATTTTTAAATTTAAATGAAATTTATAAATGAATATGAATTAAAAATATAATTATTAATAACAAATATTGTAGTATATTGATAACAAATTTAAAAAGATGAAACTTTTAAAATTATGAATAAACTAAAAAAATAAGTTATAAAAATTATAGTATATAATATTTATTAATATAATATATTGAAATTTTAAATTAATATTGATTGAGATTATAATAATGTTCATATTTATTTTATTTTTAATATATATATATATATATTTAAATTGACTACAATATAATATTTAAAACTCAATTAAATTAATAATTTACAAAAATATAAATAAAAGATAAAATATATCATGTAAAAAAATGTGTAAATTAATAGAAATAAGAAAAATTTTCAAAAATAAAAATTTAAATTTAACATATAGAAATGAATTTTCTATTATATCTTTGATCTCTCATTAATTAACTTTTCTTATTTTCTTAAATCTTTTTATAAGACAACAGCACCCACAAAGTTTTAGCGAGTGTTATTATAGAGCATTTTGCAATTTCAATGAAGTATTTAATATTATTCTTCATTTATCCTTAATTGATAATTGAAATTCATGGAAACCTAAATTAAAATAAAAATACATATGATAATGAAACTAAAGTTAATTATATTAAATAAAGAAAATTATTTTATTTAAAAGATAAAAATATATAATTTTAATTATTTTTATTTTTCTATATAATTTAATTAAAATTATCTTATAAAAATTTAGAAGCATATTAATTAATGTTATTATAAAAGATAGAAGTATAATGAAAAGTAATATATATCATTTGATCAAATGTATCTTAATCTAATTAATAATTTATTAATTTTCATCCTTTATCTAACTTTTAAATTTTTCATTAATTTTTTATCAATAAATTTTACGGAACACATTCATTATGCATTAATGGTGGAGATTTGGACTATTGGAACGGTGGGTGACTTTGAGACACACCATTCCAAGTCTGATCATATTTGTCCAATTGGATAGGATAAGAATGATATATGTCTTCCCGAACAACCCTCTGCACAGGTGTTCAACCAATCCATGTTCACCCTCCTCAATCAACACCACATCCATTTAAATAAATACAACAATACCCAATAACCATATTTGTCCCACATCTCCTTTTTCATATTTGTAAAATATCAAATTAATCAATCTATAAAAATAATATTCTTTTTCTAATGAGCGTAAACCGTAAAGTCAATATATAAGTACAATAATTAATTTGAAATATATTTCTTTACAACGACCCAATTTCAGCTGGATGCATTTTGAAACCTAATAAATCTTAACTCTTAGGTATTTAAGAGCTTAATTAAAGATACAAAAATTACTAATCAGTCGTCTGAATTTAGATATTAGATTCACCAAAGCGTTATTTTTCTTTTCTTTTATTTTTATCTGTGGATAATGCACCGTTTTACTAAACTTGGAGATTGAAAAGACGACAAGTGTCCAGCCAGGTGTAGACATGCAAAACCCTGTTGATTGACACGTGTCCTGAAGGAAGCTTTGCAGTGTCTATATATGGGTTCAGAATGCTGTGCCACCCTCCAGAGCCTCACAAGCAACGAAGCACTTGTCAAAGATTGTGAAGTGGAAATCGATAGTACAAAGTATGGCCACAGTGGGAAGAAACGTAGCAGCTCCTCTGCTGTTTCTTAACTTACTCATGTATTTTATTGTTCTTGGCTTTGCTAGTTGGTGCCTCAACAGGTTCATCAATGGCCAAACTTATCATCCCAGTAAGTTTACCCCTTAATTAATTTCTCTTTCATACGTTTTATCTCTAAAATTTTACATTCCGAATTGATGGATGTTGATTTTCAGGTTTTGGAGGAAATGGTGCGACGATGTTTTTCTTAACATTCGCAATACTAGCAGCAGTAATAGGGATAGTGTCAAAATTTCTGGGTGGGAATCACATGAGAACATGGAGGAGTGACAGTTTAGCATCTGCAGGAGCCACATCAATAGTTGCTTGGGCTGTTACTGCTTTAGCCTTTGGGTAAACCATGCTTAAATAACCCTCTCCTATTCTCTACTCTATATATTAATTAATTAATGTTTGTGGGTGTGGAATGGAATAGATTGGCTTGCAAGGAGATAAACATAGGAGGACACAGAGGATGGAGATTGAAGATGGTGGAAGCATTCATAATCATACTCACCTTCACACAGTTGTTGTATGTGTTGCTTATACATGCTGGCCTATACAGCAGCAGATACGGTCCAGGCTACCGTGACAATGACTATCCTGTGGGAGGGACCACAGGAGATCCAATGCATAAGGGTGGAGCTCCACCTGTTGCTGGCACGCGTGTCTAATAATAATCTTTGTTTCCTCTTTCTTCTTTTCAATTTCTGCTTTCCTTGTTCCCACTCTTTCTTTTTCTTTGGTTCCTTTCCAAACTAGAAATGCCTTTGGGTTCTCTGTTACATCTCAACACTCACTTTGTACCATCACATTATGTATATGAAATGCCTGCAATTCATCCCATCCTTTTCAGACGGCTTCTGTTTTGAACTATTTTCAAAATAAGCTTATAATAATAAAATTGTATGATTTTTAAATAATTTATTACGCTGATTTAAATTTTATTTAGTTGACAACAATAAACTATAAAAAATTATAATTAAATGAAATAAATGATTTTAGCACAATGCAATATAAATTGCCCGTAAACCATAGAGTCTTATTATTTAAAGTATTCTTAATTTTCGGTTCATAATAAATCTCATTTACAACACAATTTATAACAGTTTCCTTAAAATGGTTTACTTTGATCATAAATGTAATTTAGATGCAATTTCTTAGAGAAAAGTTTTGTTTGGAGAGGCTAGCTAGCATGTTCTGGCAAAACTTTAGAATATCAGCGATAGGTTGTAATAGTTTGTATTTTCAAGCATTAATAATTTCTTGTAATATAAATAATAATGGACAACTACTGTAATCTTTTATCCCATTGGGTTGAGGTTGTGATGGTGATGGTGATGGTGATGGTGATGGTGTTGGTTTTGGTTTCGGGGTTCTGATTTTGGTGGAACAAGGTTGGGAATTTCACACGATGGTGGTGGCGTCAGATTCGAGTGGTGACTCTAGGAGGTTCGGTGGTTTGGACGAAGATGGTTAATTTCTTCTTTCTTCCTTCTCCCCAATCCCCATCCATCTCTGTTCTCCTCCCCCCATTTTTTCCCTTTTCTTCCGCCTTATCCTCCTCCCCTATTAAGCAATTGGTCGCACAATTTGTAGCATTAAGGTGGCATCTATGTGGCTTTAGTTTATACGACAATGGGTGTTGGGTGTGGCGACGCATATATGTTAGGGCCTTGAGGTGATGGCGCTGATAATGATCATGGTTCATGGCAGGGTTTTGATGGTGCAGTGGTTGGTGGAGTTCTTGGGCTCGTCATCAGTCCCTGTCATGGTTGCAATTATGGGCAATGGTGATGCCACCAATTTGGCGGAGGTGTATATTTTTTGGAATAAATTTATTTAAAAGTTAGAGAATTAATTTTAAAAGTTTAAAATAGATTACTCTTCACTTTTTTAAAAGATGTTTAAATTATGTATTTTTTACTTTTAAAAAATATATTTTATTTGAAAAAATTTATATTATCCTCTAAATTATTAATATAAATAAATTTGTGATGAATAATTAGAAATATGTTTTTAATGATATTTATTTTTATAATTATTAATATTTCTAAAAATTAATTTTGAATATTTTATTATTAATTTTAATATTTTAAATGATAGATTTATATTTAAAATATTTTTATTCTTTAATTTTGTCTAGATTTTTTATTTTATTTTTAAAATTATAAAATTGATGGTATGTGATCGAAATTATTTTTTTAATTATATTGAAAGTTATTGCAACAGAAAAATTTTCTGAAAAACTAATTAAATAAAAAAGAAATTAAATATATTTTAAATGAAAGAAAAATATAATATAAGAATCTTATAGGAGAATGTAATTTATTCAAAATTTTAAAAGATATAAAATTAAAGGGAATAAAATAAAATATAATTTATGATCAAATTTATAATTGTCTTTATTTTTTCAATTTATTCAATTTATAATTTGAATAAAAAATTAATTTCTCCTTTTCAATTTCACCATTAACTAACTATTAAGGAGAAAGAAAAGTTGAAGTATGAAATCAAAATGAAAAAAATTAGTTGAGATATAAAGGTATAATACGAAATTACATAATAATTTTTATAATAAAAACATTAATTAATTTTTTATTCTTATTTTTATAATGATACCAATCTGGAGTAAATCTATTAAGACAAAAAAAAAATGGGGAAAAAAAGGATAGAACAGACAAAGTTGGTGCCAGGAAACAACGTGAAATAGAAGGAAAGAAGAATTAAGTATTAAAAAACAAAAAATCTGACCACCGAAGAAAAGAGGGCTATTTGTTGTTATTAATGGATATTTTTGTCACCAGCATGGAAAAGAGGACATTTGGTGTTATACGTCTTGTGCTGAAAGGATTATATGAAATAAATGAAGATATAATTTAATATATTGCATATGTTTTAGGATGAAAAAGAAAAAGACATAAAAGAAAGTCATGAGAATGACTTATGTTGGCTGACAAAAAGGAATGGAATGAATTGACAATGAAGTGGAATGAATTCATAATGGAATGCAGTGGAATATAATAGAATTATTAAAAGTTTTATAATTTGGATTGTTTAAAATAAAATAAAATAGATTTACTTTAATTTTTTATTTCGGATGAACTTTGATGGAATATATTTTTCATTTTATCATTCAAATATTTAAATAATTAAAAGATAATTTTTTTATTTAGGTTCTTTCCTTCACGAGTTATATAAAAGTTATGGAGAAACTAATTGGAGTACCCCCCTTAGTACGGAGAGAATTCAATCAAAATTCAAAGCATAATTCTCTTCCAATTAGACATATGTACTCATGAAGAAAGAAATTCAGCTTGCCCAGTGGTAATACAAAAGTATTATTAAAGAATATTACATCAAATCTCCAAAATTATGAATAACGATTAATTTAATTAAAATTATACAAATATTGTTATTTTAAGTATTAAATTTACAAAATATCAATTATTTTATTGTATAAAATTATAACAAAAACAAATAATTTATATATTTGATAACTTTATAAATTAAAATAATATTTTTAAATTTGTAAAAGCTTCATGTGCTTTTGTTCGCCAAATACAAAATAAATAAACTACACATTTTTATAATGAAATTGATATATTGATTTTCATTTTTAATTTTATTAGTCAAACTTATAGCATGCACAAGCATTATCAAACCAAGTCTAGGACCAGTCAAAAGAAACAATTACCACTGGAAAAGAAAAACTCTAAGCTTGGTGCTTCCTCGAAATTTTGCTTCCACTATCCATAGGATGCTTGTCATTGACTAATTTCCTGTCCGTCACAAATTCAAATATGGTAGGAAGATCATTGATTG
This sequence comes from Canavalia gladiata, assembly GCA_037954105.1. Classification (NCBI taxonomy): domain Eukaryota; kingdom Viridiplantae; phylum Streptophyta; class Magnoliopsida; order Fabales; family Fabaceae; genus Canavalia; species Canavalia gladiata. Next base: position 10,669,347 of record CM075660.1, on the reverse strand, counting down.
AACTAAACCAATGTTTCCTACCATAAAGAACTAGGAAAACCATCAATAGAAGGAATCATAAGCCAAATTGAAGCAGATGCTACGCAACAGTACTACAGCAAAGAAATCCGATTGGCAATTGCAGTAATTTCGAACCTCAATAATAGCACCCTTCGGTATTACTGTTGAAGGAACCAAAATATATAATCCATTTTTAAAAGGTCATTCACATGAATGTTCCGGTCAGTTACTTCCTGCAATCTTCCATCCGTTAAAAACATCAAATGAAAAATATGGACATTTAAGCGTTTGAGAGCTCAGTGAAACTTGTACAAACAAACCATTCATTGTGGGAATGTGTACTTCAATGATCCTTTGACAAAAATGGACTTTGAGGAACAATAGCCAAATGTATACATAATTCTCTGATAGAAATATTTTCACTATCCACCCCTCAATTGTGATGGAGCCTGTACAGATTAGGGTAAGGTAGAAAAGGGCTATTGACACACTAGACTTTCCAGCACCTATTATTCAAATTATTCCAACCTCATTAAATGCCATTTAAAAAACATTAATCATAATGGCTGTTATAATTTAAGAAACTTCAATACAAATTCATGTAAATTGCACGGAGTCATGTCCTTTCTGCAATTCTGAAACTAAAATTGCTAAGTGCAGCTGTCAATTTTTAAAACTAAAGTAATTCAAACTTGAAGGGCTCTTTCAACTGAAAACATTTCCTTTTTTGGTTCAGTGAAACTTGTGCAAAAGACTCGTCATTAGGGACACAGACAAGGGTGCGGATGAGAGGTTCGATCCTACCTGATGAGAAAAAATGCCCCGTGTTCAATTTTTGTATTAATCAGTTGATCAAACCATAGATTTAATAAAAGGATAACAAACAAACCAATCTCGGGGAACCAAGGTTGATAGGCAGACTTCCATGAGTTCCGATAACAACCATCTTGGCTATAAATGGAAAATAAAAGATATTAGTGTAATTGGGATATTTTTGGATGTCTCGATCATGTGACTATAATTAATTAGAATGTGGCATTGAAATGGAAATTTACCAAGGTTTGCATTATGAGTCTAACAGTAACTTGTGATTGCTCCCCAGTGATGTGATGACCATTGTTATCCCATTGTGTCCCGAGTCTCAACACTCCAAAGATAAGTATCAGTGTATAGCCTTTAAAGACAAGATGACTGAGAAATAAAAAGCAAAGATGCTCATCCTGGTAATGCATTAAAATTTTCAATTATCGTCATCCAGATTTTTAAATGTGAAAAAAGCCAAAATCTTAAAGTAGGTTTACAATTTACAAAGTAATACTTTACCTAATCCTTTTTATAAAAAAAACAATTACCAATGTTTTTTTGTTCTACATATAAGAAATATAATCTTCTTTTTAGTGTATTAATTTCTAAGTTCCTTTCATATTCTTATTTATTGTGAAATTTATGTTAACAACACAATCGTCTATTTTTTATCCTACACATTCAAACACTTAACTATTAAATATTTTTGAAATAAAAATTAAATTTATAACATATTAATTGTTTCAAGAAATTTTTATTGATCTTCATAAATTTTTTATTTGTTTATTGTAAGAAAGATCAAATATTATATCTTTTTATAAATTTATTTTAATTATCTTTATTTTATGCTTAATTTGGATTACATAAAAAATAGGAAGAAAAGAAAAAAAAAAGAATAAAAATAAATAAATAAATAAATTATTTGAATGTGGTAAAATAGAAAGGAAGAAAAGAATTTTTTTGTTTAGATAAATAAAAAATAAAAAAATATATTAGTAGTATAAAATTTAAATCTAAAAAAGTAAAATTTAATTTAAAAAAGTTATTTTTTATTATATTTTTCTATTAATATAATATTTATTTTTTATATTTTTAAAAATATATAATAAATTTAACAATTTAAAATAAAATAAAAACAAAAAATACAAATTTTTTCTTCTATTTTCTTACCAATTTAAAAATAAACAAAATTTCCTAAAACTCGTAAAAATTGATTTTTTTTCGTTCCCTTTCCATGCTAAATCGAAAAAAAATTATATTTTTTTTTCTTTAATTTTCTTCCTTCCCGCTTCCTCTGACCAAACAAACTATTATTTTATAAGAAGATATTAAAAAATAATAATTACATTAATACCCTAAAATTTAAAAGTAAATATAAGAAAATGTTATTAAAAGGAAAAATGAACACAAGCATGGAAAGTAGAAAAGCATAATAAACATTAAGGTAAGTATGGAAAACAGGAATTTTTTTTCCTATTTCACACACGAGGACTTTATGATAAATGCAAACAACTCTCCCCAAGGCTCTTACCTACCCAGCACCAAGGAATAATAAGGAATGATCATATCTACGGTTCCCCCAACTAATTTAAAAGGATGCAAGTAATCCTGCTAATACAATGGATGCTGTACCCTGCATTAAACGAAAGAATTCAAAGTCAGTAAGTTGAATTAAAATATGAAACTGAGCAAAAACAATACCTATGGAACCACCAATGTAAAAGTATATATAATTCCATAAACACCAGAACCATACAAGTAAAAACACCAAGACTAAGCATCTCCAAATCATCAATTTCATTTAAATCCATTCAAGAAATCAGCTATTGCTCATCTGGAACCGATATCAAAGCAATAGAACTGTTATCGTAGAGGCGAGAAACAACTAACAGTTCTATAATTTCATTAAACTAACTTTAAATTTTGTCATGAGAAATTTATGGATTCTCTACTTGAGTCCTTGACAGTCAATAAATTTATGGAACCTTACTTTTTAAGCTTGGGGCTGAGGTAAGACAACCATAAGATAGGTTCTCACTAATCCAAACACTCCGTTGACTAGGCCACTGAATCCCAACCCCTGTAGTAAAAACTCTAAAGAGTAATGACTTTTTAAAACGATTCCGTAAAATCAAATTAAGAAACAGCCTCAAGTTTATCATATTGGATGATATGCGATATTATATACGATGGGTCACACACTTGTTCAATGATATTTAAGTAGAATAAAAAGTAAATATCTTCCAACAAGACTTCAGTCTTTCACACTCCATACATCAAAACGGACTCTGTAACTACCTAGTTTGAAAGCACAACAATATCCGTAACACATTAGGGAAAATAACCAGAGACTTATTCTTCTGATGAAAATATGAAATGCTTTCACATTCATCACTGCTTGATAAATCATTCCCAAAAATTATTCAATGAAAGCACATTGACCATGCCAAATATGAGCACACCAGAGCCAAGCAAATTTCACCTGCATCATTCTCGAAATGACGATTATTTATATATACTTGTAAGAATTAATGTAAGTTCTCAAAGGAACATGATCAATAACAATATTTAGACATGAGAAAAGCATTAAATAATGAAGCATTCCACAATAGAAATCCTTTATCATTTACCTAAATAGCATATTCTACTTCTGGAAAACAGCAATGTAGTGGAATGAGAAGAGAACTTCAAAAAAACAAGAAAATCAAAATAGTTAAAAATGTGACATCAAAGGCAAATTTAAAATTGCTAGAATTGGTCAATCGTCACCAAATGCACCTCGGTGAGGAACGAAACTCAATCATCACTCGCATACGCAGCAATTTTAGGGCTTATGCAGCTTTACAATCACTTACATACACACCTCAATGGTGGTGGATTATCATACTCGATATAGTGCGAGGGGTTGTGGTAGACTTCATCGCTGCAGTAACGAGAACAGAGGAAAAACGAGGCAAGAAAAGAAAATGCAATAACGATGAATAACAAACGAACAAAGAAACCTCAAGTGTGGTGGATTGCTGTTAAAGATGGTGGTTCGTGGTAGTCGCTCGACAAAACTGGAGAAAGAGAAAGAGAGGTGCGTTGTGTGGAGTGAATAAAATAAGTGTGCTCTGTGATTTAATAATATTGTTAAGGAAAATTATCAAAGCAAAAATCCTGGAAATTATCAAAGGAAACAATCTTGAAAGCGTTGGAAATTGTTAAAGGAAAATAATTTAAATTAATTTCAAACTCATTCTTTAATATAAGTTTCATGATTTAAATAATAAATTTAAAAATAATCAAAATCAAAAAAATATGCAAGAAAATTTATAAAAAAATGCATGAAACAAATCTTTATTCTTTTTAGTGTTCAATAAAAAAAAAATAATTAGTATCCAGTATATTATTAATTATATATTTTGAAAATATTATATAATAATGTTTTTTAACATAAATTTTAAAATAAAATTAACACTGAATATTTTTTATATAAATATTTATAAAAAAAATAGTATATTTTTAGTACGGATAATGAATATTTTGTTATAATAAATAAAAAAATTGAATAATTTTTTAAATGAGATAGAAATTAAACAAATAAATTATCATTCCAAAAAATAAATATCAAAATAATGTTATTTTGGAACATATTACTAAATTATGATAAAAACTTTATTTTAGATTATTTTTTAACCGTCACAAAAAAAAATTGCCAATTTTTTAAAAAATTCTTAGTGTTTTTTAACTGCCCAAAATTGATTAAAAAAAACACGTTGAGCATAATATTACAAAACTTTCTGGTGGCTTTGAATCTTTAGAACATTGTATTTTTGTTTGTTTTCAAGCCTTACAAATGATATTTATAACTATTAATTTCTTTAAAATTAGTAATGATAGAATTTAATATTTATAAATGCATAATATTTATAATTATAATTTATTTATAATTTTAGATAAATAATATTTATATCTAAAGTTAAACAATTAACATTAAAATAAATAGTAATAAAATTTAATGTTTATATGAACATAATATTATACCTACGATTTATTATATAATTGTAAGTGTATGATATTTATACATATAATTTAACAATTATTTTGAAATATTTATATATATGATAGCTTTCTTATAGTATTTTTCCACAATTTTCATAGATTAAACATGTGACTAGTAAAATTTGGATATAAGATTAGCCTTAAACTATTAGAACACTACACGATTCTATCAAGCAACCCGCATGCGGAACAATGATCATAATCGCTGGTTGAACTTTTAAGGACAAGCTTCTTTTAGAGGAAACTTTGAAATTTTTACAGTAGTTGATTTTTTTAAATAACGTTTAAATTCAAATACTGTATATATAAAAAAGTCTATTGGAAGAATTAACCATATTTTAATATGAATATTTTTAACTCAGATAAATTTGTTCTTTATAAAAAAAATTATAATTTAGATTAAAAAAGGAGATAATTTATAATTTAGTCCATTAAATATACATGAGTCATTATATTAATTCTTTCAGAATGTTGATAACAAATTAGTTCTTTTAAAAATCAATTATCACCGTATTAGTCCTCTTAAAAGTCAGATATCAAATTAACTTTTTAAAGATTTTATCTGTTATTGTATTAACATTTATGGAGGATTAGAATAGTAAAAAATAATTTTAAAAAATCTAATTTGTTGATACATTAAATATTTTAAGTAAAAAAATTAAAATATCATTACATTAGTTCTCACGGAAAACTAAAGTGAATGTAAAAAACATTAAAAGGAATAAATTAATAACCAATTTTTTTTTTGAAGGGTTAATATGTTGATGTATATGATGTTGAAATATAAATACAAATTAAAAGTATTTGATTTTTTTAATATTTTTTAAAGAATTAAAATTACTAAACACTTTCAATTTTTCATATACATTATCTTTTATAATTTTTAATTTAAGTTTATTATATTTTATCTTAATTTATTTAAATCAATTATATGATTTTTTAAATAATTCTTTTTTCAATTATATTTTTTGGATTTTACCTAAAAATAAATGTTATTATTAAAACCACTAACATAATAAATACACTAAGTAATATAAAAACTATTTAATCAACCATGGTATGTCAATGCCATATAACATGTAAAACAAGCTTCTCATGCCGTGCATAATGCACCTTAATTTCACTGTAAAGCACAGACATATATTTCAACTGTGTTTAATGATTTTGAAACAAACATGCATGCACCAAATCATCTACCCTGATCATGTCTTTATCTGGTTGAATTAATGAAGTTCATTTACGAAACTTAAAAGAAAAAAGAAAATGATTTTAGAATAAACCAAGGCGATAGGAATGTTAACACTTGCAATGACTGTGTAAAGCAAGCAAATGTAGTATACAATAAAGAAACAAATTATTAATTACTTAAAAATGCTAACCTATGCTAAAAAATGAATAAGTTTTAGATAAATATCCAACATAATAATTTAAATAACTAATTAAATTGTAAACTTATTACGATCAGTTTAACGATCATTATAAAAAAAGTTCATTTATTAATTAACATCTTAATGTTATATTAATCTTTGTTGGTAACAATGTAGGCAAATGATATCTAAAAATTATTTATTTATTTAAAAATGCTAACTCATGTTAAAAAATGAATAATTTAGATAAATATCCAGCATAATAATTTAAATAATCAATTCAATATAAACTAATTACGATCAGTTTAGTGATCATTATCAAAAAATATTTATTATTTAACATTTTAATGTTATATTAATCTTTGTTGGTAACAACGTAGGCAAATGATATCTAAGGATGAAGAGGAGAAAAAAAAAGTGGATAACAATGTATTTTTTTTTAAGCTAAATAGAATACATTTTTTAAAAAAAAATTAATTTTTTTTAATTTGATTATGAATCAAACGAAGAATTACTGTCTTCATCTTCCTTCAAAATAACATTACGATTATCAATGATTTAACGATAACTAATATATTTTTTGCTGACGGATTTTCTGTCCTATGTAAAAACCATTGGTAATCACTGATATTATTGAGGTAAAAATATTATTAAATAATAATTTATTATGCAAAATATTTTATTTATCGGTCAAATATTCAGATTCATTGATGAAATAGGAACTAATTTTTTTGTCATTCAACGAAAAAGTAGGAAACGTTCCTCACAGAAAAAAAAAAAAAAAAGGAAACAATTTCAATACATAAGATTACTGTCATATTTAGCTTAACAACGCGGAACTAAACTTTTATTTTAGCGGTCAATTAAACAGAAGCAATATTTAACTGAGGACTAAGTTTAACATATTTGTTAGATTAAAAATATATGTAAAATTGTCGTTTTACGTATAAAAGTTTGGGATGCCAAGAATTCTCAAAACGATTATTTCCATAATTTTTATAAAAAAAAATCCGTATAATTATTTATCTTTATATTGAGTTTTATTCATGAGCATAAGGATACTTGGAACTTTTATTTTTTATTTTTCTATCATTAGGATACCCAACACCTCTTGCTTTACTTCTTCTTTTTTCTGATATATGACTTTATTATTATTTATTATTTTATATTTAATTTTTTAAATTATTATTATTTAAAAATGTTTGTTTAACATTTTTTTAAACGATTAGTTCTAAATTTACTATATTAAATTTTTCCTTTTTTTTAATCTTCAATCATAACTATTTATACTTTTAAATTAAAAGTAAAATATATTTTTAATTTTTTTAATTTTTAAATTTTAAAATTTAATTCTTTATTTTTAAAATAAATCATTTTTTAATTTTAATTGTTTAAAATAAACTATTTTAATTTTTATTATTAACATGTCAGTTATTATAATATATTTTATGTATCAAATTTTAAATTTAAAAATTAAAAATAATATATTTAAAAAATAAAAAAATTATTTTTATTTAAAAAATGAAGAATTAAAATTAAAATTCTCATACTTTTAGGAATTATGAACATTTTATCTTTATTCTTTTTATAATATAATATTTTCTTTCTAAATGTAAACCACTTATATATGTCACTTATATATTTATTTAAATTAGTTTTATATATATATATATATGTGTATATATGTATCTCTTTAAATTTTAATTCTACTTTTAAAAACTCTGAAATTATCATTATTTTATTCTCCACAAAATTTTCAATGATGAGAGGTTACTTACTTTCACGATTAGATGATTATCCAAGTTTCATCAAATGTTTATGCTAATATTGATAAATTTTTCACTAGAAACTAAATTTATAAATTACTTGTTAAGAAAAGCTACCAGCTTGGAAAATAGAAAATTCAAACGTTTAATTGATGAACCGTTGTCCTTCTTTTAAAAAAATATATATATAATTGAATTGTCGTTATGTTGAAGTCCTCGTGAATTCCCATTGTGTACTGTATGGCAATGCATTGTAAGTACAAAAATTGCATGACCATAATTTGTTACCTTAATCAAAATGGTTGGTTCTTGTATTGCAATTATGTGGTCAATTTTCGTGGGTGGATGCTTTTACTATCATGATTTCCATTCCCTCTGCCTCCAAAAACCAAACACTCTCGAAAGGTATCATAAATGATCCCTCTTTACTGCACGGAACAGAAGAGAGTACTCATCCAAATTACACAGTCCAGCCACGTGCACCAAAGCTGGGCTTCACCACACTCCGCACGTGGCACCATTCCATAACAGATGCTGTAAATCATTCACCTACTCCTTTCACCATACAATTCTGAATCCCTACACAAAATGAAAATGTAAATCTTCATTCACTTAATAAAATAAAATTTTAATTTATATTTTATAAAAACAGGATTCCATTCCACACAACATAAATGATAAATCTCACTCTCCCTTCTCAGTCCTGAAGACCCACTTGAATAACAAACAGCACCACAAGACCAAGACCATAACCATAAAATTAACACACACAACGCACATTCATTACACACAACCCAAAGTCACAACTTCATTCACATTTTTTTTGCAATCTGATGCCAAATCAAAACCATGTCTGACCCTTCCACCACTCCATTGCCACCTCCACCTCTCTTACCTCAACCCCACCACCACCATGTAGCACTCATCCAAGGTGGCACCAACACCTCCACCACCACCACCACCGCAACCGCACCCTCCTCCTCCACCTCTTCCTTAGTGAGAGAATACCGGAAGGGTAACTGGACCATTCAAGAGACTCTAATCCTCATAACTGCAAAGAAGCTAGATGATGAACGCAGGCTGAGAAGCTCATCAACCTCACATGACCCATCAAACATCACCAGTAGCAACAGAAGCAGTGGAGAACTAAGATGGAAATGGGTGGAGAACTATTGCTGGAACCATGGTTGCTTAAGAAGCCAGAACCAATGCAATGACAAATGGGACAACTTGCTCCGTGATTACAAAAAGGTTCGTGACTATGAGTCCAAATCACAACAACAATCCAACAACAAAGATTTATTCCCTTCTTATTGGACCCTCAACAAACAACAACGCAAAGAACAAAATCTCCCTTCCAACATGCTCTTTGAAGTCTACCAAGCCATAACCGAAGTTCTTCAGAGGAAACAAACCCAAAGACAAAATCCCCTTACTATAGTCCCTTCATCACCACTTCAAACACAACCACCTCTACCACCACCACCACCACCTCCTCCTCCTCCTCCTCCTCCTCTACCACCACCACCAACTCTACAACAACAACAACAACAACAGCAACAGCAACAACCTCCGCCGCCGCCGCAAGCTCCGACTAGCTCCACCACCCCGGCGGTTTCAGGTAATGCATTAGTAATCACTAATCAATGTGCTACACAGCTCACTCTCTCTCTCTCTCTCTCTCTCTCAACACTTTTTTTTTTAGAAAAAAAAAATAAAACAATTTTGGATGTTGTGTTGTGTGTGGGTTATCGGTCAAACTTGCAGGGTCTGTAAACCCTGCCACACTTAATGGGACCCATTTTCCATCTTTTTTCATACGGTACAATCAGTTACATGCTATTTAAAATACAGCTTAATGCTGTGACCGTTTTATGACCGTTTGATCAATCTTTGGACTGCATCAAACGGTGCATGATGGGAGTTTTGTACTATGGTGGCATCTTACACCACGTTGTTCCACTGCACAAAGATTCTGCTTCCCATTAAAAAATTCTTGCGGTTTTCAATTTTCTTTTTTAGTTTCCAATAATAATTAAAAATAATACTAATGCTGAGCGAAAAATAAAGGGCTCTACAGTACAATCATGCAGACCGGTGTGTGAAAGGGTACCACCTCATGATTGTCATGGATTTTGTGGGCTGTCCAAGAAAATAGATTCTAACTTGCTTAATCCCTCTGGGTGTAATCATTAACATAATCCTTAATCCTTAATAATAACAAAAGCTCAAATCTTACCCCCAATTAAAAATTTGCTTCTTAGTTTTCCACGTAGCCAATGAATGCATTGACCAATGCCATCCCATAACCGAACTCATGCAAATTAAATACTCATTAATTCCATCTTCACATTCTATAATCAGCTGCTACAACTTTTTTTTATAGGGGGGATTATTTTTATATTTGTTTATTTATGTGGGATGAATGGATCATTTTCAATTTCATGGTTATATATAGTTAATTATTTTATAATCTAAGATTGTTAATCAGTCTTTGTCACATATTATATTTTATTTTGTTCCTATATTATATATCATTTCATGCAATAAATGTAGCTCTAATAACGAACTTTGTAATGATGGATGTTACGGATTTTGTGACTATTATGGAACATGTGTGTTTGATTGTAGAGAGGTCGGAATCATCAGGCACGGAGCACAGTGAGGATGATGATGATGATGGGTCGGAATCAAAACGAAGAAAAGTTAAGAACCTTGGTTCTAGCATAATGCGTAGTGCATCGGTGCTGGCACGAGCTCTTAGAAGTTGCGAGGAGAAGAAGGAGAAACGGCACCGTGAACTGATCGAGATGGAACAAAGACGGCTTCAGATGGAGGAAGCTCGCAACGAGATTCACCGGCAAGTCGTCGCCGCCGTCACCAATCTTTCCGGTGCCATTCAGTCACTCATTAATTCTGAACGCCATGGCCAAAGATAATTAATAATTAATAATCTATATATATAAATGCTAGCTTCTCCTAGTTTATTATTATTGTTATTGTGGTTGGGAAAATCATATCATATTTATCGGCCATTCTTTCCGCCCCCACCTCTTAAAATTCAATTGTTGTTTAATATTCTTGAGTCAGTTTCACCAATTGATTTCACATGATTTATGCCAGCTGATATGGGATCGATCCATGGTAAATGTTCCATTCTTTGATGGAGAAAACCATGCCTAACATTGATTGTTTATTGAGACACACTTGATCTGGTGATTGTTATGTATATAATTTAATCAATGTCTTACATGAATTTCTTTGTTTGTCTAATTATAGCTTAATCAATCTTCATGACATATCATTATATGCTGTTTAATCGATTTCAAATGCTCAACTATTTCATTTGTGTTGTCCCTGTTTTCTCAATCATGTATAATTAGTTTTTAATTTCCTTTAATATTTATAAATTTTAAGAAAATGAATGATGTTTTTGGTGATCCCTAAAATGTGTAATTGTTATATATAAAAAAAGAAAAGATTTAAAAATAATAGATGATAATGGTTGAAGTAAAGTAAAGAGGGGGGTTAATGGGTATTTTGGGAAGGGGAGATAGTTTTTGGGGTACCACGGAGTGAAGAGGGGGGGAAAGGGGTTGCTGACAAGTGTGGCAGAGGGCAGAGAGTGCTCATCCATTCTCACACAGACACTCTCACCAGGGACAGTCAAAGGGTCTGAGTCAATTTCTTTTGACCACATAGGACACTAACCCCACCACTTTGCCTTATGTACCCTTCTCTTCCACACTCTCACTCCTCCTCTCTCATATACGCCAAAACCATGATAGACTCTCCTCAATGATACATTTAAATTCCCATAATACCCCTCTTCGTCCTATCTCTCTCTTCCTGCCTAGTACAGTCTACAGACTGCCTTTCCAGGCATCTTTAACTCACCAATCCTCCTACTTTATCACCGACGCAATTCTCCCTCCCACTTACTCTTTCACTTTTCACCTCCATTAATAACTAACTTTCCCTATTTTTCTCTTCTTTTCTTACCTAAACCCATCCTTTCTCTCAACAAATCTTCCCTCTTCCTAATTTCTTTCTTTCTTTCTTTTTTAAATTCAAGGCCTAAGTATTTTAATTTTTTTTATCATATTTCAATATAGCATTATATTCAACTATTATCGATTAAACTCACAAGAAAGAAAAATAAAATTATTTTACACTACACATTCTAAGACTTGTGACTTTTAATAGAGGTGCCGAATAAATGCAAGGTTGCAAACCATGAACAGAACGGGCTAGCTATACATCTTTCCTATATTACACCCTTTTCCAATGGCAAGAGGTGTAGGGTAAATATCTGTTTTGTTCTTAATTATTTATCCACATTTTATATATACAATGTAAAAATAAAATTGAAGTAAGGAGATAGAGTGAGAATGGGGTCACATTGGAGGGTTATTGTGTTTGTTATATTGCATAAACATTTATGTTTTTAGAAGCTATTCAGAAATTTAATTCGTTTGTGTTTTATAAAATGTAATTAGTAATTAACTTTGCAATATAATCACAGGTAATTTTTATCAATAGGATCCTTTAGCGACATGATAACGTGGTCTCATGAGAGAAAAAAACATAAAAACAAAATAAGTGAATTCTATGTAAATAAGTATGAGAATCACCATCACCAATCCATCAGAGTTAGTTGTCAAAGTTTGTTATGCATTGGTTAAATTTGTTAACTTTATTTTGTAAATCTATTAATAGGTTGTTAACTCATTATGTAAAATAATAAATTGTATGATTTTTTTTTTTATGATATTAGAATTTCTTCTCAAATTTTGCTGTCTACTTCTTTAATAACAATGATGAACTTGATGAACTCAATCAATTAGGTTATAACATCAATGAAAGATTTAATATAAAATTATATTTGTTGGTAATATTTTAAGAGAAACCAAGTTTTACGTTGTTTATATAGTAGAACATCCATTAGGCTTATAAATAAATAAAAAAGAAATGTTGTATTGTCCATCAAATCAAATTATTAATCTTAGTTATCTTGATTTTAAAATTGATTAATTATTTGTTGTGATCAAAATCATGTTTTATTATGAATTATTTCTATTTAATTATCTAGTTTTAAAAATCACTTGTTACACTATTTGAATTTTAATTTAATTATTTTTATTTGGTATAAATTAATTTGAATTTAAATTTTAAATTTAAATTCAAATTTTAAATTGATTTAATTTTTAAAAGAATTTTATTACTATTTATTAATAATTTCTATATAAAGTAATCTCGACTTATATTTTCTCTACAAAAGGTTATTTCCTTTATATTGGGTTACTTATCTTATTTATTATTGCTTTCCATTTTGTAAACGGATTCGTTGAATCCTGAGATATACACTCGATACATCATACCATTCCTACAACAATGGTACTAGCCCTTTCTTTGTCCATGCCAACAAAAATTCATTTGCGATTATGATTAATTCAGTGTTCACTGAACAATTATCACTCATAGTATAAATCGATGAAATGATCGATGATTTCTAAAAATAAATTCAAATTTTTGGATAGTTTTTTTACATGTGCCAAACAAATTTGACCACATGTTTAGATCAGGAGAACACTGCAATAATCTAGTTGTTTCTTGGTTGCTAAACTCTGTTCTTCAACAAATTGGGGAAAACATACATATATAGACTCCAACAAAAATTTAACATGAATTAAAGGAAAGATTTATATAAGATGACATAATCTGAATTTCTAAGTTGTAACAATAACTTCGTACATTCAAACAGGAATCACTCTTGATCACGACTTATAGAACTTAAGATACTGTGGGAAGAGCTGGAAAATTAAAAATCAATAGTGGAATGTATGTTTTACGTTAAATGCCAATGTAATGCAATAAGAAATTTTAAAAAATATCATGATCAGGACAGTGTCATCGTATTCTTAACAAGTTTGAATAAGCAATTTTTTATTGTGCAATTTCACTTCTTAATTTTTTATCCATTATCCATGATAAATAAAATATTTTCAATAATTTTACAATATGAAAGGTAGAATAACTTGATACCCATAGAAAAAAAGGCCATAGGGTAGGGGGATAGGCAATTTCAATACAATAATAATTACAATTTTTTTTCATACAACATAGCATTGCAATATTATTTATTCACATAAGAAGATTCAATCTTATTTTTTTTAACAATTATTGGATTCCGAAAGTTATATTGTTTATGAAGATTAGTTTCACAAATTGTTACTATCAAAAGAGGTTTTCTAACAAATGTTTATTCTGATATTCAAATTTCCATATTGTTGAGAGTTTATTCTACCTTCCATTATGCGTAATTAATTTTTGAGTTGGTTTATACTTTATAATATAAAATTAGCTCTTTTAAAGTGATTACACGCACTATAAGTCAATTTTATGATTAAAATGAACGGTTAAAATTAAAATTAATAAAAATAATTCGAACTATTTATGTATATTCTACGAGTAAGATTAACTCCTCACGCTTTCACCGAATATGTCCATATATGTTTTATAGTGAAACTATATATACGCATACAAGGGTGTGACACATTTGCCTTCTTGGTTGCATTTATGGGCTAATTTATGTTGGCCCGTTAATATTGATACCACATGCAGGCCCAAATTCGATCGCACACGTATTTGGGGCGCGAAATTCAACATTAGAACATCAGTTCTAGACTACTAATAAGAAGCATTTGGATAGGTAAGATTTTTTATTTTTTTATTTTTACAATATGAAAATGATCAGATTAAATTCTGAATTTTTATGTTAAATTATTTTAATTTCCAATCTCTTATGACTAGATTAATTTTAATGACTTATTTGGATAGATAAGATTAACAATAACTTCGAAAAAAAAAAAAGAAATGTTAATAATAAATAAAAAACATATATTTTATAAGTATAAGATTATTGGATAAGTTAGAAATATATACAAATATATTAAATAATCTTTGCACTGTTTAATATGAAAAAGGTAGTGACTTATTTCAACTCCAATGTCTTGGATTCATTGCTTCATAAATGTCATAATGGAAGCCAACAAAAAAACAGAAGGGCACCCGAGAGAAAGGTAAAGCAAAACCAGAAGCAGCCTCCAATGGTGACATGGATGAGATCTGTGAATCATGTGCCAGTGTCACAAATGTTGATCATGCAAAACAAGCCCACATACTGCCATCAAAATGTGAGCTACAGTTTACTGAGACGCCTAACGGTGTTGTTTCCAATATCTTTACTACTAAAATAGAGTGACCAAACTGATTCATAATATTCCATTTTTCTCGTGACTGTTATTTAATTGGTGGGCATGGTATGGTATACGTTATTGAAATTTAATTTTTGATGCTCTACCCTCCTAATGGAGGTACATAACTTTCTCAATGATTTGATAACTATGCAGTCCAATTCTGTGGTGCTACAATTCGAGAAAGTTTCGATGTTTTTGAGAGATTAATCGTTTAACATTATTTGAAGTATATAATATGATATTATTTAGAAAAAAAATGGACGATTATAACGTAAGAGTTATCGGTTATAAAGATTAATATTATAGTACTTAAATTATTAAAATGCATATTTATTTTTATGTGAATAACTCAGGATAGTGTGAGCTACTTGTTCGGTGCCTGTTGAACGCTTCAGGTGATCTTTAATGGAAAATTGGAAATGGGTGTGCGGTTTCTTATATTAATTTTTGTGTCTTGCTCTCGCACGCGTAAATATAATTAATCCTTTAAAAAGTGAATATTTATATTTTTGTTTATTTTATTGATAAGAGAAAGTAAGAGGGAGTAACACGGTTATTGTTGCTCTTAGTTTCATTTGACAATTAATTAATTTTTTCTACATATCACTACATATACACGTATGTTTGTCAGACTAAGAGTAATTTTTCTCACAATTTTTTTAGTTCCTTTTGGATTTTTAAAGATCGATTCATGCTTTGTCTTGAATTCTAACTTAATTCTCCTTATTAATTTGGCATGGAACATGATATATATTGCACCTTGGAGATTTTGATCTGGCTATCTGTTGAAATTTTGCATATATACATTGCTCTCAAACTGGATTTCTTGCGAATGCGATGCATTAATTTATAAAGTATATATATATATATATATATATATATATATATATTATTTTTTATTATTTATCATTCTTAATCAATTATTTAGTATATATTTTAATAAATTATTATAAATATTTAGAAAAAAATATTTTACTATTTGATATATTGGTAAAAAAACTTTAATATTATATATAAATATTATGTTGAATAGACACGTCCCTTTATTAGAATATATTATTAATCATGAAGTGTTATTAAAAAACTAATAATAAACTTATATGTTGATTCATGTTTATAAGTTTTCTGTTTTTAGAGAATATTCATATATAAAATGTAAGGTAGTTTAGGAGTATTTAAAATTCATCTAATTTAATCAAATCTTTAGTTGAGTAATATTTTTTTTAATAACTTTATAAATCATTACAAAATATTTTACACAATATATTTTAAAACTCAACTAGAAAATTATGCATCAATGTTAATGATGAATTAAAATGAGAGAGAGAGAGAGAGAGAGAGAGAGAGAGAGAGAGAGAGAGAGAGAGAGAGAGAGAGAGAGAGGGAGGGAGAGAGAGAGAGAGAGAGAGAGAGAGAGAGAGAGAGAGAGAGAGAGAGAGAGAGAGAGAGAGAGAGAGAGAGAGAGAGAGAGAGAGAGAGAGAGAGAGAGAGAGAGAGAGAGAGAGTGGGGAGAGTTATGTGATAAATATTTTGTTTGACTAATGTTATAGTTTTCTTCAAACATAAGCTATATGTGGATGCTGCTTTGTTATAGTTTCTTCAAACCCAAGCTAAATGGAGATGCTGCTTAAGAAGATGAGGTTGGTGCATCGGCCCGGTACTGCGGTGATCCGAAAAGTTGCAACAGAGTATTTTTAAATCATCTTATCTTTTTCTTTGATAAGTATTTAATTATTAAATAAATTTTACTACATTATTTATATATTTTTATGATAATAAATATATTATTTAATATTTACTTTATAAAATAATATAAAAATTATTATAAAAACATAACAAAACATGTGGCAGTGACATCCTTGCAGTAGCAACCTAGAATGCCCAATAATCCTCTGAAGATAGAAAGGGGGTTGCATAACCATCATACTCATGAGTAGTTTCATCATTATGACATGAATATATGAGATATTTTTTTCACAATACATTTTTATATCACCTTTTATAATTTTGGACCTATTTAGTCTGTGGTTTCATTTTCTGAATATATAAAATATTATTATTATTATTATATTTTCAAATCATATATTTATTTTATTTAAAATTTTAATTTTGCTAATTTATATATATAGTTTTTTTTGGAGATAATGTATATATAATTTTAGGTTAATTAACATATTTAAATTATGTTTGGAAGTTAGTTTCTGAAAGAAAAGGAAAGAATATTTTTAATATATATATTTTTTAATTTTATAAAAAATAAATAAATTTATATAATATTATAAATTTAATGTGTTGATTTTTTATTTATTTGTATAAATATTATAAAAATTTTAGTTTAAAAATAAAAATATTTGTTAGTAGGCTGGTTGGTTTATTTAAAATATGTTTGTAAGTTGAATTTTAAAAAAAGTTTATTTTTAAATTAAGAGAGTTATATGATATTTATAAAACTGTATATGTTTTCTTCACATTATTTTTAGAAATAACCACTTATTTTATATTTTTATGAAAGTATTTTTAAAAATAAGTGATTGTTTATCTTAAAAATGATTATTATAAATTCATTCAAAAAATACACCATTTTTAAATTTATCTTGTCTAAACATGCATCAAATAAAATATTAATATATTAAATTTATATTAATTTATCAATTTATTTTTATTTAAAAAATTGTGAAATGAAATATTTATCAAAAATAAAATAACTCTTCCTCTTCCTTCTCTTCCAAATTATAACTTTTAAACATAATCTTATAGCTAATTTTTTTAATTTATTTAAATGACTTTATTATAAGGTAGGTTTTTAAATAGATTTTCAAATTAACTTAAAAAATTAAATATTTAACAAATAGAACAAATTTAAATTTAAAATTTAAAATATAGATTCAACGTAGATCTTATAAAATTTAATTTGTTCTAATTTATTTTTTATCTCTAATTATTTAAAAGATTAAAAAATGAAACCGTTGGGTCAAATTGCATACTGTTAAAATAAAGTCTTTTGTCATTTTAAACGTTAGATAATTTATGTTTTGCCAAAAGAATCCTAGCTTGTTTTTTTTTTCTATGTCCCTAACTTTCCATTGCTGAAAACAGAATATTTTTCATTTGATAATAATGTACTTTTTTTAGATATATTTTCGAATATATTAACCTTTATATTGGTTATATTTGAAATTTTTAAAATTAACTAATAATAACAAATATATTAAAAATATGTTGGAAAACAATGTTATGAAGATTTATCTTTTCACTTTGAACAAACCTGTCCCCGTGTGTCGTAAATCGCATTATAGAATCTTGAAGGATATACAAACAGGTTATTTGTCATTCTTGTAATTCAAATAATATGGCGGTGAAGATACTCCTTATATATATATATATTTCAATTTTAATTAATATATTTTATAATAATATGATATACATTTAATTGTATCATATCAATTATTATTTTTAAAAAATGAATAACATGAGATATCGATGTTCATGACGTATCATTAGTAAATGAAGATAAAACTTATTTAAAAATTCAAAAATTTATAAAAAATAAAAAAATTTATAAGATTAAAAGCACAATTTACAGTATTTTAGAAAAAAAAAGAACCCACATACCTAAGACGGTTCACATGTTTGGATAAGATAATTTAGGAAAATAATGTAATTTTTGAATGAATTTACACAGAAATTACGTTATTTGAAATTAATAAAAAAAAGTTCAACTTTGAACAATTTAAACTAAGTAGTTTAATGTGTAGAAATAAGGAATTCGAAATCCCACCAAAAGAGGTGAAAATTTCAAAATCGATTGTGTTTCTCTATCTCACGCACCCTTAACAATCTATTATGAGGTAAAGTGTTGTTCTCTGATTCCATGGTGCTCTCGTCTAAACTTGCTTCTCATGTTTATGGACATGGATGGTGATTCTGCAATGGGATTGTGGAAACTCGTCACTCTGCTCCTCTTGAAAATAAAAGAGAATCTGAAAAGGATGAATTGCATTCATGTCAAGAAGTGAGTGTCATGTTAATCTAAGACACTAAACGACGTCGTAGCACTGATCCAAGATGGTGCCTTACTCCCACCATGAAAGGATGAAAGCCACCTGCAAATGATGGAAGCTTAATATCCAAACAAAAGCAATTCAATCAATTGATTATATTTTTTAGAATTTAAATTTCTCTGAAATTTATGAATGCTTCATCCAAACGCGTACAGCTAATTGAAATTTATTATGTACTTTTATATTTAATTAATAGTAGCTGAATGTTTAGAAACCAATATATAAAAACTAATCATCAAATTCAATTCTAAATTCATATAATAAGGTTGAATTAAAATTGATACTTTATTCAAACAAATTTTAATTAAATTGTAACTTTTTTTTATGATTAAACATTTTTGTCAAAAAATCCAAACATGAATATTCTTACATTAACATAGAATGATTGCTAGAGAAGGCGAGAGAAGAATTCACTTTAAGAGGGACTATATCTAATTAGCTAATTGGTGAAGTAACAACTTACAAAAGTGATGAACAGTCACACTATGATAGACATGGCCCAAACTCCTAACAAAGCTTTGGTCATTCGTGAAATTTTCACAAATGAGTGAAAGTCTGAATTTATTTTTAAAGAATGATTATTTTTTGGGTTAAAAAATATTTAAAATTCTAATAATTATGTGTGTGTGTTTTTTTTTAAATTACAACATTTTCAAAATGTTAGTCTAACACAGTTTAGAAATTAAAAAAATACCTTTCCAATTTTCACAAGTAATAGAGTAAAAATGATATACAAAGATTTTTTTTTCACTATAATTACGATATGTGTATTTAAAACAAGTTTAGTATATTAATTTAAAAATTTTCATATATTTTAAAAATTGAAAATAATATCTGAAAAACTAAAAAACATGTAGTGGATATTTTTCTGAATATTAAATAAATATATCTTATTGTTTTGTATTTTACAGATATATTTTATTTTGTAAGAAGTGATTATGTTTGAAGCCCAGAGGACTATTAACTGTAAGTATCTCAGCGAAGATTAATATTTTTATTGATCTCAAATTCTTTTAATAAAGCATATGCTAAACTTGATTATACTTTTAATAATTCTTACTTCATTACTTAAATGCATATTGTTTGTGTAACTAATAAAGTTTAAAGACTTGTTAGGTTTAAAGTTATAAAATTAAATTTACATTTTCTTGTACATAATATATATACATATATATTAATAAAAATATATTATTTAAATCAATATTTATATATTTTAAAAAATTTAATAATTAAAAATAAATTTCATTTAATTTTAAATCAAACTATTAAAAGGTTAGTATGGTAAAAAGAAAAAAATAAAATTCATATGTAACAAATTACAAGTTAATTTTTCACTCATCTTTTTGAAAATAAATGTAAGTTTGAACTTTGAAATATTTTTTTTTGAAAAACTATTTATATAATAAATTTAGCAACAACTTTTATAATATATAAAAATAAAAAAAAGAAAATACAAAAAATAATAACATGATGATAATAAAAGATTATATAATATAAATAATTGTAAAAATAATGTAATTTTTTCATATCACTAAGGTTTTATGCACCGGATACCAAAAGTGTGATGATTGATTTTTTGTTTCAACCTAAGGTGCTTGATTGAACACGAATACACGACGCCAAGAAATTTAATCTTTTCCGTATGAAAATTGAATCCTTTGTTATAATTATATATTTATTTATTATTAACAAAATTAATAAATAAATAGATAGTAAATGATACGGCAAATCGGCAACATTGGAAAACTCTGGTCGGAATTTTCTCCTATCATCGTTGAAACGAAGCGCACACGCACACGTCGTTGATGTCCCTTTTGTGAATCCAACATCGTCTTCTTTACTTCTCTTCGATCCACTCGGTGCTTGGCCCTCTATTTCAGCACCTTCCCTCGCAGGTTCTCTCTCTCTAATCTTTCTCAAAAATAAAATTCAAACTAGGAAAGGGCAACCTTTCTGCCATATTTGGCTTCCAATAATTACTGGGTATTGCTTAATTTCTTTCTTTTTTCCGCGCTATTGAATAAACTTTTTGTTTTTACCCAAATCTAGTGGACGCAACTGTCTCCAGATTGTTGGATCTTAACTTTTATTCGATTAGTGGGTTTCTCTTGGTTCTGATTCTATTTGAGATCAAATTCTTGCTATAGATTGAACACAAGCCTCGATATTTTTATGCACGTTAAAATTTCTAACTATGCTTTGGGGTTTTGCCGGTGTTTGATCTGTTCAAGTTAACTATAAGATTTGGATGAGGTTGCTGTGAATGAATTGAGTTTTTTTTTTTTTTTTTGTGGTTGTCATCATAGTCATAATAATATTCTTTTGGCTGAATCGGTTTTTCCATTTTCTTGGTTCTAACCTTTGATTTCGTTTTATTGACTGGAAATTGATGACAACCTTGAAACTGAAGATTAGGCTTGATGGCGAGGATCAAACCTCAGGCTCTGCTACAGCAAAGCAAAAGGAAGAAGGGGCCTTCTCGCATAAGTGTCACAACCATTATATTTTATGCTTTGATTGTTGTCTTGATTGCGTTTTTCCTGTATGCTACATACAGACATTGGTCCAACAGGTTAGTGGAAGATTCTTAGTTTGAGAGTGATACGTGATATGTTTTTTAAATTTCTTAGATGGAATATGATAAGAAGATGTGTTAGTAATTCATACTTGGCAAAATTGAGCTCTAGCTTCATCCAAACCTGTTGAGCATGAACCCTGAGCGATGATATTTTGGATGCTACTGGTACCAGATAGAGGAATGACAGAAAATTTCACTTTGTTGCTATGGGATTTATTTTCTGCTTTATTGATCTTGGTTGAGCTCTCCCCATATTTGGTGGTGAGAGACATGCTAGCAACAACTTGCACTTTTACATGCTCTTTCCGACATCCCCTACTAGGTGGAAATCACGTAATCCCACTAAATAATGAGGCTCCTAACCCCTGATTTATGAGTTTCATTTATAAATTAGTGTGAACCACATGAATTTTACTTAGTAGGGAAGGCTGCATTAGAAAGAATGTATTGCAAACATTCCTCTTTGTGGTGATTGAACCTTTAACCTCATTCTTATGTGACTAGTTTATTCCCTGTCTCTGGCAGAAAATTAGGATAGCTTTTCCATTGAATATTTTAAGTTGATTGGAAAAACCATAAGCAATATGATTTCTGTTAACGTCGTTATAATAAATGATGAGTTTTGATGCTTAACATGATGTGTTCCAGTTTCTCATGTAGACTAGGAATTTCAGAAGAATGTTATCTGTTACCTAACATATCATTTCTAACATGCATTCAGGTCAAGATTGCAGTCTGAAAATCACTTGTCAGTAGTCTCTGAGGTATATCCTTAAATGCATTATAAAGTGTTTTCACAGCTCTTCCCTTTTTTTATATTTGCTTCTTGTCTGATAGCCCTGCCAAGCGTTTTCTTCGTTTTATCTGAAGGGTGTAAATTATGTGTGTTTGAGCTTACCCTTTGAGATCAGACTGCTGCTAGTTCAATAGTTTTTCATTTATGAATATAATTATGCTTAGTCAATTTTCTTTTTATTAGGGTGAAAATGCTTTTGTGGACTCGAAGAAATCTGAGCTACCTGGATATGCTGTAAGTTTTGTTTTTCCAACTGCAATAATTCCTTGTTTTTGAACATTTTTTAGTCAAGCGACTATTTGGTTTGAGAACCTGTTTTTGATTTTCATTTTTTGTTTTCACAAATAATTACAGAAACTTAATCTTATTTTCACTTCGTTTTCTGTTTGCCAAGATTTGTAATAAATGAGTGAAAAACAAGACTTCTGTTGTTTTCACTATTTTTTGTGCAACTCTTTGAAAGTAGGAAACAAAGTGAAAACAAAAAATGTTTTCTCAAACCAAACAAGCCCAAAATTTTAATGAAGTTTAGAATACTTGTAAATTGAAATTATTTTCTCTTATAGGCTGGTTTTTTTCCCCTTCATTATTATAGGTATTAAATACCTCTAAAGGTTCTATAATAATAGAACTGTACAAGGAAAGTGCTCCTGAAGTTGTTGATGAATTCATTGACTTATGGTGAGTACTTGGTTTACTTACAAAATTCTAATTTAGAGCTGCTGAATGGTTTAGGATTTTCACTTTTGCAAACTCCCTTTGTCTGTTATTCTTTCTGGTTGGGCTTGTGGTTGGAATAGAAGGAATTCTTAAGTTTGAATAATGATGTCACATGATGGACACAAGGAGGAAATTTAATTGTTGAGTGATTAAAGTATTTCAAGTTATGGTTACACTACTCTTTTCTTTGTGTCTATAATCCTTTACAACATGAAATTGAATGAATTGGTATAAAGCCTATGCGTGTACTATTCAGCAATATATTCTAATCAGATGTGGTGCATATCTGATCATTTCAACTGAAATATATTTCGGTTCTTATTTGACTCGCATTATAATTTTTCAATCTCAACTCATTATGAAGTCTTATTTGAGATTTAAAGTTGTCTCATCGTTTTCTGTCTTTGGTGGATTTAAGCATGTTGGGCTATGTTTCAAGATCAGTTTCTGTGCAGGTAACACTGGTTATCAATGAAAATCCAATAGATATATATTTAGATCATGACCTAAACATATTAGCTAGATGTCATGCTTTAGTTTCTTCATCTTTCAAAGTCCATAGTGCAATCTTAACTGTACAAAATATGTGCACACTTCACAAACTAAAATAACTTAATTACAACAAGTTGAAACTTTGAAATTGTTAAAATAAACTGTGGAAAAATGGTAATTTTGTGTTGTAATACATGGTATGGGCTAGAATATTGAAATTATTAGTGTAAGTAAGAATATTGGGTCAGTCTGACGTAGCACAAATTCACAACTCACTATTTTTCAGAGTCCTATTAGTGAACTTTATTCCCTTTTCTCCTCTCTCTCAAATCGGTAGAATTTCAACTATATGAACTGTTTAACATGATAAAAGTTGCTAAAAAAGTTTTATAATTTTGAAACCCTTTATGTGGAAATTACTTTAGTTTGTTAAAATGTTTATGCACTTTCAGTTTCATGCAAGTAGACTTGCTTATCATAGAATATATAGATTTTCAAAGGCATATGATTGTGACAGTTCTGAAAACTGAGTTGAGTACTTCAGCTTTGAGTGTTTCCACATCACTCAATGTAGGTTTTTAAAGCCATATGATTGTGACAGTTGTGTAAACAAAGTTGGGTACCACAACTTTTGAGTGTTGCCGAATCACTCAACATAGCACTACTGTCACAGCATCCCGAAATGAACATGTGAGGCCTGGTATATATGATAACTTTCCTGTTGAATACAGCTCCATGGGTGGACTGACATTTGTCAAACCTTTGTTATCAGTTTGTGTTAATAGTGTGTTTATTACAGGCAGTTTGCTACATGAAATTGGTGTAAATCTACCTGCTTATACTTCTAACCTAAACTACAATTGTTCTGCAGTCAAAAAGGGCACTTCAAGGGGATGTTTTTTCACCGAGTAATTAAGCACTATGTGATTCAGGCAGGGGATAACCAAGGAACAGCAGCTACCGAAGATTGGAACTTAAGAGGAAAGCAACATGCAAGGTTTTCTTATTCTTGTCTTTACAATTTAAGTTTCTGATGTAATTGTATATCCATAGACAATTGTAGTGATAATCTATCAGTTAGTTGCATAATTTTCTAATTAATAGATATTGCCATTGATTAACTAGCGTGAAACATGAAGCATTCATGCTTGGAACTTCCAAGGGCAAACACATCAACAAAGGATTTGATCTTTTCATTACAACTGCACCAATACCAGATCTAAATGAGAAGCTTATTGTGTTTGGACAAGTCATCAAGGGAGAGGATGTTGTTCAGGTGACTGAATTTGCTTTATTCTCATTGTTATGTCTGCACGATATAATGCTTGGAAATCTGTTTTCTGTTTCCTTTTGTTGCTTATTTGTCCTTTTTTTTTTCCTTTTTCCCTTCAACATGGAGGTTTTCTGCACCTTTTTCATGTGTAAGCTGTTAACTATTGTCATTTTTTTTAAAAAAATTCAAACAATAGATCAAACTTAAATATGTTGTTCAAAATCAATATTTATAGATTTATATCTTGCATGTATTTATAATTCATTTTTAAGACAGCAATGGTTATAGAAGATAGATTCCGTGCTAATTTGACGTCTGTTAAAATGGAATATAAAGAAATTTGCTGGTGTGTTTGAAATGAAAATACATTAAGCTGTTTATATACAGTTATATTATATATATTGCTTGTCTCAGAAATTTTAGTTAATACTTGGAAAATGTGTAAAAATCAACAATTTCATTGATTAAGGTTGATATTGAATGTTTTGTAACCCTGTGATAGGAAATTGAAGAAGTGGATACAGATGAACATTACAAACCTAAAATATCGATTGGGATACTTGATGTGACTCTTAAACAGAAGATCTAAAGGCTCTCTTCTGCTAGATCAAGAGCATAATGAGCTGTGGTACTTTGCTGATATCCTGTTTTGGTACACTGGTCAAATATTTTTGTACAGGGATGAACCTTGAGAGTTTCACCTGGGGTGCATCTATCAAGTGTCTAAGCCTTGATGTTGTTTTTGCTATTGCATTTTTAGTTGTTAACACAGATTATGCAATCTCCTTTTCTGACCTCCTGTCATTATTTGTTTCTTTTTCTTTCTTTTCTCTTGGGGAGGTTGTGTAGGCAGGGTTTTGCATTTTGCTTGTAAGGTTTGGTATATCACATTTTCATTTTTATTTTGGCATCATTCTTCATTTGTAACCTCAATGAGATCACAAAATCTTTTTCCCTATATCTTGTGTTTCCATTGATGGCCAATTTGGCGGTGAGCCAAAATGGTGAGCTTTGTAACCTTTTTTACAATGATGCCCAAGTAGTCAAGTCACATTTCCATTTGGTTATAAACGCAATAACCATAAATTAAATTAACTTGGTCGCAGTTGGAGACTGACTTCTATATTTCCAAGTTTATAGGTGATCGATTTTCTTGATGATGACGGAAATTCATCCTCTCTTTTGTTGAGTTTCTTAGACATTTGCCACTGAATTAGTGACATTCTATATTCTGGTAGGATCGAGTCTCGGGAAATGAAAGGTGGCCAACTTTGGTTGTTGTGCAGTTAGCATAACATACCATTATCAATCATCTGGCAAAGATGAAGTGTATAGTTGGAATATGATGGCAAAACAGTCTCATATGAATATTGTGTAGTTATGCCGATAGAGTGACTATCCTGTTAGGAGGTTCTTGGCACATTGATCAGATAAAGGGAGGACATTTGAAGATTAATGATTGGAGAAAATTCATTTGCCAAAGGGTGGTGCCAGTTATATTGGACTATAGGATTTGTTTATGCATACTCATTCGTCCTCGGTTCTTGAGTTCAGCGTTGGGATAGTGGTTGTCCAATTATGACTTTTGTAGGGGTCATAGCTGAGGTTATTGTACTATGCTTGCTGGTATAGCACGCAAACTAAAACCAACATAGGCAAAAACTTTAGTGAGGGCCTCACTGGAGGCAGGACATGTCACTGGGGAATTCAGGTTATGCTGCATAACTTCGTTTAACACATCAACTTTACAATGTGTCTTGGAGGATTTTGTGACATAAGAGGATTAGAAAGCACGTGTTTTTATTTATTTTTAATCATTGAACGGTTGTGTTCGGTAGCCGGGATCCAAAACCAATTGAGAGTGCCAAAATGAAAGTAGCCACAGGGGATTGTTTCTTACATCCTTTTATTTTATTAAATGCGTTTTCTTTTAAAAAAAGGGAAATTTTAAAATATATTCCTATCACTTATTTAATGCATTTTTCTCATCTTTTAGTATTTTTCTAAACATCTTATCTCTTGATTCACATACATATACATTATCTTAAGATTATTAGTATTAAAAAATAGATATTTATGTGATTAGATCGTGAGATGTTTTCATTTAATAATATAACAAAGAATATGGTTAAGTTAAAAATATTTTATTGACGCTAAAAGGTTATTATGAGTGTAATACGACTCCGGTCAAACATTTGTATTATTGATTGACAAGCTTTTTAAAGAGAAAAAAAGAAAAAGATTCTAGAATAAAATTGCAATATTTGCTGAATTTAATGGAATATGATAAATATGCATATTGACTTAAAAGAGTTGATATGTCATGTGTACTATATTTTGGACACATATAAATGTTATTAAATTGTTAAATATATTTTATATTTTTTTTATCATTGATATTACATATAAAATAAACCACACATGATGTGTAATCAATGTTTAAGGTTGTCTTTACTTATGACACTTCAGATATTTCCTGCAACATATCATAGACCAATTCTCTTTTCATTATAGGATGAAAGAAGAATTCATCTATCATTAAGAAATGTAATAGAAAAAATATAATATAATATGATAATTATTTTTTCTACTGAAAAATAGAAAATGGATATATCTTAGCATTATTTAAACAAATCCAGAATACATACATGAACCTATTGTTTACTATGAAATGATTACAACTAACAGACAGTTTTAATTTGAAAATTTTGTGTCAAATTATGTATATAAATATTGTGTAACTTCTTCAATTTCATGCATGGATCACTACTTTGAGAACAACATAATTTTATAATAAAATATTTTTATTTAATTATTTTATAATTTTTAACACTAACTAAAGTGTTCCTATCATTATATAGTCTTAACTTCATTGCATACTATATCTTCATTTTACGAGAGAATGTTTAGTCCTGTACAAGCACATCTAAACCTCTAATAACATTTCATATCTAGGCACATCAACCTCAACTTTATCTTGTTCAGATACATCAATGCTGATGTTCATGTGCATCAATCTCATCCTTAATTACATAAGTACATTCTCTTCTTGTTAAAGTTATAAAGCGAGTACATTCTCATGATCTTCTTCTTACAAAGCTTATATGACCTCTTCCGTATAATATACTTTCCCTAATTTTTGTATGTATTTATGATAATCAATTTATTTTTTAATTTTATAATAATATTTTAAATATATTATTAATATTAATAACATTATATAATGCTAATTTATATTATATAATATAATATTATAGTATATTATCTGAGACATTTTTTTTATAATTTTTAAATTTTTATAAATATCCACTCTCTTTATAAATAATCACTAATTATAGTAAGTATGAACATAAACAATATATTATCTGTCCACACATTTATTAACATTTTTTCAATATAAAATTATACATGTTTAATAGATAACGATGAAAAAAATAGATCTTAGTATTGTTCTAGATGTGGGTATTTTTTAAATTTAACTAATTAAAATATTCTCTAAAAAATATTATTATTAAATTTTAAAATTATATTAAATTTATATTGAGATTTCATACCTAGATTAACAAAACTCAAATATGATAAAAGTTCAATCTAATAAAACTAATTAAATTCAAAAGCTAAAGCAAATCCTTGCTTAAGATAAAATTCAAATAATTTCAAATTAAGTTGTAATTAATTATCAACTAGATACTAATTCTATTTACTTCGATGTCTGTTTCCGATGTAAAAAAAAAATCAGCGTGACTTTGTACCAGTCTAAAGGTAAATTGAATAAGCTTAAGTGGCTTGAATTTGTGTACTATTTGTATATATTAAGGGTTCCACTTGAACTTTTATGGGTAATTAGTTTTTGAGTGAAACCATAATTTAATATCTGAAAGATACAATCTTTGCTAATTTAATCTTTTTCAGACGATTAAATTTATCAATCAATTAATTGTACACCAAAACAAATTAATTTATCAACTAATTAATTCTTTAAAATTTAAATTTTGATGTCAACCATGTATTGGTCAACTCAACGGATATTAATCTTTGGTGCCATTGGTGCTTTTTAGATAATGATAACACAAAAAACTGTTAAAATAACTAATGTAAATTGCCAAAGTGGACTTAGGTGTCCAAATATGTGTATGGGACATTAAAATTAGCAAACGTGTCTTCAATTTTATAATTTTGTGTAATTAGAATATTATATGTTAGTGGATAATTGTAATCTAATTTGTTTTGAAGTGTACACATTACCGAAATGGATTATTTTAACAAGTATTTTTTTTCATGTGCATTATCAAAGAATCAAATATTATTTAATTAGTAAATTTAAAGAAATCGCATATCTATTGTTTATACCAAACCTTGTTTATATGACTGAGTCTGATTTGATTTTTTAGTTAAAATTACATATATTTTTTCCAAAAAATAATTTAATTAAATTGAATAAAATCATTATAAATTTGTTAAAATTTTTCTTTCCAATAAGTGTGACTTTGTTGATTAAGAAAAAGAAATATATGAATCATATATGGTTGGTGAATTGTCTGATACTGATACCAACTTTATGTCCACAATAGCGTTCGGGTTGAGCTCTCTTTTGGACAATTGTTGAGGGAAGGTGATTGTACTTTAAGCGTTGTATAAGATTGAAGGCTATGCTCTGTGATGAAACGATAGCACTATATGAAAAACACAATTCTGAATACATTTGACTTTAATGGAAAATTTCGTCGTAATTTGCGCAAAGATATCTTAAACAAAAAAGTGCAAAGCAAATGTCAAACCCCTGCTAATTTTATTTTGGTAAAAATAAGCTAACTATAGGGTTTTGACACGTCAAAATCTCCTTAAAGTTAATCTCCATCACTATATATTCTTGTTGTCGGTCATTATTTGTATATTTTTTGACCGACTTGTATTTAACTTTTTATGTATTCTTAATAAGCATATTTCTTCCTTTTCACATATATTCCAAAAAAAAGTATGAAGATTTTGCAGACACCCCTTCTGAGATGTAAATACCCATAAAAAATAAATATAACAGAGAAGAAAAGAAAAAAATATAATAAATAAAGAAGAGAAAGATCGAGGGGAGTGCAGTTAGGACTGGTGTCTAAAAATTAAAATTAAATCCAAAAATATTTCTAACTGTTAAGTTGGAATCTTTGATAGATGTGTTTTTATGGTGAGCTATATATACATATATAAGATTTCAACAAGGCAAGGAATGTATTATAATCCTCCATTGAGTACAATAAGGGGTTTAAAGTGATACTTAATTAGTGATCAAAAGGTATTCACTACATGAAATGTTGGGAAAGATAAAAAAAATTGTTGGTTAAATTGTCGTCACGTTTTTTTTTTCTTCTAATAATTTATTCATATAGGTATTATTGGAATAAGCATGCTCAACTAACATGGATAAAAGGAAACAGAGCTGAATTGGTCCAATTTTATGCATATAAAATAACTTTTTTTAATTAATTTCTTTACAAATGCAACACAAATTTAGATATTTAAAATTTTTTAAAAGCTTTAAATTTAAATAATGTGAAATTTAACCTTTTAAAATATAAGTTTTACTATGTATACTATCTTGCAGGTTATATCTTTGCATGCCTTCTAGGATTTTAAACATGCCATTAATACCATATCAGACAGTATTAGGAGTATGAATATGACAAGAGTTTAGAATGATCCCCTCCTTATAAATAGTTAAATAGGAGCAACTGCGGGCAGCGTAATTTCAAGAGTTATCAAAGTTTTGGAAGTACAGACAATAGGAACATACTCTTTGAAGTATATTGTTATTATTGATTGTCTGAAATTTATTAGAACTCACAACACATTATATATGTGAGTCTCACTCTCTATTTAATGAGTCTTTCATAAATTATTTTCCGAGTCTTGATAAATTTATACCCTTATGTGGAAAAATATATAACCTTTGACAAATTTATCTAATAACATAATTCACAATAAATATGATTTAGTAACTAATTTATCAGAAAAATAAGATTATTGATGACAAAAAGTTACATAAAATTTATTGGACTAAAGTTTGTTGCACAAATATAAGCTAACTTAAAATTAAGTTAAGAAGGATCAGATTTTTGTAAAAGTAATTTTTTTAAATGGTTAAAAATTTAATTGTTAAATTAATATATTTTATTATATAATTTATATTTATAATCTTTTTAAAAAATATTTTATTAAATAAATTTAAATTAAAATATATTATTTATTAAGATAAAATTATAAAATAAAATATAAACTATAATTTTAAAATTTTATAAATATAATTTATATAATAAAATTTATTTATTTAATGATTAGATTGTGGAAATTCAACCATTTAAAAAAGATATTAAAGAGAATAATTTTAATATAAATTATTTTTAAAGTAATTTAATTTACTCAATTAAAATTTTATATTACATCCTTTTAATATATTAAAAAATATTATTTATTAACAAATTATCATTATTTTTTAAGAAACAAAGATTTTATTAATAAATGATAAAACTCTGAGAACATTGCTTTTAAGTGAGAGAACAATCCAATAGATGATGCTCAAAATAGACGGGCATGGATTAAAAGGAGTTCATTTCTCTAACAATATGGTACACCTGCATACAACTTACATATTTCCCTTAAAAAACCAGCTTAATTTGTTTAAAAGTTTCCAGGGCTTATTGTGATCATTGTTCATCCATCCACAGAATTGGGTTTGTTAGTTCGGTCCTCTTCAAAGAAAATTAAACTGTCAATATATATATATTTCCTATACTGATATATTTATTAATATTTAATATATGAATAATATACATCAATATTAAATATTAACAAAATTATTTATTAACACGTACATAATATAACATATTATTACTGTAAACTCATAATAGCTATACAAATGATTTAATTTTTACAGGACAGGATCTAATCCAAAACCAAATGGTTATAGTAAATAATAATTTTGTTTTGTTTTGTAGTGGTATATATTAAAATCAGTTTTCAACATCATCATTTAGGTTAGACGTGATGTCTTTAGTCGCTAACATTTTTGAAATCTTTTGACAAAGATACTTCAAGACATATCGGTATTAATTTAATAATTATAAAAAAATATATTTTAAGTCAGATTTTTAAATTTTGGCATAAAAGAATGAGTTCTTTGTATTTCATATAAGAAGTAACTTGTACCAATTTAGACAATAAATAAAGGTAAAAATGTTTATTCATGGTTCAGTCACTGGTTCTCATATTGCTAACCAAAACAACGGGAACAACCTCTCCAATTCTAATATTTCACACCATAAAGAAAAGGATATGAAAGAGAGGGGAAAAAAATCGTTTTCAAATGGTTTTCTTGCAACCCACTGAGCATAAAAAGCTTACCAACTTTTAACTTCTGGCATGAATAATATATGTATATATGTGGAAATAGCTTTAAGCTAAACATAAATGCAAATTAAATTTCTTCTCCAGAAAACATCAACATCCAGAACGTTAAAGAGTACATGAGGGGCAGCCCAATGAGATTTGAATTTCTCTTTAAATGGGAGTAGCTAACATTTATTATTATTTTTTTTATAGGCCATCCTCCACCAACACCCAACTCCTAGTGGAATTTGGACTTGGAACAAAAGTGTGAGGAATCCCACATAAAAGTAGAAAACACATCATAATAGAAAAAGCAAATGAAAAGCCCTATAACAATGCGAGATAACTCCTCCACAAAGAGAAAATAGGTCAATATGCTTTTATTATAAGTTGTGATTATATAATGTAGACAAGCAAGCACTACTAGACCACAAATTATTCTAATTTAATAATTCTTTTTGGTTTGGATTTTTCAACCTCCAAAAAGTCTTGCCATATTTTTTTATAATTACTTATAAGGGTCGCGTGCAATGGCCACATCCAAACTTGTCCCATCCGAAATGTGTTTTTAATTGAAAAGTAGAGGACTCGTGCTCTCTACTCACATGTGTAAAGGTGATCCAGTAATTGAAATTTGTTTCTTAAAAAGAAGATTATAATGTATAAAGCATGTCTAGGTAGGACAAAGGGTGCCACTATTACTCGGTTTATCGGATACCCTTATCTAATTTGGTTTTAGCCACTCGTATATCAAAGGCTTTTGTTTATATTCACCTAATTTGTTCTTTTATATAGGAAGGTCATTGTTTATGAAATCTGTCATACCTAAGAATAATCTAGATCACTAAGATTCTCAATATTTGTCATAATGCCACTGATTGGGCTGTTGAGAAATACAACCCGGTGTTTGTGGAATCATATATACCCCTCAACCAAGGGGAGCACAAAAATTATGAGGAAAACAAATTTTAAACTAAAGATACTCATAGCTTTCTCTCATTCTACATTTTTGTACTGTGATTGTTATTTTTTGCCCCCTTGAAGGTACCCCTCTCAAAAGTTTAATTAAACAGATAAATTATGTATAGCATGTAAAACACAAAAATGCATGCTTTGTACCTTTTGCATCTTTTATGCCGTTTAGAATACAATTTTTACAAGAGAACGTTAAAATTACTAATATTAAAAAATGAGTTTAAAAAAAGTTGCTTAGCTAGCATGAGGAAAGTAAAGGGATTTTAATCGCTTAATTTTTTCAACAGTCAGAAGATGTAGTAATTTCACGAATGTTTTCACTCTTGAAACCATGCCAGTTAAATAAGGAAATTGGGTACTTTCGTATCTTCAAGAGTTACATTTTTGGTTTTTTTGGACCAGCTTCAAAAAGAAGTGTGAGTAGTCCTGATATTCCTTTCCAATAAAATTGTTCTTGCCGCATGTTTCAAAGTGCCTGAAAAGCCAACTTCCGGCCAAGCAAGTTTCAGCTGATAAACAGTGGCCAATTAGATAAACACAAGAAGATAAATGAAATTATGAAAATGTCAATTAAAATATATATATATATATATATATATATATATATATATATATATATATATATATAAGACATCAATGATTCTTTATATACCAACAAATAGTATATTTATTTATTTATCTTTTTTATTTGATAATTTTTTTAAATAAAAAATAAACAAATAAAATAGATTCAATAATTTATTATAAATATATGTTATTATTTGTATGTATGATCAATATTTTTCATAAAGAAGTATTAAGAAAAATCTTATTTGAAACGTTCTGCATTCAATATTATACCTCTCACGTTATAATGTCAAACCTTTTCTGACTCCGATCATACATAAACTAAGTAAGGTTATTTATAACGTAAATACATAAAAATATACACTACTTAAACATTCTTATTAGTTCTAGAATTTTCCAAATATGATAGAAAAGATCAAGGACGGATCTAGGGAGGGACGAGGGTATGTCCTAACCCCTCCCTCAATATTTTTTTTTAGTATATCTAGAAATTTTATTTTATTTTTCTACAAAATTATAATATTATAATTATTAATATATACATTTATATATATGCAGAAATTAAGACAGTAATAATATTTATAAATAATAATTGTATTGTATAATATTCATTTTAGACTTCTATTCTTGGATATTTTGTAATTATTTTATTTCATCTTAAATTTTTATATCAATATAAATTAGAATGCCATAATAATGAGATAAGTTAGAAAATTTTATTATGTTTATAATGACCCATATTTAATTTTTAAAATATAATTTTTTATTTCATTTTAACAAATTAAAAATATTTATTAAACTTTTATATTTTTATAAAACAAATATTCTTTTCAATAAAAATTAATTTTAGTCTAATATTAAAAAACTTAAAATTTTTATTACATATTAAATTTAGATCGTGTTTCTATACTCCATTATACATATGTCATATCTTATAATTTTTAAAACACATCATATCACTACATACTTGCTGTATTGAGTAGTATTGTACTATATATTCATACTTTATAGGTTAAAAATTATTTATTTTTAATTTCTCTTTCAGACATATTTTAGATCCATCTTGAGACAAATAGATACAATGGATATTAAGTTATATATTAACAATTGGATTTACAAAAATTACGTTTATTGGTAATGTAAATATGTCATATATATGACGTAAACTATATTCCCTTTTTTAAAATAAGAAAAATTATATGAACATGTAGTATGAAATGAAAATTATTGTTTAGATTTACATTATTATTTTAAAAATTATAACAGTAAAGTTTTATAATAAAAACTTTCAGGTGAAAATATTGCGTTCCATAAAGTAAATAATCCGAACTAGTTCTACAATCTAAATCAAACGGACAACCTGGGTAATATTCGTAATATAAATGTGATTAATACCACTTAAGTCATTAGTTAGAATAAACGTTGGACCGAATATAAGGAATTCAGGTTTTTTTTTTCAGTTTATCTTTTATAAATTATTAGTGTAAAAGTTTCTACATTACTCTTAAAAATTATGATAGAAATGACCTAAAAATTTTCACATAATTTGCGTTAGCTCTCCTCATATACTTTCTTTGAGAATTGAGCTGTGAAAAAATATTTATAAGCTGAATTAAGAAATATCAATATGATTCGTAAACCTTCAGATTCTCCTTTTTTTAGTTAAATTCTTCTCGTATACTTAAATTATAACAAAGTTTCTAGCAAACTTTGTTGTATAAAGGAGAAAAAATATCTAATGTAAGCGTGTTCTCTTTATATTAGATTCTTCCATGATAATTGTAAAATATTTGAAAACATGATAAAAGGAATGAAATGGAAATTGGAATTGAAATAAAGAAGCGCGGTAGGTCCTCAATTTGACAACTTTTAATACGACACCTTCTGAGGTCAACTTCCAACATTCCTTGCCTTAGCATTTAGAAATATCATTCAATCATTTAATCAAAGAATACTTCAAAAAAATTCCTCAAAATTTGTGTTGTAAAAAATGATATATGATTTTAATATATACTTTTCAAAATTATAAATCAATAACAAGTTGATTATAAAGGATGATTATATCAAATTTAGTTAAGGTTATTATCAATTTATTAAACCATATACTTTTTATTTAAGAAATCATACATATCATTCTTATATTTTGTTATTATTTATAAGAAAAATGATTCACTTTGGTATTTCTCTGAAAGAAAAAAAAAAGTATGAAATTACATTTTTGTAATTATAGTTTTAACAGATCAAGCCACAAAAATGCTTAAATATATTTTACTTTACATAAATATGATTAAATTTATTTTTAAATTTTAATTTTTTATTAAGTTCAGTATTTAAAAATTTTAAAAAATAAATATTTATGATCATTTAGTGGTAAGTTTGGTAGAATGACATTTATTGAGTTCACGTTACATTAATTTTGAATTGATATAATTTTTTTTATATAATAAAAATAATATAATTTAAATTTAAGATCTGACATAATGTAAATTATTTATTATTATATTAATCTTAATAATTTAATTTTAAATTTATATATGACGTAATATGTTTAGATCATGTTATTAATAAATAGTGATATACATTATTTTAAAATTTTAAAAATTTATGAAAGTCTTGTAAGTTTTGAATTCAAGTTTGCTTTATGATAAAGGACAATGACTTTGTACTTTTTATAACATAAAAATTAATAATTTTTATAATAATTATTTTAAAAATTATATTTATTATATTTTTAATTGATTGACGGTACATTAAAATTAAATTCTTTTTAACTTTTTCCCTCGTTAAATATATATACACATATATCCATGCACGTGTAACTTCTAACATAAACTCTACAATACTTGTTATTATATAACTTTTTTTCTCTTTTAATCACTTTTATATATTTTTCTCCATATCATTTACTATTTCTTTAACTTCCTCGCTCACGATTCAAAATGTGTAGCTCACATTGCATATATATATATATATATATATATATATATATATATAAGAAAGTTAATTATTTTTTTCTATTTAAAGTTGCAATGTCAAGAAAAATATTATAAAGTCACAGACTCACAGAAAAAGGTTATTATAAAATTACAAAATAAATATTATATTATTCTTCCAAGGAAAATTTGAAGTAAAATTATAAGAATAAGTCATTTATTAAAAAAATGTTAAGTAAGTTTAAGAATAATATATAAAATAAAAGAACTAATAATATAATTTTTTCAATAAGGAACTACAAAAAAAAAGTTGGTAAGAAACACGTTGGTGTTTATTTAGCTACTCTTCTTTATTTCCTCTAACCACGCTTAAACGTGTCTGTTACTTTCTTAAGATATTGTAAGAGAAATTCTATTTTTATTAATATTTTTATTTTTTTCTATAATAGGAAGAAAAACAGAAAAAAATATATGAAATAAAAGTAAAATGAACGGTAAGAAAAATTCTTGCTAAAATTATATTATTCAATTTTTTAAAAAAAGTAAATTTTATGAATATAATCATCAAATTAAATTTTTATTTTTTATATATTGACTTATAAAATTTTATATTTTTAAAATAATTTTAATTTAATATTATTAAAAATATATTATATATTAAATTAAAACTATTTAATAAACTATTAAATTTCTTTTAAACTTTATAAATTTCTAAATTTAATTCACATAATAAAAATATTTAATTTAATAATTAAATTAATAAAATTTTAATTTTTAAATATTTTTAACAAAGTAATTTTGACAAAAAGTTACTTGTCAACATATATTTTGGTTCAATTGTTTAACTTAAAGCATATAAAATAAAAGTTGAAATAATTTGGATCTTTAATTTTAAAATTTATAATCTATTATTAGTTTTTAATAAAATAATTATCTAATTTAAAATTATATATCTTTATATAATAATATAATGATCATATTATATATTTTATCCATTATATATAAAAAAATAAAATTAATTATATAAATCTAACTTATACATATCGAACTAATTTGTGAATAAATAAATTAAAATATATTTATATATTTAAAGAGTTTAATTTTTAATTTAAGTTTAGTTTATTTGATCTATAAACCAAATTTAGCAGATTAATTATTAAATTAAATTTCAATTTTAGCTTGATTTTATGTCAATCCTATAGCTAACAAATACAAGAGATATTTTAAAAATTGATTAGAGCATCAGGAGCATAATATTGCTTCCACTCACGAATCTAATGGAAAGGAATTAGTCCGGCTAGAGTTGAAAAGGAGAAATAAAAGTTAAAAAAATAATTTCTTTGTTTTGTTTTTAATAAAGATGATCATATACTTCGAGCGTAATAATTTGTTATAACGGTTTTTTAATATATATCTAAAAACATATAATATAAAATAATAATAATTTTGTATTAAAAATTATAATATTTTACATTATCAATATATTAAATGTTATAATTTTTAATTAAAATTTATGATATATTCTTAAATATATGTTAAAAAAACTACTTTAAATAACTTTCACTAGATTATGGTTTGAAACAATCAAAAGTTTCAAATTCACGTGTCACCATGAATCAACTATTCAGCAATCATCGGTTCAAATAATCAACAACCAATCTATACTTGATATGCAATATGATAACTTATCCAATAAACCTGTCAAACACAATTTTCCACAATGAAATTTTTGCAGCTTTTTCATGCAGCTAGTAGCTTTCTTCCCTGTGGCACAAGCAAATTAAATGTCTTAAATCACACGTCAAAAATCATAATACTAAACTATTAAACTATTAACTATCTCTCTCATGGTTATGAATAGTACTAATTGAACAGTACCAACGAAAGGGACACAATGTTAAAATAAAGCCACCTGACCTATCAACTTAGTGTCTTAGTGTATATATATACATATATACATATATGGCTTCCAATCCAACCTTTATATCTTTCAAATTAAAGATACAGATTATTTGGCTATTATGGTTCGCTTTCGATCATAATTAATTAATTTCGTTGTAAAGTGAATGGATTATGTGGCTCAGGAACATCTGTTTGTAGTGGTGTGGCTAGTGCAGGAGTTAAAAGGTTACTTTCTGGTTGAGCAATGGTCTTCAATTTGTAGATAAAGAAAACATTTCAATTTATTTTTTTAAGGAGAAAATAAAATTACAACTTCCACCAGCCTACCACAGTTCTCTTATTCTTACGTACTTTCATGGATGTGGGGTGGTAGGTTAACACAAATAAAATGTTTCATGGATTAAGACTCTCTCTATATATATTGTTTAACTCATGTCTTGCACACGCGCACTTCTTACCTATCTAATAACTTTATTAATTGTATGCTGATGGTGGAGCAAGAGAAATTTCTATTTTGGGGTCAAGGACCAATTAAGTTTTAAACCAATAACCTCTCTAAATCGATCATTTGTTGGATTAAAAAATTTAATCCATTTAACATTGACAACAATTTCAAAGACTACATTGGCTCGTCGCCTCAGCCAAACTCTTTTGTAATTACCCGCAATATGTAGACTAGGTATTGGTTATTTTTTACAATAACTTTCTCATAAATTGATTGTTGTTATAAGATTTGAGTTCAATTTACTCTCCAGTTTAGGGTTTAGGGTAACTAACATACCTTATGTACTCTTGTATATTTCTTTTCTGTCTAAGAAGAGATTTATAGCAAGTCTTATAAGAGAGGACATATAAGGAATTAACAACAAAGGTGTGGAATGCATTATAAATGATAAAACCTATATACTTATAATTTATATTCTGCAATTTAAGTAACTTAATACACTACTACATTTTATACTTTTTCGACATATATCAAATGTAACACTTTTTAAAAATGTTACTAAAATTAATAGGTAATATTTTTTTTACATTTTGTAACATTTTTTAAATGTTATTAATAATATTTTGCGACATGAATCAGATGCAACATTTCTTAAAATGTTACTAAAATTAATAGGTAACATTTTTTATATTTTTGTAACATTTTTCTAAATGTTGCAAAAAGTATAATATGACGTAGTATTGGCATGTCGAAATAGAGTTGTACTTGTATTAACATTGGATCTTATAGATATTTAATTAGCTAAATGTCTATTTATAATTTAATTTAAATATTTTTTAGTCTTTTAAGATATAAATTTTTATGTTAATATTTAATTAATTTTTTTAGTTTATGTATATAATTAAATAGTATATTTTTACCCATATAACTTTAAGGATTAAAATTTAAATAGAGATTAATTAAAAAAAATATTTTCATAAATTAGAAATATATTTTAAAATACTATTAAAATCATTCCTATTGTGTAAGAATTAAATTAAATGAATCTGGTCCACCTTCCGCAATTAATAAGATTAAAATCTTTGGTTTTAGTTGCAACCACAGGAATGTGCTTTGCGCTCTCATCATCTGACGTGATAGACACACAGGATTATAGTTTGTAACTGGAAGATGTGATGTTAACTTTATTAATTACCATTGTTACTATAATTTTTGGTTAACTTTTCCCCGAAACTAGGGGTTGAAAGGAGAGTGCAAAGCATTGAATTAATATTTCACTAAGATTATCTAATGATAAAAAAATTGTAAATAAAATAATTTATGTGAAATTTTAAATTTAAATTCTATTATTTTTCTCATTGTAAAAATAAAGCATGGTAATCAATCGAACTGTGCATTTTTCTCAGATATGTTGCCTTTGCTAAGCTTTTATAGGCGTGAACCTGGAGACCGAGTTGGGTTAATTTGTTGAGCTCATTTCTTTGCCTAATAATCTCTTCAATCATGGACTTTTTTGTACACAAGTCCAAAAGATGCATGTCAGGAACGTACTATGGTAATGGATTTAGAGGCTATTGTTGGTATTGAAATGGAAGGATGGGTGGTTTTCAAACACGTTTTTCTATCATGTATAAAATTTGTATAAATTAAATAATTTAAAGTAAATTTTTTTTATTAAAAGTAATATTAAAATGCATTAGAAACTGTGGTGGTTGTATATTAATAATATTTTTTTTTATAATTTCCTAACTTGTATAAATTTGCACAAGATAAAAAAATATTAAGAAGGACTTGTTCTAATAAGTGAAGCGTATGTTTAAGGTGGTTGATAACTTTAAATTTTAAAATTTTAAAAATTAAAATTACTTTTCAATTTTATAATTTTAGTTTCAAATTTTTGCAAGGTTTGATTTTTAAATTTTAATTTCAAATTTCAATTATTTAACACTTTTATTTGAATTTATTTATGACCATATATAGAGGTGGATTAATGGAAATTAAAGTAATAATAATAATAATAATAATAATAATAATAATAATAATAATAATAGTATTAGTTGATTGATAATAATAGTTGAGAAGTGATAGTGGTTGTTAATGGTAACCACTATAATAACAATCATGAAAATAATAAAGGTTGAAACACTGTTAATAATATTAATATATAAATCTTTAAAAAAACAAGTGAAGAAATTGGATAATTTAATTTTACAACTTAAAACTAAAAGCGAAAACTATTTTTTTCTTTGAAAACTAAACAAAAATATTTTAAAATTAATCAAACAAAAACAACTTAATTCTATTTTAATCTAACATGTTTTATTTTAAAATTTATATTTAAATATAAGAACCTTAACAAATATCCCGAATATACCAAAAATAGTGGGTTGAGTTGTAAAATTAAATCAAGATCTCAAGTCATATTAACTTCTCACTTAATTCGTGACTGATATAAATTCAAGATGAGTTCAATTGATCAACCTTTTTAAGTTTAATTATTATTAATTTGAGTTTTCAAATTCGCTTATCACTATAGCACTCATCACTTCGTGGAAGATGTTTCATGAGTATCCAAAAAAATAAATAAATGTTGTATTTTTTATTATAAGTTATACTATGAGATGTTTTTATAAAAAATAATATATATATATATATATATAAATCAACTTATTTTAAAATTATTTCACTCACTAATTTTTTAAAATATTTAAATTTTATTAATTTAACAATTAAATTAATAAATTATATTGTATATTAAATTTATTAAATTTCATAAAATTTAAAAGAAATTTAATATTTCGTTAAATAAATTTATTTAACTTTCATGATATGTATACATTATTTTTTTAATGCTCAAATAATGGAACATTGTTTGTCCGTTATGAGAGTTCACTAGGATTCAATGTGAGGGGGTTCATAGCTATTGTGAGTCCATTGTTTGCCACCGCCTCTTGTTTTGAGCCCATTAAAAATTGTGTTGTATTAAAGTTGGTGAAATGGATTGAAACACTTTATTATTCCTATTAAAACATAAAAATTTGTTTTTTAAATTTTAGATTCAAATAATTTTAATTTTTATCTAAATTTATTATTACTTTTCTAATCGAGTTTGAATCAGTTCATTTATTTAATTATAAAATGCATATTTGGGTTAGATTCAAATTTTTTATTTTATGATTTAAAAAAAAATGAATTTGTTTACCCCAGGCGGTGGAGTTTACAGCCCAAATTGGACTAAGTCAAAGTGAATCGGACTCGATTTGAACAAAAAGATAACACATTTTAAAAAAATGAATCCATCACTTTAGCTCACTACTAAGTGAACTAGAATAGTTTAGCTCATTTTAAACTCAACCAATATTGGAGGACTAACATGAATATTCTCGGAAAATTAAAAAAAAAACTCGCATATTAATTAAAAATGAAAGAAGTAAAAAAAATAATATAGACAAAGTATGCATAAATTCAAATTGTTTTAGACATTTAAGATACAAAATAATCTCAAGTTCAAATTCCACGACAAAATCATATCAGTAGAATAACTTTAGACAAAAAAAAATTATGGTTAAAGGATTTATTTTTTAAAGAATTAAAATTAAGAAAATTAGTTCTTGAAAAAGTGGATAGCTTCTTTGACTCATGATGAAGACACTTCATAGCCGAGTTTAAAAAGAATGTTACCATATTTTTGAATAATTAACAATGGAGAAATTTTTCCATACATATAAATAGAAATATATTTTTGTTTATATTTAAACATAAACTGTTGAATTTATTTTATTTTATTTTTAAATTTATCAATCGTTATATGAGATGTTAATTCCGTATATTAACCGTTTAATCTTTCTGTTCTTAATTATTTAATATTGACCCTTAACACTATAGCAGTCAAATAACGTTGGAGGCCATTCAGACTAGTTCCAAAACTTCATGAAAATGGGATGTTTCTTCTTAGGATGAAAAACAATAGTGCTAAAGGTCATAACATGCATAAGATTATTTTATTTTATTTTTGCCTTTCTTTCAATAGCGCATTAACTGTTTACGACATTTGTTTTCAGTTTTCACATTTCCCCTTTATATTATTTATTGAAAATGATCTCATTCGATTCCGTTCTATTTATTGAATGATTTAATATTTTCGAAAAGAGGTAAAATAAACTTAATTATAAAAATTGATTGGACAAAATTTTACACTTTTATCATTTAAAAGAAGATTAGTTAAAGGATAAATTTTTTTTGAATTTTATTATAGCCATATCAACACTATTTTTATTTTAATATTTTTATCATATCTTTTTTTTATCTCTATTTTTTTTCAATCTCATTCTACTTATTTTTATATATGTAACAATAATTTTTATTTTTTTAATTGAAAAACTGATATCCTTCCCCCCCACACACAACATCCTTTTTGATATTTGAACAATTAAAATAGGCAATATATGATGTTATATAGAATTATTATTATTTTTAATTTATATTTTAGCTTTTTTATACACAAAAAATAAAATTGTTCAAAAACCATTTTACACAGAGCACCTACGATGCTACCGTGCAGGTGGGCCCTACATGCTCAATTTGTCAAACAGATATGAAAAATAAATTCAACGAGTTCAA
The DNA here is from genome assembly GCA_037954105.1 of Canavalia gladiata. Taxonomy (NCBI): domain Eukaryota; kingdom Viridiplantae; phylum Streptophyta; class Magnoliopsida; order Fabales; family Fabaceae; genus Canavalia; species Canavalia gladiata. The sequence goes on along the minus strand of CM075660.1, from coordinate 10,625,368 downwards.
GAATAGAGTACGGAGAGTCTACAATTAATGATTCTAACGTATAACTCGTACTTTTCCAACATCTCTAAGAAAAACCCCACTTCAAGGTAACTTATATATATTTTATAACATATTATTAAGGAATATATATATATATATATATATATATATATATATATATATATTATTAATAATTTATAAGGTTTAAATTTTTTTATCAAATCGATTATATTTATAAAAAATAAAAATTATTCAATTGTATTATATTAATTTAATATATAATATATGTAATATCAACTGTTGAATAATATTTTTATAAATATTTAAATTATTTAAAATAAATTTAATATATATATAATATAAAAATATTAGTATATAATTTTATTTTATTTAAATTATTTAAAATTTAATATATATATATATATATAATATAAAAATAGTATTATATTATTAAATCGATAAATTTATATTTTATTAAAATTATTAAATAATATAAATATTTAAATTTGATATTTTTGAAGATTAATAATATTTATAATATATATTATATATTAAAAATATAAGGTGGGTATGCGAAAGTCCGATTTATAATATTTATTAAATAGGTTGAATCTAATTGTTCTACTTTGGTTGTTAGGTTAATATATAGTTTTCGTTTAACTCATTTAATAATTAAAATACATTAAAAATATTTATAAAAATAAAAATTAATTTTTTAAATTAGCCTGCATGGTAAGTAGGTCAAATAAAAAATATATATTTAAAATAATCAATAATTTTATTAATTCTAATTCATTTAACCTGCAAATTTGTGGATCGAGGTTTCTGCACCTTAATCCACACATGCAGTTCTACTTGTAAGCTTATAAAAAAAGAAATAAATGAAAATAAAATACATTAAAACTTCTTATATTAATTAAAATTAATTTATCCACTTTCATTTATTTAGAAATTTTTATCTATTTATTATTTTGATAAATACTTATAAACTTAATAAAATTCGTCTGCTTTAGACCGAAGGATTTTAAAATGAAAAATTCTCATGAAGTACAATTTACCCCTACACCAAACCAAACTGGGTCAAAATCGTTATGAAAGAACTCAAATTAATAAATTTGAATAATTGGACGCGAAATTATACTTTCTCTTGTTCTGTAAAATACACGCATATATATATATATATATATATATATATATATATATATATATATATATATATATATATATATAACGTTAACTTATATATTACAATTATTTAAAGAAAACCATTTATCCAAGTGGAATTAATGAGCGGTAATACTCATCACAAAAAAGACAAGAAATGAAATGCATAAGTAATATAAAGAGTTTGTTATTTTTTGAAAATGAATACTATATTAATTTTTTACTTCTTATATTAAAAAGATAAATTTAGAGCAAGGACGTTGAAACTTGAAAGGAATATTTTTCATTATATAAAATGAAATTAAAATGTGGAAATAAGCTTATTAATTGGTAACAAAACTAGGAAACCCAAAAACCATGCTCATTGTTCACCAACATTAAGCCAAACTCGTGGTGGCCCATCAGCTTATATAATAATTGCCCACGAACGTTAGTGGAAAACTCAGGTTGCATATTTTATTGTCTCCCCTATAATTCATAACCTACAAACTTATACGTCACACAAAATGAAGAAATCCTCACCACAATTACAATATTAAGAAACAAAGAGAGTTTATATATCCAACCCTAGCTTGCAGCTTCATTATATTCCACCAATAAAAGGGGGTGTAAGAAGCAAAATTTGAGAGATATTAGAAAGAAAGAAAAAAAAGAAAGAAAGAGAGAGATCATGACTGAAGAAAGTGCTGGAAACACACTTGCAACCTCTATTGCCCCATTAAATTGGTGGTATATCCAGGCAAATTCTCTTTCTAATTCCTGGAATGATACTAATAGCAACGCATGGAACAACCAACCCAACCCTAACTCTTCCTCTTCTTGTGAAGAGGATATTTCTGTTTCCACATCTTTCACTAATGCATCCAATCATTCAAGCCTCACTGTTGAGTCCTCTCGCAGACTTGTTGAACCACCTGCACCTTCCTCCAACGAGTTGATGGGAGAACATGCTTCAGATAATCAACTTTGGACTCATGTTCTATCGTAAGTTTTTATTTACTATTAAAGCAAATGAAATAAATATAGCTAATATATGAATAACACTATTAATTTGGTTTTAGACTAGTACTTCTACACATAAATATATTCGATGTTGTTTATTACTATATAATCGAGATCAATAATTTTTAAGGATAGAAGATGGATGAAATCTAAAGGTGCTTTAAGGTGTATATATATATATATATATATATAGGTCCAAATTAATAATAGGGTTAATTAAGGTACTATGTTTCATTTTCATTGGAGCCCAAATAGTCTTCTAGGCTTTTGCTTTCCACTATCTAACAGCTGTTATGTGCGTTACTTCAGTCAACAAATTCGTTTGTGTTCATACTATAAAACTGTATATGATCTCTTTCTATTTTCTTAGTTTCCCTTGTTTTCGGGCGCACCAATAAAACCCCTCTTGGACACTAAGGTATATAATTTTAATATATATACATGTTTTATTATAATCGAAATCTTGTATGCGCTTGAAATGGTTTTTTCGTTTGAAATTTTTGCACGGATTATTAATTAGATTGATTTTATACAATTTTCAATCACAAGTAATCTTTTTTTTAACAAATAATTGATAGAGGTGTTGGATCAAACGGCCAAGAAATTGGAGAGAAATTTCTGGATGCACTATCATCAAAAAGCATGGCAAGCACTATGTTTCAACCAGCCTGTGACTACTTGAAGAAACTTGACACCAGTTGGGAATATAATGGTTCAACTTCATTCAATGGCTTTGAGAAGCATTTCAATGGGTTTAGTGAGGCGATGATTGAGAATAATGAAAGGTTGACCAAATTATCCAATCTTGTAAGCACTTGGTTTATTGCCCCACCAGACCCTGAAGTTAGTAGCCACTTTGATCCACAAACAAACAACATGTCTTTGAGTTCTTCCATGGATCACTTCCCACAATCTGATCACTTCAACAAACAACCTTTTGGAGAAGCAACTAGAAATTCTGGAGTGTTCCCTTGCTATGATCATGACATGAAGATAATAAAGCAAGAGTATCATGCAAGTGAAGTTCCTGCAGGAGCTGTATTTGGAAAATCATTAAATACAAATGGATATCAAAATGGATTTAATAGCCCTTCAGTTGGAGATAGTTGCAAGTTCTACCATGGATTACCCAATCTTTCTTCATGCACAAGAAATTTCTCAGATGTTATATCCTTTAATAATCGACTAGGAAGGCCAGTTATTGCAATCAATGCACAGAAGCCTAGTATGAATAAGTACTTAAACTTATCTGAACCAAAGAAGCAGGGTCTTCAGACACCATCACCGGTGAGGTTATAAATAAATCAATTATATATTATGGTTTTAATTATCACACACACAGCTTTAGCATATAATTTTGTTTATGAAATGTGTATTGTATGATATGATATGATGCAGTTAAGAAATATTAATGGAAGAGGAGAGGGAACAACACGTGAAGTAAAGAAAAAAAGATCTGAAGAATCTTCAGAAGCTATTAAAAAGCCTAAACAAGATACATCAACAGCTTCTTCTTCAAAGGTATATACATAAAATACCCAACATGAACTTATGAGTGTGTAAAGAAAAGCATAAAGTGGGAAACCTACTTTTGTGTACTGTTAAGAAACTTCTATTTATTGTTTAAAAGGTGCAGGCACCCAAAGTCAAGCTAGGGGACAAGATCACAGCCCTTCAGCAAATTGTGTCTCCATTTGGAAAGGTTACTACTCACATTGCACTAACACCACCACCACCACCCCCTTTTTTCTTTTTTCTTCTTTATATATTTACATATATATATTCTAAATAATTAACGGTGCTCTACTTTTCTCACTACCTACTTCATAATGATCAATTCTTTTCTTGAATTTCAGACGGATACAGCATCTGTGCTGTTTGAAGCAATAGGATACATAAAGTTTCTTCAAGAACAAGTCCAGGTGGGTACCATTATCCAAAAGTTTCCTTTCATTACATTAAGCAGCCATATAATTAATACACAATTATTGTTGTTGCTTTCTTTCTTCTTATTTTTAATGCCAACGAAACTACACTTCTTGAATAAATTCCTTTTTCAAATGAAAAAAAAAAAGATGTTACATTGAACAATTGCACATTTTCCTCGTTCTCATGAGTATCATCCACTATAAGACTTGAAATAAATTAAAGATCACCTGATTAGAAATTAATTAATGCTTAATCACTGACATACAACGTGGAAGAAATTAAAGATGCAGTTTTAAACACCAAAATATGTAAACAAATTACTAATAATATATACAATCATCCTTCATGACTATAACTAATTAATTAATTCAATGAGTTAGGGTTAAATTTCTTCTTCTTGTTCAATTCTTTTAATGTAACGTGTAGCTGTTATTCCTTTAACTCATTTTACAGTACATTGATACATATTTTGCAGCTACTGAGCAACCCATACTTGAAGACTAATGCTCACAAGGTAAGAAAGTTCTTTATGTCTTTGAGAAGTCTTTCATATTTTCACTATAATTAGCCAATAGCAATAATGAACCCTATATATTAAAGTTGGTTTTCATGGGATTGAAGGATCCATGGGAAAGCTTGGATAGAAAAGATAAGGAGGATGCAAAGCTAGACCTTCGGAGCAGAGGTCTTTGTTTAGTTCCTACTTCGTGTACTCCTCTAGTTTATAGAGACAACAGTGGTCCAGATTATTGGACACCAGCATACAGAGGATGTTTGTATAGGTGAAAAATGTCTCGTGTCTTGATGTCTTATATATATATATAGTTTGTGAATGTACGTTCTTACGTTGCTCCAATCTTGGAAAATTACAAATTAAGGTCTAGTCAATAAAATATATATATATATATATATATATATATATATATATATATATATCATGGTAAAAGTAATTGCTTTTGTAGGTCTAATTAATGCATGGATTATACGAGTAAACACATTTTGGTTGATCCTCAAAGATGCATAAATTAGTAATTTGGTTCTTCAGTGACAAAAATGCGCACATTAGTCATTCAATACCGTGTTTGATGTGTTCCCATTCCTGAAAAAAAAAAAAAATAGCATATACTAATGGTTTAGTAATTAGTGTCGTATTAAACTTGGTTGATTTATTTAACGAAAGTTATAAGAATCTATATTAAAAGTATGATACACATAAAATTACATTGTCATAAAAAATTATATATTATATATTATAACACATAAATGTTAGTATAAAATATTACAATATTAGGTAAACTTATAATATATATATATATATAAATTATATTAATAATTTATATTTTGTTAAATAAAAATTATATCTATAAAAATAATACTAATGTTTAACATATTTTATTTGTTATTGGTAAATAATATTTTTTTATAATGCTTGTAACAGTTTATATGGTAAGTGCTGAGATACATTACTGAATTTCAGATAAGAATTTTTTTTTTAAAGGCCAATTTAATATCGAAAGTTAACGCACGTTCATGACCAGAAATATTAATAATATACATTTTTACCTTATGTTTATAGTAATCTTCATTATTGGATCAACTAAAGGTTATGCGGACTCATTCTATTTATTGGTACCTGCATAGATTTATCCAATAATAGAGCATGTTAAAAAATTATATAGCTAGCATTCTTCATTTATTATCATTATTGACGAACTAAATTAATTATTAATTATGTTTTATTTTTATAATTAAAAAGATTGTTTATTTTCCGTTTCATTATTTTCATATATAATATTAATTTTGAAAATTAAATTAAATTCATTATGAGAATTAAAAGGATAATAGCCTTGATATAACCAAAGCTTTAAAGCTCACCAAAAAATATATATAATTTAAAAAAATAATGGCTATGTTTGTATAATCATTTAAGCTAATTTATAGTTTATTTAACTAGTTTATACACTTGCTTGATCAAAATAGTAGTGTTTGATAAACAATTTTGTTTGACTACCACTCAACATTTTTTCACATGTACTTGAAGTAGCATATAAGTTTATAACTTATTAGTATTTTTTAATTTTCAACTTTAATATTTTAATAAGATTTATCCTCCTTTACCCTCTCTTAATTCCAGGAGACCCTCACCTTCAGCTACCTTGCACTATTTATTTAATTACTGCTTCATTTATGCTATTTATTTTACTTTTAGCAAAATATTTAACTTTTAAAGTAAAATTTTAAAATTAATTAAAATCCTAAAACTCTAATCATATGAATATATTTTTTATACAAAATAAAAATATAATTTATATAAAAATATACAATCATATTTTTTATATATGTTATAATTAATTTTACTAAATATTTCTCTTTGATAAATTAACTTAAAAAAATTTTAACTAACGATTCTCAATAAAGGTTAGTTTCTAAAGTTTTTTTTAAATTTTTAAATAATTTATTTCTATTTTTAACAAATAAGCTTATAATATTAGTTCTGTTTACTAAAAGTATATGTTTTAGTGACTGTTTTAAATCATAGATAATAACGATTTTAATTTTTATCAATTTTTTAACAATTTTTTTTTATTAAAAATTATTTATCAAAATATATTTTAATAATAGTTTAAATAATATAATTGTCAAAATTTAATATATTTTTATAAATTTATATAATCATTACAAAATATTTATAAAAAAATTATTTTTTTAAATAATTTTTAAACTATTAAAACATAATTATAAATTTATAATGATAATAAAGGTTGTTTTAGTTAATAAAGATTGACCTCTATGTCAATAAAGATTGTTTTAGTTAATAAAGATTGAATTCATGTTTTATATAATTATAAATTTAAATTTTATTTTATAAGTATTTTTATAAATATTTTTAAAAAATTTGAAGTGTGTTTTCATCTTTATGAGTATTTGTAATTTAAATTATTTAATTTTTTATGTAATAAAAATTAATAATTTACCATACTATCATCTCATTTAAAATGTTATAAATATATTACTAATATGCGTATTTTAAAACAATAAATTTTTATTAACTATTATGGTAAAATAAAATAATTTTATTAGAATACCTCTATTAAAAGTATTAGACTGTATTATAACCAACCATCCACATGTTTTAGTTTTAGAGTAATACATTAATAACATTGTAGTTATTTTACTAGTTAGTTGGTATGAGCCACTCTTAATAAATAAGGATATTATAGTAGAAAAATAATTAATATCTTCTGAAAATATATGTTTAATCTTTTAAAATAGAAAGATATGATAACACAGTTTGTAGTTTCATATTTGATTTTAAAAACGTCATGGAATAGAACAAAGTTTAAGATATGAAATAGTATAAAATTTTATCCCATAATAAATCAACGGATAATTTTTTGTTCCAAAAAATAAAATTTTAAAAATAAAATATTTTTAATTAATAATTATATATTCTTTTTCGTTCACCATTTTTATTAATTTTTCTATCTATTTCTGAATCTGTATATAACATCATAATATATATATGTAATATTATATTATATAAACACTATATATAATATATAAAATTATTCGTCAAACAATATATAAAATAAAAGTAAGTGTTTTGACTTAAACATTTGTTTTGTACTATTTTACTTGTTCTGTTGTATATAGAATGTATTAAATGCATCTTTAGTATTTTAAAGTAATAAATAATTTAAAATAAATAAAATATTAAAATAACATTTAAAATGAATCATAGTTAGTATATTGTTTTCTAGGAAGTTGGAGGCTGCTTCAACTAGTCTTGGGTCCCTAACTATATATGAAAAAAAAGCATAAATCATTAACATCCTTATTGTTTGCATAAGTATCTTTTTATGCATTTACCAAAAAAGTAAGTACCATGTTAAGTGCCTTTTGGAGTATTTTTATATATGAGGAATCATACTATGAGAATGGAATTAGCCAGTGACCCAATATCAATTGAATTGTAATATTTCAATCTATCCATTTTAGATTAAAAAGTTAAATAGATGGGGAATGACAATTGTGGGTGCAATCCAACATAATAAAACGTCAGCACCGGCCACCGCGGCGCGCCGGTAATAGCCTACAAATCTTTCTTTAAGAATACATATATTTGAATTAGGATAACATTACCTCAGAGGTTTGAAATGAGAAATGGGGGTAGAGATATATGTCATCTAGCTTAGTTACAATAAGTTTAGGGGGCAAAGAGGAACTTTGTGGACAGACCCAAACATTAGTTCTTGTTAATTTCATATACCATATGATACCATAATATCATAGTCCACAATTTTGTTCTAAAATCAGAAATTGTTGGGGTATATGTTGGAATAATAATATAACGGTATATTCATTTGGGATTCTTGTGTGTATGGCCCAATGCATTAAAGCCATATGTGTCTTCTTTAGGGATGTCTACATCTGTCTTCTACCTGTTATTAAATGGATTTTTGAACTATTCAATCATATCTGTGAATATTTATTAGAAAATAAAAATAAAAATAAAATTAAATATTCCAATTTATAATTTTTATATAAAATTATAAGCAAATAAATAAATTGTCAAATAATTAATAGTCATATTAGAAAAGGGGAGTGTATGTGTGCCTTTGAGCACCATGAGTAAGGAACCTGTATTGAGGTTGCCGAACTATACTGTGCCTCTCTCTCTCTCTCTTTCTCTCTCTCTCTCTTTCTCTCTCTCTCTCTCTCTCTCTCTCTCTCTCTCTATATATATATATATATATATATATATATATATAATATGATCCACTAACTTTACATATTAGGTAATTGCAAGTTCGGATACTTTACTATCCATTCCATCCCATTTATTAGCCGATAAAAAAAAAACAAATTTATTTAATCTTTAAACATCCATGACACTAATAGTTTTATCTAAAATGAAATTTTATCTATCAACATGAATAATTTTGTCTTCCCTAATCTTCTTCTTAGGATGTTAATTAATTGGATAATCTTCAGCATTAGGTTTTTTAGTGCGGAAAACAGATTGCCATCTTCGAACTATCCCTAACATTTAAATCAAAACCATGGATCTTTTCCTTCAATCAAACTGGAAAGGGTATTCTTAATATTTAAAGATGGTGTAAGAAGAGAAGAATAAAGTATTGAGGCAAAACATATAAAGTATAAATTTATTATAAAAAATTAAAGAACTAATATATAAAAAATTTCTATTTATGATATTTTATTTATCACAAAATTAAATAATTAATTATAAAATTAACTAACTAATTGAAAAACTAATAATAACAAATTAATTTTTTTTATCTCTAATAGGTACTATGACAGAGGCGCTTAATTGAGGGTGAGTATCCATAATAAAAAGTGGAGGGGGAGGATATAAAAAATGCTGTGCAATGAAATAGCATCAGAAATCTTCAAAGGAAATAAGATTATTTATATTTGAGATATGCTTTACTTTTTATCTTTTTTTATCACATCATCAATCATATTTCATACTTTTTTCTCTTTCTTTTTCTTGTAATTTTTTTTATATAAAATGGTATTGCAAATACCACTCTTTATATTTTTAACCTTAAAGAAGAGGGCAAAGTATCACAAAAAATTTCATTTCTATTCTTAAAAGTGACCAATATTTTACTTGACTTGTTAAAATATAAGAAATAAGAAAGCATTAAAAAAGCATATTTGTTTGTTTTTTTATAAATAATCTAAATGCAACAAAAGTAGTTCAAGTGATTTTTAAAATTTTGAATTTTTGTGACCGACTAAAATAGGTGATGAAAAATAAATAAATAAATAAACAAATAAAAATACCTATGAATCCTCTGCTTTCATTTCCCAGATTGTTGCGATAAAATTTAGGAGTATATTTATTCACCAAACAGCAACTACCCCAACAAATTATGTTATGCTGCTCTGTTTATGTTGTCTTTGGAATACTTAATTGATTAAACTTAGACATATGATTAAACACGGAAGGGTCCAAAATTGCAGCAAATGTATGATCCTCTTGCGGAAGAAACACAAGTTCCAATCAAAACGGAAACACCCAATTAACCCAACACAATAGTACGGATATATGGAATTGAACAAAGAATAATGTTGCTCAAATTTCTGGTTCCTCTGTTTGAGCTATCCTTAGATTGTATATAATTGAGTTTGCATACGTAAAATGAGCATATGCTATAGCTAAATCTCATCGATAATCTTATGGCTCATTAGCGCTAATAGGAAATTATAGATGAAAGAATAACAGAAAGAAAATACCTCTTTATTATATATTTTTTATCACATACAAGTTATAGTAAACTATTCAAACTACGCTTCTAATCTGCTCAATCGATTAGATGTACCGAAAAATGAGAATTTGAAAAAAAAATTATAACTAAATATATTTTTAAAAACATTAACTTTAACTTCTCTAATAAATAATCTGATCTAATTTAGGTTTAATTATATAACGTGGATTAGTTAGTAAAGCATTCATCAAATTTAACCATTACACTCTTAAATGTTTGGCATTAAATATTTTAAAAAAAAACTTTATTATTTATATAGATCCTATATAAAATGGAGTAAATCTTCTATCTAGGATAAAAGATAAGTGGCATGGGAAAAGAAGCACTTAAGGCTAATATTACAAGCATAGATGGATGGTTTAAGCTAGCTTGTAATTGTCCTAACTATTCTCCTTAAAGAAGTTGAAATCAAAGAAAGCAACAAAGAAACAAGTTGTTTAAATGGGGAGTATTATCTTCTCTCCATCAAATCAATTGAATCATGAATTAAATATGGGGAAAAAAGGTTCAGCAGCATGAATGGTTTTTACTATGTCCACTCGCACGTTGATCGAATTGGGATCCCAGAACAAGTAAAAGACAGCACCGATTCTAGAAGTAAACGTGACGACGCAAGACAAAAGTTGTGCACAAATGAAAACCGGTCAAAGGAGAGATGAGAGCATAAACTGCAAATGCCAATGTTGGTGGTGCACTCTAAGATGTCCTTCCTACTTCTTATAATGAGAACAAAGACACTCATATCTCGTGCACACACATAAACGACAATTTGTTCGCACAAATGCACTTTTTTTTCTTTCTAAAATTATCATAAAAGTGTCACTAGTTTTTATTATTGCTTCAATTGTGGTGGGTGGCTTTTACAGTGGTCAAAACACTGAAACTCAAGTAATTAATCTCCCCTGCTAATTTATTGATTTTTGTTCTTTGTTTCTATACCCTTAGTGTTGTTTTCAACTTAGATCACAGATAGATTAATAGACCGTGTCACTTTACCAAGAAACATGTTTTGATTTTGATTCATTGTAAAATTGATGGTAATTAACCTGGGAAAGGAGATAGGTAACCTTAGAAAACAGAAAATTAGATATATCATAGCTGGGATCTATGAAATCAAAAGTCATTGCCATTACTTATCAACTCTTTTAGTTTAACTCTACTCAAAAGTCAAGAGAGAAACACTACTTTAATGTAATTAGAGACTATATGCATGTCACTGTTGACCATGTCATCAACCGCCAAACCACACTACAAAAACGTATTTCATCAACTGTGAGATCACGAAGACTTTTTTTTTTATCTTTCTGGCTTTCATAGATCTCTTTGCTCCGGAATAAAATAATTTTAATCTATAAAAACTTATCTTTTCTTTACAATATCTTTGTTATTTGATCTAATAACATTCAATCTAGAACAGATTTGATAAAGATTAATAATTTTATGATAAAGTATTAGAATAGAAAAATTCATTAGGTAATGAATTACTGGTATATAATAAAATTACTGGTATAAAGATTTGATAAAGATTAAAAATTTTATGATAAAGTTTTATCAAATTTATATAAAACTTTTTACAGTAAGTATTGTAAAAATATTATAAAAAATATATATAAAATATGATAGATAATATAATAAATAAAATAAAAATTATACATTATATAAATTGTGGTCACGAATTCTCTTCCATAAACGAACAGGTTCATTTGGAGATAAATAGACATAAAGAATGTGTGTGAGATTAATTAAGCATGCATATTACACAGGAAAATATAGAAAGATAGATATAAGGAAAATGAAGAGATCCTTAAATTTCCGGAAAAAAATGGAATGAGAATTACAGATCTCCTAACTTATATATTACTGTTTTGGTGGTAAGAAAATAACCAATAATGCTAGCAGACCCATTCTGAAGGACATAGCAATCACAGTCAATGTGTCATCGTGCTATGTAGCTGAATTTTCTGCCAACGAAATTAAATTTTTTCAATTATATATACAAAAAAAAAAGTAAGTATTTAAGGGATACAGCAGTGGAGCACAGAAACAGTTGAGAATTCAATTAGGAGAATAAAGTGAGAACAGGTTGAGTTATATTAAAAATAATTTATAATAGTATCTAATCTTAAATTATTTTATAATTAAAAATGGTTAATTTTTATGATAAATCTATTAAAATTTATTTTAAAATTGATTTATGAAAAATTCATAATATTAATAATATATTATAAACAAAATAATAAATTTTTAGTGAATATTTTATAAAAAAAAAAATGTTAGTTTTAGTATACTCTTAAATATTCCCAAAGGGTGACTTGTTTAAGCATATAACATATAAAATTCTTACCAATGAATATGTTTAAAATATTTAATCTACTATAATAAATATAGAGATATCAAAGGAGTTATCTAACCTGATTTTGGTCGTCCTCATCCGAGTTCTAAAACCTGGCAAAAAATGAACACTTTTACTCGGGCTACAAAAATAAGTGCCCAAG